>OW285235.1:107107409-107707409 GCA_935421215.2 Melolontha melolontha
TAAAATAATCGTGCGTCGATTCTGGTTTAAATAAATTGCTTCTCAGTTTTAAAATGGCTTTCACTTTAGAACATAAAACTTTTTTAGTCCAGGCTTATTTTCGAAGTGGTAATAAAATTGATGGTTTATGGGTTTATTCAGTTCAAGATTGCATGGTAGAATTTCAAGTTGTGTTTCCACATTTTGTAATAGATTATATACAATTTAAGAATACTTTGGATAGAACTTTAAAACTTTTTTCTGAAACTGGTAGTCTCTTAAGAAAATCAAGCAGCGGAGCAGTTAAGAAACGTACACCTCAAGTTGTCAATCGTGTTGAAGAAATAATGGAAAATGAACCACAAACATCTGTTCGACATTTGAGTCAACAAATAAACCTTTCTGTTGATACAACTCACAAGTTATTAAAAAAATATATGCAACTTTATCCATACCGTGTCACAGCAGTACAAGAATTGTTAGAAATTGATTACCCACGTAGACTACAGTTTTGTAATTGGTTTGTAAATATGAACAATAATGGAGAACTTTCGCAAAGGGTCATCTTTACTGATGAAGCATGGTTTTATAAAACGGGATACCTAAATTCACAAAATACAAGAATTTGGGCTAGTGAAAATCCACATGTAATTAATGAAGAACCGCTACATCCAGAGAAAATTGGTGTTTGGGCAGCGATAAGCCAAAGGCGAATCATTGAACCAATATTTTTTCAGGGAACGTTAACTGCTCAAAGGTACCGTACGGAAATTTTACAACCATTTGTCAGTCAGTTGCATGATGATGAACTTCAAAATGCATATTGCCAACAAGACCTTGTCACTGTACTGCAGAATCTTTGGATTATTTAAGAGAATTTTTGATGAGCGTATAATTAGTCGAAATACTGAAATTGCCTGGTCTGTACGTTCATGCGATGTAACACCTTGCGACTTCTTTTTGCGGCCTTATCTAAAAAATAACATATTTCGAACACCTATATTGAATTTGAATGATATGCTACAGAGAATCGAACAGAAATGCATGGAAATTAATAACAATCCAGTAATGTTGCAGAATATCATCAGAAATTTTGAACGGAGGATTTTAAAGTGCATTGATCTTGAAGGACAACATTTTCAACATTTGTTATAGTTTTCAATAAATACCTATTATTTGTTATTTATTTGTATGTATGAAACTCAAAATATACGACTTCGTAGGTAGGTTAAGTAGTAAATTTTAATTTACGACATACTTCAAAATGTTCTCAGTAAATCACATGCTACTAGATTCACTTTTCAAATGAACACTTGTTATACTCTTCAGTATACATATTTTGAGTAAATAAATTATTATAATTATTAATGAAGGAAGAATATTATACACATAATAGAATCAATAAAACAGTATTACAATAGATGGAGAGAAATAAAAATTATAGACTACTAAAATATTTGGTAACCAGTTTGCCGCAAGCAAGGAGGAAAAGCTATTAACATTAGCATAATAGATATTCTTCGTAATGCAACTACATATTATCATATTTTAATATAATTTAAACCGAGGAAGAAATTTATAAATACCGATAATTAAATCAAACATTATCAAAGTTAGATAATGTTTTAAAAATAAGTTAGGATATAACGTAAAATATACATACTTGTCATTATTTATTTTCGTTACAAAATTTATAAACACTACTTACTACTTACAAAAAAGAATAATTAATTAAAGCCATGTTTTCCGTGGATGGAATATTGTCCTCTTTTCCCTTGCGTGACTGTATAATGTGTAATATTATGTACTTATCTTTTTTATCGTTTATTTTTGTTATGTTATGGTGGTAAAGGAAAAAGAAAATAAACTTTTTATTATTATTATTATATTATTTGTAATAGCGACAACAAATAGAATCTTAGGGTATCTATATTTATGAAGAAGTGCAAAGTAATAGAACAGTGCGTAACGTTCGAATTGAATAATTCACGCTAATTTTAATTCTTCTGGGCAAAGAATTGAAAAATCGTTGAATAAATTTTAGGTCTGTTGTGATTTTGCTAAATTTCCGTTTGGCGATTCAAGCTTCTTCAAGTCAAGACAAAATTAAACTAACATGGAAGAAGTTAATATTCGTTGTGATTAAATTTGTTTTAATTTAATATGTACCTTCATTTATAATTTTTAGATAATTTGTTTAATCTGAGATGTATATTTTCTTTGTGTGAAAATGGTCTCGATGAATGTTATTCTTCTATCATAATTTAATTTTGTTTTGTGGTAAAGCTTGAATTCCCAAGTGAAAACTTGGTAATGTTACAATAAAAAAATTAAAATATATTTATACTGATGGAAAAAAGTGACGAGCACACCCTGTATAATCTGAACGTGTCAAGATAAATGCGTAGATTTAGCGGAGCATTAAGGTTTCCTCTAGACGAGTTTGCGCAGCGAGTTTTGATTTTTTCTATCGCTACGTTTTTTACTGTGTGCCGAGTGCCTCTGACAGCTGCAATATGTTGTCTGGAGACCGATGCAGGGAGGGGGAAACAGGTTATTGTTAGTGTGGTGGAAGCTGGTAGTTGTGGTAGTACTTTGTGCGTGATGGAAGGCCGTTCGCGTTATCTGAGTGAGTTTGAGCGAGGAATGGTTGTGGGGATGCACATGGCAGGAGTATCCTTCCGTGATATCGCGCGCCGTCTTGAGCGGTCATTATCGGCAGTGTAGCGGGCATGGCGAGAATGTATGGAGCAAGGACGTACGCGTCTTCAGTCGAGAGCGGGACGGCCCCGCGCTAGCACAGCACGCGAGGATCGCGCCCTTGTGCACAGCGCTTTAGCGTCACGTACGTCTTCCTCAAGGCAACTTGGAGCCGTTTGGCCAGCGTTTGGCGTTTGCTAGAAAGTGGACTGCGAGCGCGCTGTGCGTTGCAGCGGATTACACTGACTCGCGAGCACCGCCGTACACGGCGCCAGTGGGTGGAGGTTAGACATCAGTGGGTTGTCGAGTGGAGGCACATTTTGTTTTCGACGAATCAAGATTTGAATTGAGCACCGGTGACTGCGAATTTTGGTTCATCGAAGACGTGAGCGTCACCTCGAGGAGTGCATCCAACCACGCCCTATCCACCGCCAGCAGAGCATTATGGTATGGAGTGCTATTACACATGGTGGACGTACACGTCGTCTGCTTCGTATACAGCATACGATGACGGCTCGCCACTACGTAGATGAGGTGCTACGGCCGTTGTGCTTCCCTACGTTCGACGGCGCACACGTCTTCTATACATGCACGACAACGTCCGACCGCACACTGCACGTGTGGTCCAGACCTTGTGGAAGAGAACCATATACCGATGCTTCCATGGCCAGCACGTTCTTCGGATCTCAATCCGATCGAACATGTCTGGGATATGAACGGTCGGAGACTTCAACGTTATCCGGCTGCCCCGGGTAACGTTGAGGAGCTCTGAAAGCGAGTTGAAGCAGCATGGTTGGACATACCTCCCGCTACCATACAACGACTTATTGACTCCATGCCTCGTCGTGTAGCGATGGTACGCGCCGCTCCCGGGGGATACTCCCGCTATTAATGCATCCCCTCCCAGCAGGGCTTCGCCGCTCTCCACGTGAGGGTAAGTTATGCTATGTTAGTACTACTTCCATACCAAATTTAATTGCGTTAGAACCAGTTCTTCAGATCTCGCCACTTTTTTTCAACAGTGTATATACAGTGTTTTCTCTCTCTTTTGCCCAGAAGAATACTAGAGTTAAAATATCTGTTAATTAGTCAGGTTTAAATTTATGCTTAAACATACGATTTTATATTGATGTGAAGAAAGAAGTATTCTATAAAAGTTAATAAAAACAAACCTTCATCACAATGTATTTATTTTTATCCACGATACCTATTTTGACTACCAAGTTGTCATCCTAAGCAGTAGAAAAAAGTGCAAGGTCTGAAATGTTCTCGGCCTGGCCCATGGATCATAGTAGGTACCACTGGCATGATTTTTTTCTTTCATTTGATTCAATTACGGTGCATGTGTTGTTGGAAATGAATCGAGAATCAAGTTCTTCGCAAAAGAAAGTTCAACGCCGCTCGAAATTTAGTCGACAATCGTAAATGTGTATGGTAATTATTCTCCTTCAATTTCCATTGTGAAGAAATGGGCCGCCGATTTCAAACGTGGCTGTGAAAGCATCCAAAATTATCCACCTGAAGGATGTATAAGGATAACAAAAGAACGCGTCGATTACACTTTGCACGGGTAATTGCACATGAATAAGCTTTGTGCAAGATGGGTGCCACGCGGGCTCATTGCCGATCAAAAATACCTTCGCACATTTTCCGAACAAGGCTTGGCGTGTTTTATGAAAAATAATGATGATTTTCTGCATCGATATGTGACAATGGATGCAACATGGATTCCCCATTAACACCAGAATCAAAACAATAGCGTGGTCTATTGTTTTGATTGACGTGAATGGACAGAAGTCGGTTCTTCAGGCGCCAGTGAAGATCGGCGGAAAATGTCATGGCGACAGTGTGTTGGGATCCGAAAGGAATCCTGTTATTCGATTATCTTGAAAAAAGTAAGACTGGTAATAAGTAATAAGTGGGGAATACTATTCTAACGTTCTATCGAAACTTGTGGCAAAAATTCATGAAAACAGACCCGGCTTGCAGTAGAACAGAAACCCCTTCCATTAGGACAATGCACGTGCCCACAAGAGTGTCTTGGCATGGAAAATTCAGGGATTTGCACATGAAGTGTTGGAACATCCACCCTATTCCCCAGATTTGGCTCCCTCAGACTTCCATCTCTTCCCAAAGCTCGAAACCTTCCTCGCCGATTGGACGAAAAGCGTTGGCTTTTCGTCCAATCAAGAAGCGATTGCGACGTAGATGGGTGCTTTGCAGCTCTTCCGGTGGAACACTACAAGGATGACATAATGGAACTGAAAACCCATTGGATGAAATGTATCAATATTAAAGGAAATTATGTTGAAAAATAAAAAGTTTTTGAAATCATAAAATTTCATTTTCAATGTCAGGCCGAGAACATTTCAGACTACCCTCGTATTACACTTTACACAAATAAAGCACATAAATAACTATAACTGCGTCGTATTAATACTGTGATTTATGTCATGTGACGTTACGTCAGCCTTTGGCCTAAGCATGACGTCACTGGGCGTGCACTTCTTGAGACTTCCGACTCCTCTAGAAACGAGCGTTCCAGAACCATCAGAGGAGTGTATAAGCGCAGTCAAGGAAAGGATGACTCATTCAAGTCGCGATCAACGTCGTAAACATAAATGTACATGAATGAATATAAATATTGTATTTAAAAACTACATTGTAGTGTATATTAACTTTTACAAATATAGTCAGCCTCGTATTCTATTGACTAACTGCATTATTTGAAACTGTACTATTAATGCAATGTTTTTTATTTAAATACTTTATACAGGATTTATCCAATTTATAATAAACTAGGACATCATAGCTAATGTCTGTCTGTCGTCACCAATTACACGAGATAATACAAACATTAAAAACATATTAATTTTATTTCCTATTTTTCGATCAAGTTTATTATCTAGTATCTACAGATCTCTTATAGCTGTTACTGTTATTATTAAAAGTTAATTTAAATTTATATTTGTGTCAAGATATTCAACAGCGACATATCAAGATATTTAATAATACAACTATTAAAAACTTTTACGACTGTTTGCTGGATATGCAAATCATTGGAAAGGATATTTGACTTTTACAATAATATTTTTAAATTAAATTTACTTAGAATTAGTAAACATAAGAAAATTACAAAAAAAATTTCAATAGTGCACATGTATGAAAGCGAGGGGAATTAATGTGTGTATATGTACATTTAAATGAAATAGAGACCTCGATTGTAAATTTCTTTAATCTTTAATGAAAAAAGAAAAGCATGAGTTTTTTAGTAATTAAAAAAATTATTTAATAGGAGTGTATGTATATCTTTAGTAATGCAAAAAAAAATGGTTTAAATTTTTCGTCCATTCTGATACAAGTTATAACGATAGTAGTATTTGTTTTGCCAAAGTATGACAGGATAACACGTATCTTATTAAAAAAGTATTTCAATATTATAACATAACAAAAACAAAATTCTAAACTTATATTGGAAGAAATGAATAATTCAGATACAGATTATTTTTTGTTTCCACTTCGTTACATTCGCAAATACATCTTCATCCTCCACTTTAGAGGTGATTATTGATAAAAATACATATGTACGTGCGTTAAGTTCTGTGTGATCGCGTTAATTGAATAAACTATTTATACAAACATCACGAACGAAGTCTCCTTCAAAAAATTTTAACATCTTCTAATCTATCAGAATAATTGAAACATACATGAGTAGGTAAACCCCACCAGTTTTGTATAATACAAAGGTATTTTTAATAATATAAAATATTATTAAAAATCTGGTGTGAAGAACACAAATGCAGGCTCTGGGGATAGGATATATTCGGACACGTTCACAGAAAATATTAATAGTGCATTTGTGTTCTTCACACCAGATTTTTAATAATATTTTATATTATTAAAAATACCTTTGTATCTTCTAATCTTTTGTCTTTCTCTAATAAACTACGGACTTTATAAACAAAGTAGTAATTTACTCTGCATCGATTACCTCTCTCCCCCACCTCTGTGTGTTATATGTACTTAAAAAATATAGAATTTTGACAAAATCATTGATTGTTAGCAGTTTCTGGCTTAGTCCTATTCAAGGAGTTGTACCAGAAAAACTTTCACGTCTTCTTGTCCATCAAAAAGCAGGTAGGAAATTTGTTTGATCTTCTCAAAATCTGTAAAACCGTTACTGATTCATATACTGCACGAAAATAGCTCACTAGGGTAAAGAAGTCGGACGTAAAAGTTTTATTTGAAAATAGTATAAAGCTTATTCCGTGATCACAAGAGTGCGAAACAAGTCGGTAGATGGTAAAACAAACTATAAATAGTTTCATTGAGAAACAAAGATTAAAAGAAGTGGAAGATCTAGGAATATATTTAATAAACAAAATATATCAAATGACAGTAAATACGATTAAAGAAATCATTGCATATTACAGCCAGATATTGCCAAAAAAGTTGGAACAAGTTCGTCTACAGTTCAGTGGATTAGGAAGGCTTTAAATACAACTTTGCTACCATAATTTGATAGGACAGATACAAAAAAAAATATTTCTGATTTACAAAAAAAAATGTTGGTGTAAAAGTTTGATAGCAAAGATTTGATTAGGTAAGCAATTTTCCAGTATGTGGGAAAACGCTATTAACATAGAAATTTACATTTATGAGTGTTTACAAAAACGGGTCTTGTATTTCATAAGAAATCACTCCATTATTTTGGTAAGGCCTTTCGACGTTCCACTACCCGAGAAGAATTTTTGACTGGCTTCATGAAAATGGCATACAGTTTGTACAAACAGATGAATCCACAAATGTATCAGAATTTCGTCCCGTTGAACGATATTGGGCATTAGTTAAATATATTTTGAGGAGAGAAATGGCAAAACAACGACTTCGTTGAAGAACTTTTATTATCTCTGGAAAAATGACAGCAGTAAGGTAACTAACTACTGAGTCCTTATCAAAATCCATGAATGGCATTTAAATGAAAATCAAATGAGAATTCTCAGTTAAAAAAACGTGTTCACGAAAAATAATTTCAATTTACATTGGTCAATGACTTCTGCATTAATAAACTTATACAGAAACCGTCGCTACGTATTGCCGTTCTTAAGCGATGGATGTCACCCCGATGGGACAGAAATTGGTACATATACTTAATCTGTTTGAGTCTTTAAGCAAATAAGAATGGTGGACAAGAAGGTGTCAAGCTGATAAAAGTTGTGGATTCCAGACCCCCAAAATGTCCAAAAACCTTATAAATGATGCCAACAAAAGTATATTTCACAGCTGAGCTTCGCTAGTTTGATTTCTTAATCTTTTAGATACACCTAAAGAAGAACCTAAAGAACTCCATGCGATTCTCAAGGACGGTAAAGTATTCGAAATAGGTCTTACGTCGCCAAATGCCATAAAGTGACTGTGGAGTAATTATGTAATTCACTACAAATCATGCACTAACTTTAATTCATTTAAGGATGGAAATACTGACTTCAGGCAGGAAACCTTGAGTCGTCATACCAAAATTAAGCAGATTTAAGTGCATTAAACTTCTATTAGTAAACACAAGTTTCCCAATTGTGTAACAGTAAGGCCTGGCTAATTGAGTCACACATTTACTCTAAGATGTGTATAATGTATCCCATTTTAGACACCATAAAATAATATTAATCTCTTTTGCGTTTATGTATACCGTTGTTAATTGGAAGCTTACTTTTTCAAATGCACAATACACAAATGAAAATCTACTTAAATTGTATAGTCATTTATGTTGTGAAACATTTACTGAAAACAGTATATTACTCGTTGAGGATAGAAGAAATTATCCGCGAAGATACTTTTTGCGTATATTTGTCACCTTCTTTGGTAAATGGAAGTAAGATGAGATTTAAGTTACAGCAAATTTGCCAACTATCCACCTATCGCAGGAATGTCAGATAAAACGTGTTTCCTGTAAGTCGTACGGAAGTCAGATTATGTTTGCATTCTCCCTTCCCTCTTAAATATAAGCCGTTTTATAAATCTGGTAAATTCGGACAGCGGAAATCCGATATAAATCTTCTTGTCAGATCTGCTAGAAAAGAAGTTTTATATACTTTATGCATTCGTTCTGCGATATCCAGAAATCATAAGTTTTTTTACGTTATATACGTTTGCCGTTTACATTGAAAATATTCAAATAGTTCGGCTAATTTAGTATACAGTTTTATTAGAAAGCTTATTTTATTATCTTAATTAACCCAATTACTACCAACGTCCTTTTAAAAGGTCGGTACAGAAATCTTTTTTTTTTGTACAACTTAAACTACTTTCCGAAAGATGGTGCTCCAGTCTATCATTAACCAGAGCATGTACAACGTCTTTCCAAGATTTGCAGCAGTGTAAGTTTTGAAGACTTGCAGATATTGTAAATTGTGTGTGAAACATTTTTTTACGTTCTGTCATGGACAATTGGAGGTAAGAATAATTACGTAATTACAAACATAACATTACTATTTCTTTACACTGATGAGTTGGTATAGTCATAACTTTATGGTTTTACACTTAAACATCTTTGTTTTTTGCTTCATTTTTGCAACATAACTTTACAAACACAACCGTCCTTTTAAAAGGACAATGGTTAAAACACGTACTACATATTTTTTGTTTTCAGTTATTTGAAAAGACCTCTTACACTCCATGAGCTATTAGAAGAAGTAGAATACATTGATGATGTTCACAGTATACCAGACGCTATAGCAGTGTTTCCTCCCGTTAACGCTAATGAAGAGGTTACCGATGAAGACTCCGGAGATGATGAAATTGTTACTATGAACAATCTTCCAGGTAGAATATTGAATACTCAAGCTGAAGCTATTTTTGATACCGATCACGATAGTGATGATGATATCCCATTGTCACATTTTAAAAAATATAAAAAAAGACAAAAAAGTAATCATTGGGTTAGGGAAGACATTACAAATAATTTACCAAAATGGCAAGATGAAAGTACGGCAAATAATAATATGTCTTCCTCGGACTTGTTCAGTCTCTTTTTTGACGAGAAACTTTGGCAAATGATACTAAATTATAGTAATCTTTATGCAGTGCAACATAACAGAAATGGAGATATTACACTAGATGAAATAAAATGTTTTTTTGGAGTACTTATTTACAGCGGTTATACAAGTGTCTCAAGAAGATCTTTGTATTGGGAAAACAGCTCTGATGCTAATCATCAAATTGTGTACACCGCAATTTGACGGAATCGTTTTAATTTTATAATGCAAAACCTACACTGTTGTGACAATACAAATCTAAAAGTTGGTGACAAATTTGCAAAAGTTAGTCCACTGTTAGAAAGATTAAACCAGAAATCTCTTTCTTTTGCCCCTATACAAGAAAATCATAGTGTAGACGAGTCCATGATTCCGTATTTTGGACGGCATGGTTCGAAACAATTTATCAGGGGCAAGCCCATTAGATGGGGTTTTAACTTTGGATGGCCACAACTATAAACGGCTACATAGAATGTCTTGAACCATATCAAGAATCCACCACAAATCTTTCAGAAAGATACAAAGACTTGGGTTTGGGCGCAAGTGTGGTCTTATCATTCGTTGACAAAATAATCGCAGCAAAAGGTCAGCTGCCTTTTCATGTCTACTTCGATCATTTTTTTACGTCGTGGGAGGTACTTTTGGTGCTTAGAGACAGAAATATAAAAGCTACTGGTACGGTGAGAGAGAACAGAATTCCAGTATCAATTATAAGGTCTGGTAAAGAATTGAGAAAAGAAAAAGAGGGACATTTGAATATGCTTTAGAATGGGAGGAGAATATAATAGTCTGCCGATGGAATGATAATAATATTGTTACCATTGCTTCCAATTGTAAACCTGTACAACCAACGACTAATGTGATTCGATATTCTCAAAAAGAGAAGAAGAAAATATCTGTGCCTCAGCCCAAGTTGGTAAAAAAATACAATCAGAATATGGGTGGAGTAGACAGGGCAGATCAGAATATCAGTCTTTATCGCGTGAGTATCAGAGGAAAAAAGTGGTACTTTCCTATAATTTGTCATGGCTTGGATATGGCTATTCATAACGCCTGGCAACTTCACCGCCACTGTGGAGGGAAAATGGACCAGTACGGCTTCCGTCGATCTCTTTGTAAAGGTATTTTAGAAACCCATAAGAAAAACACTAAGAGAGGACGTATACGAACAAGTGTCAATGAAAACGAAATTTCGCGATTTGATGGTAAAGATCATTTGATTGTTTACCAAGAAAATCAAATCAGATGTGGACGGTGCCACAAGAAAGTCCAATTTAGGTGTGCCAAATGCAAAGTGGGGTTACATCCTAAACAATGTTTTGTTGAATATCACACGCAATAATATTTTTTTATGTTTATTATGTTCCAATATCAAATTGAAGATTGTATTTAAATAAACTTAAGTTTTTTAAAGTTAGTTCTGATTACACCTTATAATGCCACTATCCTTTAAAAAGGTCGGCCCTTATCTAAAAAACTACTAAAAAAAATAAAAAAAAGTTAAAATGAAAAGTTGTTGATTGGGTTCCAGTTAATGTAGAAATAGACAACAAATGTATTTTTTCAAGAAAAAATTAATTTGGGAGTATCTGGGTTAAATATGTATGTATAATTATTTTATATAACGGAATAACTGAAACATACATGAGTAAAACCTCACTAGTTTTGTATAATATAAAAGTATTTTTAATAATATAAAATATTATTAAAAATCTGGCGTGAAGAACACAACTTCGTTAGTTCTGCATTAGTTATGTAGACAAAGCGAGAGTACTTCGGCAGTCTGACAATATGCAGCGCTGTATGCACTTCTACGCTCGGTCTTAATAATTTCTGTGAGATATTTTTGTGAATGTGTCTGTTTTTCCAGCAGGGGCGTACTGATGAATCTGTAGAAAGATTAAATACGTATCTGCGTATCTGGGGAGGGATATGTTTGGGCACGTTCACAAAAAATATTAATATTGAACTTGTATTTGTGTTCTTCACACAAGATTTTTAATAATATTTTATATCATTAAAAATACTTTTGAATTATTTTATATATTTCGTCAAGCATGTGAATATTACAGCTATATCTTATTATTTGATAATAAACCGCGATCCATATTATTTATGCAGAAAATACAGAAGAATAAACGCAGAACATTAAACATCAAAACTGAATCATGTACTCTTATAGTATACACAAATTACGTATGCATGCCATTATGCTAATAAGAATTTAATATTTTTACACATTTGAGCTTTAGATCAGTTATAATATATGTAAGATATCTATTCCAAATATATTAATTATCTAATAAATAATGTAAGCGTCTTTTCAAAAGTTATCCTGTTAATTAGGCACAAACCTTTCGTCGGCATTCTTGTATAAGCTAGAGTTTGGCTTAATGTTTCATGTATGGATGTTCTTTTTCAGAAAAGAATTGATCAAAATAAGGAAGAATCAGAATCAAATTCTGTAACGTATTTTTTCTTGAATTTAGTTTAAATGATAAAAACACACAATGTTGTATTAGATTTACACTTTATGTAAATCTAATACAACATTGTGTGTTTTTATCATTTGATATGGATTTACATCAAGTAAAGGCAGAATCGATTCAATTTTCGAATTTAGTTTAGTATATATATCACATCAAAAGTCAAAATATGATTTAACTTCAATTCATTTTCAGAGTACACGAAAATAACTTTCTAAAGATATATCAAAATTAAAACAGCAATAGTCTTGTAAAAGAAATTTTAGTTTTATTAGTGTTAGAATAGAATTTTGTCTTAAGGATAATCTCTTCAGTCACTTCAATATTGAATTCTTCTCATTTTCCGACACCGATAACAAACGCTTGAGAACTAATGATTTCATAAAAAAATGTAAATATTCTTGTATGAAGTAGAAAGTTATGCCATTTTTAGTCCATCACCCTAACATCGAAGTATTGCTTTTATGGAGATTGCACCTAAAGTTGCCCAATTAACATTAGAATTATTTACTTAATAGGTTGGCTATACGTAAGATAAATTTTTCCATTTGACATTTTAAATTGATGTTGTTTATCTTTTAGGTCAGAAAACTCTATCGTAATTCTGTACTTACAAGACGTACAACTTACGACTAGACGTACTAGAAAAATTAATGCGAAATGTACATAAATACAACAAACTGGTTTGGACAATTTTTGTGTAAATCAAAAACATTTACAGAATATACACAAGAGATGATAGACCGAGATTTTCAAGTGACTTAGAAAAGTACAAAGCAAAATAAAAATCTTCCCTAGATACAAAGAGTACTAAATGACTTGGCAACATAACTAGTGTAAAAAAAAATAGTTATATACGAATTGCTGGAAGCTAATAATAGAGGGTTGTACTCCATAAGACCCAATACTTCGAAGTTAGAGACACATGCACTATAATAAGTTTTATATTATCTGTACAATTTTTGTACTATACAAATATTATTTACTTTATCAAATTTAATTGTGGTATGGTTTCGATTAGTACTTGATGTCGATTATAGAGCAAGTGACGATCGTTACCATGGTCAAGCTTTAAACAAGTAAAAACTCGTTAAAAAACTTGGTAAAGTTTTATCATTATCTAATGTATAGTTCATAAGTAGAGCTGAGGATGTTTTCATAAGTATAAGTTTTCAGTTCAAGGCCAAATTCAAAGCAATATTCAATTGCGGAAATAACCGTTTGTCATCATAAAATATAAACGTCATATTTTGCAATATTGTCAAAATTTTAGTATGTTACTTGCAATATAACCAAAGAAAGCATATACATGTCCAATAATAATAATTAGTAAAGTAGGAACATGAATAGTTCAAAAGTATTGTTTCTTTTCTACTTTTGTATAAATATATTCTATCCAAGAAAACTATGCGGAAATGATTACTTTAATATAGAAAATAGGCTGTACAATTTAATACAAGCTGTTGAGTTTGAGAACCAAGAGGTTTATCAGGCATCTAAGAAATATTCTCTAAAATAAATAGGTCAGAAATGTCAAAGTGATAATCAAACAATTTCATACTTATTGCCACTAATTGATATTACTATTTATTATCAGTATTGTTCTCAAAAGAACAAAAAAACAGATTTTACAATTTTTGATGACAAACTAAATATTCAAATTAGAAGAATGCTTAACCTAGAAGTCAGAAGACTGGAAACAAAGTCAATAAACCAACAATATTGAAATAATTTAACAGCAAGCCGAATATCAAAAGACTATCTCCTGGACAACTTACCCTTTTTATTTTATAAATTTCAAAGACGTGCGTCTTAACTTAAAATGACAAACGTGTATAGTATTACCGCGCGTATTCATGTGTGTTAGAAAGAGATAAAGTACAATTTGGGGTTCACACTTGGGCAGTACGAACTCAAAACTTATACTTTATGAACTGTATATACAGGTCCGGCAACGAAGCGGGGACGGAAGATTACACGCGTACTTGAAAGTTATTCAAATATTTAGTCATCGGATATCCTTCCGTACCATCAAGCGCACGTTTTAAAAATATTTTGTTTTATACAGGGTGTTCCAGATGGAAATGCCAGACTAAAGTTGCATTTTTTTAAATGGAACACCCTGTATATTAATAGATAAAATGATCCGCGCTTGAAAGCTGGTTACATCGATATAATGTTGTATGGGTCTAAAGTTGATAGTTTCTGTGTAAATAATTATTTTACTTGATAAATTGATACATTTCAGTAGGCTATTCTGCATAAGGAAAATCAAAAGATCCGAAACCAATAGAATAGAATATTTTCTACTAGTATGCACTTTCGTTGCTACGTGAAATAAATTCTGCAACTGCTCGCGTTATACAGGCTGTTCACAATTTCGCAAAATCGAAGAAATCTCGTAATTTTTAAATGGAATACCCTGTATATTTTTAGCTCATTGAAAAGCCCTTTTATTACGCTTTCTATTGATACCTCATTTGATGCACCTAGGATGGATCATTTGCTAATTATTTCTTTTTAGAGTTGAATTAATGAAAAATGCTTGTATTTTTAGTAGCTAATTTGCGCTTTTAAACCTTCTGTAAGATCGGATATTCAACAAATTATCCATAAATGGTCTATAACAAGAAGAAACCCCATTAAGTACGAGAAACAGTTGATTTTCACTCAGCGGTGAAAGCAAACATTAAATTAATATAAAGTAATATAGCATTTTCAATAGATTCACTGCTGATCAAGTTATCTGGTGTCAGTTTTAAGCTTGTATATTTAATAAACAAGTTGTCAAAAATTTCGTTCCATCTTACACAGTATTTCGTTCAATCTTTAAAAGAAATTGCTATTAAGATATAGTAAATGAATAGAAAAAAAATCATAGTGCCACTTCGTTTGATAATTGACTAATTAACTTCTTTTCTACTTCATTTTTTTTACCTTGAAATAACTTACTAAAGTATATCTCAAACAGTAATTTATAAACTATTTAAATAAGGGAAAATTAACATTTGGAATTTACTGCAAGTGAGAATTAATGAATATTAAATCACATTCTTACATGTAAATGTCGACTTATTTAATGCGTTCGAAACTACAATCCGACAAACTAAGTTTGTACTAGTATGCAGAACACACCCTTTCGCGACAACGAACTTCCTGGTGATTAGGTTAATTAAGAATTAAGAAATACTGAAAAAACAAGTCTATCAACGGGAGGAAACGCACAGACGACGTTTCGTTCTAGTTGGAACTTTTCAATGTACGGTTATCCCTCGATGACGGACATTGCTTTTTCATTTCTATACTTTCTGTATATATAGTTAACATTTGGAATTTACTGCAAGTGAGAATTAATGAATATTAAATCACATTCTTACATGTAAATATAGACTTATTTAATGCGTTCGAAACTACAATCCGACAAACTAAGTTTGTACTAGTATGCAGAACACACCCTTTCGCGACAACGAACTTCCTGGTGATTAGGTTAATTAAGAATTAAGAAATACTGAAAAAACAAGTCTATCAACGGGAGGAAACGCACAGACGACGTTTCGTTCTAGTTGGAACTTTTCAATGTACGGTATTCCCTCGATGACGGACATTGCTTTTTCATTTCTATACTTTCTGTATATATAGTTAACATTTGGAATTTACTGCAAGTGAGAATTAATGAATATTAAATCACATTCTTACATGTAAATGTCGACTTATTTAATGCGTTCGAAACTACAATCCGACAAACTAAGTTTGTACTAGTATGCAGAACACACCCTTTCGCGACAACGAACTTCCTGGTGATTAGGTTAATTAAGAATTAAGAAATACTGAAAAAACAAGTCTATCAACGGGAGGAAACGCACAGACGTAAGAATGTGATTTAATATTCATTAATTCTCACTTGCAGTAAATTCCAAATGTTAACTATATATACAGAAAGTATAGAAATGAAAAAGCAATGTCCGTCATCGAGGGAATACCGTACATTGAAAAGTTCCAACTAGAACGAAACGTCGTCTGTGCGTTTCCTCCCGTTGATAGACTTGTTTTTTCAGTATTTCTTAATTCTTAATTAACCTAATCACCAGGAAGTTCGTTGTCGCGAAAGGGTGTGTTCTGCATACTAGTACAAACTTAGTTTGTCGGATTGTAGTTTCGAACGCATTAAATAAGTCGACATTTGCATGTAAGAATGTGATTTAATATTCATTAATTCTCACTTGCAGTAAATTCCAAATGTTAACTATATATACAGAAAGTATAGAAATGAAAAAGCAATGTCCGTCATCGAGGGAATACCGTACATTGAAAAGTTCCAACTAGAGCGAAACGTCGTCTGTGCGTTTCCTCCCGTTGATAGACTTGTTTTTTCAGTACTTCTTAAAGGGAAAATTGATCACATTCCGTCTAAATATGCCTCAAGATGTAAAGTTAAACTACGTTCAAAAATTTTATTAATGAAATCATTATCGAAAATAATTGTATACTGCTCTAAGAAATTAACGCACCATGTAGTAAACGAATAAATGTTTATCTTATTCGCTGATAATTTATAGAGGTTGTAAGAATATGGTATTTGACGTTCAGCTGTCAAACTTGTGTTGACATTTGGTGTTAGTTACATAAAATTAAATCACATCCAATAATTACAAATGAAACAGACACGTAATATACACATCTGTAACTGTACACATGGACAATACACCTCGTATTTTACAGCACTTATTTCTGCTTAAGACACGTGTTTCTGCTATCTATAGGCGTCATCAGTCAAGCAATGTAATACAAAATAATACAAATCTATTTAAAAAACAGTTTTGTATCTGTATATACATTTAAGCTTAAATCGCCCACAAGACATAGCAAATTTCGTCCTATCAGGTAGCACTATATAATAAGTGACATCTGGCGGACGAAAGAGACTATGCCGAAAAAGGCAACCCTTCCCTCGACCGGCCAAGCCGGTACATAAGAGAAGAAAATACGTATCTAGGTGTAGTCCATTAACACGATGCCAGATGGCATCTTATGTACCGGCTTGGCCGGTCGAGGGAAGGGTTGCCTTTTTCGGCAGTCTCTTTCGTCCGCCAGATGTCACTTATTATATAGTGCTACCTGATAGGACGAAATTTACTATGTCTTGTGGTCGATTTAAGCTTAAATGTATATACAAATACAAAACTGTTTTTAAATAGATTTGTATTATTTTGTATTACATTGCTTCACTAGCTTGACTGATGACGCCTATAGATGGCAGAAACACGTGTCTTAAGCAGAAGTAAGTGCTGTAAAATACGAGGTGTATTGTCCATGTGTACAGTTACAGATGTGTATATTACATGTCTGTTTCATTTGTAACAAATGCGTACAAAGTGCCCGCCAGATGTCACTTATTATATAGTGCTATCTGATAGGACAAAATTTGCTATGTCTTGTGGACGATTTAAGCTTAAATGTATATACAGATACAAAACTGTTTTTTAAATAGATTTGTATTATTTTGTATTACATTGCTTCACTAGCTTGACTGATGACGCCTATGACAGAAACACGTGTCTTAAGCAGAAGTCAGTGCTGTAAAATACGAGGTGTATTCTCCATGTGTACAGTTACAGATGTGTATATTACATGTCTCTTTCATTTATAACAAATGCGTAATACGTGCTTAACGTATTGATATACATACTTGAACCTATTTTGTATACATCCAATAATCATTTAATGTACATCAGTTTTAACTTGCGTTTATATCGTGTTTTAGCTTGGTAAAGTTAAAACGTTAAGAAATAAGTAATTAAACTTCTAGTTTCAAAAATTCTTTTATTGTAAATCACTACAATATTGTTTCGCCATACAATGGCTTCATCAGGTGGATGAATACTGAATATGTACAATGCAAGTTAGAATATTTATGTGAAAATTATTGGGGAATGGTGGTGGAAAAATTTTTTTACAATCTTAAATTTAGTAGAGGGGAGTTGTTTAAATCTAGTTGGTCATTTAAAGCTAATCCTAAACTATTGTATCTATTAATTTCTAAGTTTTCTAACGGGTAAGTTTCTTACTTTTTCCTTGAATGTTTAAAATTTTGAAATCTATATTAAATCTATGATTAATTTCTAAACAATGATTTGCGAAAGTTATCTTATTGTTTCTTGTCCTGCCATTATCCATTGTGAATTTCGAAATTTGTCGAGAGAGGAATGTGCGCAAGCCGTGGTGTCATTAGAGGAAGACTGGAGGTATCGCCGAATAGGAGAAAGATTCGGTATGTCTCGTACACCGGTATCCCGAATGATACAAAGGTATAGGGCATTGGTAACCATATCCGACGACTTGGGCAAGGTAGACATCGTGCCACAACCCGTGTCCATCATCGCATTCTGAGACTTTCTGCTTTAAGACAACGATTGGTTACAAGCAGCTGTTCGCAATCTCAACTACAGGGAGTTCATGGTACTCTAATTAGCAAAGAAACAGTACGTAAACGTCTAATTTGGTATGTTATGTGCCAGCCCGAGGTCCAACCTTGTGCGTAGAACAACGGAGACTTCGCTTAAATTTTGGTAGTGTTACGCTTAGCGTATAGGAATTATTTAATCTATTTTAAAATATATTCTTCTGTGAATATCTCATATTAATTATATTAAACTTAAGACATTTTAATTCATTTGTACAACTGTACATATTCGTGTCCAAAGAGAAAGTTCTTCTATTGTTACATTCTGAACCGACCGAGGCCTTTTCTACCCTTCGTCATCTACCTGATCTAACATAACTGTCGAATTTCTTTCTAGTACATTCCAATTTTTAAATTCTTATTAATATTATTTACATCTTCTTTTATATGTCTTGTTTGATATCGTTAGAAAGCTTATGTCACAAGGGTTACTCTAATAATATGTATGACATCGACAGACCACGTCCTCAGGTCGCCCTTTTTATTATTATTCGAGATATCGACCCCCTCTTCGATAGATCATAAACCGACCCTTTCCTTTTCGATACAAACTATCAGTCCTTCTCTTTCGAACCTTTCGTGAGAACACACACCTCGTGTACTGTCCAAGTCGCGATGTCACGCCGTCCAGGTGTTCTTCAACTTCTAAGGTAAACTGCATTGTTCTGTGCATATTTATTCTTTTAAGTAAATCCATATTAATTTAACTCATTTCTTATTCCTCCGGTAAAACATCGCTCTGCATATACTTGACCAAGGTATATCTTCGAAGGCCACGTGACCATCATCGCCACATAAAGGTAACTTTGTATTGTCCTATACAGAGATTCTTTTTATATTAATCGTATTTTAACCCTTAATTTACTACGCAAGTTAACACTCTATTTCAGATATTTTTCATTAATATTTTAATCTACTTATTCACTGCTCCGCGTGTATATAGTACTTTGTTTTATTACTGTTTCACCTTTCTATTTCAGATATTTTATATTAATTTCTAGATTACTAATTTATCGCCCCTTGTGTATATATTACTAATTTAATGACTTTTACATACATCAATTTCTTTTATTTAAATATACGAATTTCGATTTATTATTATGTAAATATAAATATAAATTTTAAGAACGCCGCTGTGTTTTATTTTAGGTAACTAAGTCGTTGTATATTTATTTTAATTAACCAATACCACGCACGTCCTGGACCTTTGAAGGAACTTCATCAGCACCATCTAATTATTGTATTTATCTTAGAATAATTATTATTATTATACCTAGCCATCCCCCAGTTAGTAATAGTAGGAATCATGTTAATCGGTTGCAGGATGACTGGCAACGAGTTCTCTTTACGGACAAATGCAGATTTTGTCTTTATAACTGTGATAGATGTATCCGTGTGTACACGCGACCAAATGAACATTATGCTCAATGCATCATGATAAATACCACATTTTTTGGTGGAGGTTCTGTAATTGTGTAGGGAAGCATTTCTTTGGAAGCTCGTACAAACTTAGTATTGTTAAACAATGGAAGTATTAATGCTGATCGGTACAAAACTAACATCCTTCAAGACCATGTTTTGCCATTCGCGACTTATATCGGACCAAATTTATTAATTCAAGATAATGCATTTATACATTCATTAAAAATGTTAATTAATAATTTTTTCGAAATTTTCTCATTTACATTGCTTTTCAATGGGTATTAATTTGTAAAGGCACGTTTATTAAAAGATTAAACCAAGTTTATTTATTAAAGGTTGTTAATACCTTAATTATCAAAGAATCGAATATACTTCTCTATCTAGTCATATCTTATAGTTTTATAAGTGGTGCGTGAATTCCTTGGAGCAGTGTATTTATAAATATTTTTAGTTATTTAAAATAAATATATAAATTAAATTAATAATTAATCAAAATTTTTGGATACGCTATGCTGTATTGCTTGCCACTGACAAAAAATATATACACTCGAGCTGAAAATATCAAATATTTAAAATTTTAAATAAAAAAAGTAAGTACATAATATAGAAATTAATAAAACTGTGATCGTGTGCCATTATAATCTTCAAGTTAATTTGTTTTGATGCATCACAAGCCTATAAATAACTTGTTTCCTGCGCTTATTCAAGTATTATTATTATTATTCAGCTTATTAAATAGATTAGATAAAGTTAATGTAAATGTCTGCTTTATCAATTTGTTGACAATAATTTTCGATATACTTATTTTAGGAATCGATCATCTGTGAGCAGAATTTAGGTATTAGTAGATGTTTTCGTAGATTTATATTAATATCTAGATGATAAGAATGCACACATTCCAAAAAAAACAAAAAATAATAAACATACTTAAAAGTAAACAACAATTAAAAAATCTTTAATGTACGAAGATTTTATCAGTAATTATTTTCACTGGATAACAATTCTTATATATAAAAAGTAAAGTACATATACTCTGGTCGCACCTTAGAATACGGTATAAGACTCTTATGAGACTATATGTATCTATTTCTAATTATAGAATTAACATATAATAACTCCCTCATTTGGCAGAGTGCAATGTTGTCGGATTCTGTTAAACAATTTGTATAGAGTGAAATTACCTATATCATTCGGTGCCAGAACATGAAGAAATTACAGACAATGAAGGCCGACGATCTGGCCAAGGAAGGTTCTACGACGAACTTTATAGAACCAGAACCTCTATGTGGTATCGCCAAGGATTCCGCTAGAAGATCTGATTATGGCTAGAAAAAGAAAATGAAAAGAAATGGAGGCTAATGGAAGATCAACTCCATACTAAGGCGCTACTAGAGGAGCTGGACGCTAAGCTTTCAGCCAACCTAATTCGTAGTAATAAAAAAGAAACTAAAATTACAAGGGTAGTTCAATAACTCCGTGAAAATCCAAGAGATGGCGCTAGTAATATGACAAAAATTTGCATTTAGTAAACGTCATTAGACTGTTGTCAAAGTTTTAGATAAATCCATCACATGGGTTCATTCTTATACTCGAATGGAGCAACAAACTTTGGTTCATTTACAAAAATGAAAAAACCTGAATTTCGTGCGGTGATTAAACACTTCTATTTAAAAGGTTTAACACCGAAAAAGATCAAAGCTGAGTTGGACGAAGATCATGGCACAACATTAACAACTGGGTAAATGAGTTTAAACGTGGTCGTACATCCACAAAAGATGAACATCGTTCGGGGACGTCCAGTGAAAATGATTTCCTCCAAAATGATTGACAAAATCCACGATATGGTTTTGAGTGATCGACAAATCAAAGTACGCGAAATAATTGAGGCCACAGGCATATCACAGTGCCTTTAATTTTACACGGAAAATTGGGTTTGAAAAAAATCTCGGCAAGATGGGTGCCGCGTTTGCTCTCAGTGGAGGATAAACGCAACCGTATGATCGAATCGGAAGGTGGTTTGGCATTTTTCCGTCGCAATCCTAACGAGTTTCTACGTTGCTACATAACTGTTGACGAAACAGGGATACACTACTATACTCCAGAAACAGAGCAACAGTTTTTAAAGGCGATACATTGACTACTTAGAAAATGGGCAAACGATAAATGGAGAGCATTATGCAACGTTATTGCTTCGATTAAGCGAAGAAATCAAGGAGAAACATCCCCATTTGACAAATAAAAGAATTCTCTTCAACCAAGACAATGAACGGGTGCCTGTTTGCGCAGTTTCGATGGCGAAACTGCGTACTTATTGTGATTGTGTTTATTTTTGTCTTCTTGAAACAGTAGTTTTCAAAACTGTTTCAGTATGTATCACATTTAAATCTTAAGTACTTCGATGATTTATTGTTATTTATGTTATTTTAGAGCAAAATAAATATTGTTGTTAGAAAGCGAAGACCAAGCGAAGTTTATTGATAAGTGTAAACTTGAAAATACGAGTATTGTAGTGAGATTTGGTCACACAATCTTAAGGCTACTTCTGTGCCATTGAATATTTAGTTCCATAGTAATAATATGGGCTCAAATAGAAATGTTATCAGAATAAACAATACTTCTTTCAAAGTGTGTGATATGCTGGCTTTAATAAGTAGAACATATGATTAAGTATTATACAAAGGTATTTTTAATAATATAAAATATTATTAAAAATCTGGTGTGAAGAACACAAATGCAGGTTCACCATTAATATTTTCTTAATTAATGGTGAACCTGCATTTGTGTTCTTCACATCAGATTTTTAATAATATTTTATATTATTAAAAATACCTTTGTATTATACAAAACTGGTGGGGTTTACCTACTCATGTATGTTTCAATTATTCTGATTAAGTATTATTCGAACAATGAACTAGATACATTAATTATGTAACAAAATTGCAAAAATTTGTTTAGACAATTTTATTCAGTTTTTACTATTTTATTTACACTTTCTTAACCCATTGTTTTATAGCAAAATTAAGAATTATGTATTAATATCACAAACATATGGTGTGGATACCAAACAGGAAACTGCGATTTTTTTGAGATTGACAAATATCATGATAATAAAGAACACCAACAAGGCGGATTAATAAAGAAAGAATGTACAATATGCTGCGATAGCGAGTTATCAACTGTGACAATGTACAGTGATTAAGATGTAAGTGTTTCCTTCCTTATTTCTCGGGTACATTGTCCAGGAACTTCCGGTTAACAGAACAATCGCGGTCGACGTTGATGAAGTGCCACTATTCTACTGTCCGAGGCGACAATCCACGATGAACGACTTCAATTTGGCCAGTTCCCCGTAATAACTCCACCCCTACGAATTTATCTTGTCCTCTTTTTCAAGGACTCGTCGAACACCGACAGAAGTAAGGTATATGGCGGAAGGGATTGCAATCATGCTCAACAATTTAGGATTAATAACTGATAACTTCTTCAAATAGTGTAATTTTCTTTTCAACATGAAATACGGTAAAAGTATGCGATAATAATTATGATGTATTTGATGACATAAAAGCATAAAAAGTGCTGAACATTGGCGTTATATACGATGGCGTTTTATATATATATATATATATATATATATATATATATATATATATATATATATATATATATATACATAATTGAAACGAAATTAACGACCGTGATATATTATAAAAAATTAATTTAAATTCGGGTAAGCGGTCTGTCAATTAAAAAACTCCTTTATTAAATATCCCTATATTTCGCAACAGAATTTGTTTCTTCTTCTGGGGAAACTACAAGATTAATGAGAAAAATAACAAAAAATAAATGAGAGTATAAAATAGTAGTAAAAATACTTACAAAATGTAGAGTTGAAAAATAATAAAATTGACGTACAAAAAAACTATAACCACGAAAGCAAAATGTATAGAGAAGTATATAAAATATAACTTTTGTAAAACTATACCTAGGGTAATTTAATTTATTAGCTAAAAATGTTTCACTAAGAGCCGAGAGTCCAATATATTAATTTTTTATTGTTTAGTAGTTCAAAATGGATTTTGAAAGAAATTTAGTATGTTGTACCACACAGTTAGCTAAACCTTTCTAAACAAACAATATAAACTATTTTTATTATTTATCTAAGTCAAAGGCGTAAGGCAGTCCAGGACATGTCAACGACTCAAAAAGACAAGCGGTCCTAAGTTAAACCCTTCAGGAACTCCAGCTTAAGAAATACATTTGGAGGATTTAAATCCTAGATAATAAACATAATAATAATCATCCATTCTCAATCATACAATGTGTTGCAAATATCTTGTGAAATACATACCAGATGAATGATCGTCGACCGTCCAGTTAGAAAGCCACATTGAATAGGTATAGTATTTGCTCGAAAATCTTTGAAAAGTTTGAGAGAATAGCTATGGGACTGCAATTATTATATTACTTCTATCACCTTTCCTAAATAGGTGCAATATAGACAAGTGTGCTTTAGTGCCAAATTAAAAATAAATTTTAAAAGAGAGGGAGAATTCTTGATAACCAAAAACAGAACCTGATCCTCGCCAGCTTTCAAAGTTTATTGATACTATACAGAATAACTTCTTCTGTAATAATCTAAATAAAATTGTTAAATAATCCATAGTGGCAGTTTCAGTACATTGTTAGAGTAAGCACAAGAAAAAACTATCGCAAGATTCTCGACCATATTCTAGATACTCTGCAACAACAAAGTTATTCTTTTATGAAGAAAGGAACGTATTTGGTTTACAACATTCCTATGGAAACCAAATCCAATTAATTTATTTAAGAACAAGCAATGATGCTCTATTGTGTCAAATACTTTGAGGTTGTCTGTGTAAATAACGTTCAACTGAGTGATAGTGTATTGCCTCATAGGTATTTAGTGCAGTGCAAGGAAAATTAATGACTGTAGATTGGACCTGTCAAAAAAACTTGCTCATATACAATATGTACCAAAATTTTGGAAAAATTTGATGCTATGGAGGTTGGCCTCTAGTTCTAATTTTTCCGTACTATGTATATATTGATTGCGCCCTTATCGGTGTTTTCATAATCAAATTTAGCTGTGTTAATATTTTGTCTAGGAACTGTGTAGATCAATACATATTATCCTATTGATTTGGAAATTTAATCCTGATAAAACCGAAACTATCCATTTTTTGGGACAGTAACTCACATTTACGGTAATGTACTAAAAGTAGCAATCAAAGGCTTATGTTTTCAAACAAGACCGCACCAATTCATTTATTTATAGTAAAATTCGAAGTAAATATTATTAACGTTTCCCTTTTATTTACAATATCCTGATTTACCTGAGAAAAAGTGTTGTTGTAATTCATGTCATATTCACTTTTACGTAATTTCATATCATTTAGGTCACTTATTAGTTACGCTATTGACAAAATCTATTGATAGCATCAATTAACTCACCAAATGTTCACACACGAACAAAACAGGTTACCAAAAACCGGTACATTATAATTTATGGTTATTAATAGTATCATGACCAATACAGTTAGAATCGATAAAATTTCAAGGATAACAATGACCTGCCTCTATAAAAATAAACTAAAACATGTGAGAAAAAATGTATGTTCCGTTTAGCATATATATTGCGTTAGATATTGGATTATAATTTACTTGTAGTTTATCACACTTATTCTGTGATAAAAACATTCAATATTTGATAAAAATTAGAAATGGGGAATTCCGGGGGGGGAAGCCATAATTACCGACGCATTTAGTATTCGCTGTCGGGAGTCCATACTACGCCTAGACTACAAAAAAAGAACTACTTTTTTTGCTCTTTAAAGTAGCCCATGTTTATATACCCACATCAGCCCATTGAGGAACTTAAATACCTACGTAAACATCGTATGCGAAGCGGAGGTTTGATTATTTCGAAATTACTTTTCTATCTGACCGACCGCTAAAAGCAATTATCTCGTTTGCCGTATTTGCCGCTGACAGTCTATTTACATAGGAATGATGCAAACGATTGCATCTTTATTTGGTTCGCTGAGGGGTGCTGTTAAAAATGAGATCTAGTGATAAAAAGCCAGTCTGTTTAAAATCTTTAGTAGAGAATATAAAAAGAGTAGATTAATCTAGATCAATCAATATTTAATAACTCGTCTTCGATTATTTGAAACTGTCTACATAACAGCACACATTGTTACTGCCTACAGTAGATAAAATATACCTTAAATCTTATTGTTTGTTCTAAAGTAAATTCAATTAAAAAATAATTAATGTTAATTATAACTACTAACATTCATTCATCATCAAATAGTAATTGAAAAAAATTCATTTCCGTGATCAATTCCTTTTAGTATATTTCTGATTAAAATCTTCCAAAGTACCTACACAATTACAAGTTTCATAGCAATTGACGGCTCCAATTACTATGAAATTTTACAATAAATACTTGTTTTTGTTATTGCATAAATTGTTTTCTTGGCCCAGCACTCACGGGGCGTTATTTCCGCTTATTTGCTGGCAATTATGTTGAAACTTGGTGTGTTTTCTGAATATTTTATTTATTTGACAAAAAACACTTGAACCTAATTTATTAAGATAATCCCACAAATGAAACACTTAATGTTAAACTTAAAACTTAAATTCTTCACTGTTAATTCAGACTGTTGTATGACTGTTTAATACTGTTCTGTTGTTGTTAAGATGATATTGTTGAGTCTCTTGTTGCTAGTGTAAGACTCTGATTGATACTGTTGTCTTTTGTTGCTAGAATGAGACTGTGATTGATACTGTTCTGTACTGTCTTACAAGTAGGTAAAAATCTGTCACTTCACCTACAAATTAATAACATAATTAAATGCGCGTATTGGTTGTATATTGTATTGGTTGACGTCACAGATCGTACATACTGGCGACAATGCCAAGGCTTATAATAGGTTTTTAACAGTCTAATCTTCAAATATGATTATTAATTATTAGCTATAAACCTAAGTATGTATATAGTTGTGAATAAATTATATTGTTTATAAATAGAATTCATTGGTAAATATTTAGGAAACGTGAGCCTAACAATAGGGGGTCCGATCAAACATCGTCTATTGAATTTGTTCACTGATAACCCTAGGTAATAAAACGAGCGCTCTAAATCATAAAGCAATAAATTTGTAAATGTAAAAAAGGCCGCTTCTTACAATCTAGAGAAAGTTTTATAATTTGAATATGATAAAAAATTTGAAAATAAACGATGAATATTTATAAAATTGGAAATATTTAGTTGAATTCTTTATCCTAGATTTACTTTTATCTAACATATATACCATATAATAAGTTCCGTTTTATGACTAAACAGTTATAATGGTCAATAGAAAATTACGCGATTGTAACTTGATATAATATAAACGGAGTATATTTTCAGCAAAGTCCAAGAGACCTTTTGGTGACTTGCATTAAAAAAAAAACATATATATGTAGTTAATTGACGAAGGAGATACTTGCTGAAACTTCATTATAACGCTAAGAAATAAGTAATTAAACTTCTAGTTTCAAAAATTCTTTTATTGTAAATACCACTACAATATTGTTTCAGTATTTCATCCACCCGATGAAGCCATTGTATGGCGAAACAATATTGTAGTGGTATTTACAATAAAAGAATTTTTGAAAGTAGAAGTTTAATTACTTATTTCTTAGCGTTAAAAACATATATGTAAAATGTGTGACGTTTATCTATTTCTATTTAATAATTTCTTACAATAGTTCCGATATAGGCTATAGTTATACATATTTTCCATACCTTCTTAGTATCTACATACAAGCATCTTTATATAATGTACATATTTACATAAGTTACTGGTTTATATGAACGCCATTTTGAAATTTTCAATTTATTAATGTAACATTATTTTTAAAACCATCTCCTTTACAGATTTTCAAAATATTTTCTTTTGTTGATAATGTTCTTACGTCATAATTTTTTGAAACAGAATTTTTATTCTCCTGAAACACAAATTTTCGTGGATTTCTCGGTATTAAAGGAATCTTTATCCACTCTTCATAAAAATAAAATTAACTATAGATCTACAGAAGTACTGAGCAAAGTACAGGAACTTCCAATAATTGTAGATTTAGGTATTTTAGAGTTCTAGGCATCTATCAATTAGATTTTCAACATATATTAAAAAGCCTTGATATCTCCCAAATTTCTCTTCAGAAATAAAACAAGTAATTTGGGTACAGGATATTACAGTACACCCCTTTCGCTACTATGGGGAACTAAAGTTCCCACTGAAATCTCTTTCTATCCTGATGGGAAGAAAAGTGAACAAAACCATACGCAAATCGTAAATATCAGTAGGATATACATTATTCTCAATAGCCGGCAACATTGTATCCACACATCAGCGCGTTTGTTTAGTTTAGTACTGTTTCATATTGGCACGTGCACGGCTAACCAAATTTCGACGTAAGATTTTCACATAAATCAAGTGATTTTGAGTACTAAAATTTGTGACTATAGGTAAGTAAAAGTACCAAAAATTTGTAATAAAATTATACTTTTTTTGGGAGTTTTGTGCGAGTAGAAATTTTTGTTCCCATCCGTAAACTAACATGGGTCCTAAAGTTCCCATCGGTATATTTCAGATTGACGTCAGAAGAAATCTCTTACCGAAAAAGAATTAGTAAACGCTATAAATAATATAACTGATTCAGAAAATTTAGACGAAGAGCCGTATATATAGGGTCAGAATATATACTCAGTGGCGGGAGTGAAAATAGTGAAAGTAGTGACGAAGAAAGCAATGATAAAGACGACAATGAAGAAGAACGCAGCGACGAAGAGGACAATGAAGGAGTAGATTTGGGAATTGAGTATCAAAACGATGAGAGCAACGAAGAAGAAGGTATTAGTGATAAGGATGATGTTATTGAGGAAGAAGTTCATTTATTATGGAAACAACTAACAAAAGATTTTAAAACCAGAATGAAATTACCGGATAAAAATGAAGGAGGGGTTCTGTGGAACTTGACCCGAGACTGTTCTGAATTGGATGTTTTTTTAGAAATATTTTCTGTGAGCCTCTTTACACACATTGCTGATTGTACTAAGGAATTAATCAAATACGAAGAACAAAAGATATGAAACTCAACATTCAAGGATGATATGCAGGAAATTATGATCATTCTGGGTTTTACGCAAGTAATGCGTTACAACAAAGTCTCATCTTTTTCAACGTAGGAAGAGATCGATGTACCTTTTTGATGTCCACAATGTATTTTGCTGACCAAAAGAAACCTGAGAATGCTTGTAAAACATATTACATAGATGTTAGAGTGTTTGAAAAAGAGGTTTCAAACAGCAAGAACTGAATCTTCATACCAGGCCATTGACGAATCAATGGTAAAATTTAAAGGTCATAGTTAAAATAATTCATTCCAAATAAGCCCGTAAAGAGTGAAATAAAATTGTGGGAAAGATGTGATTTCATGACTGATTATATCTACGACCTGAATATCTATGCAGGAAAAGAAACCACCAAACGCGAAGGAACTCTTGGTGAGCGAGTTGTTAGAAAATTATGCCAGACAGTTCAGTCCCCTGAGGTATGTTTTTGTTTCGATCGTTTTTTTTTACAAGCGCTGACAATATGAATAAATTGGAATATCCTTGTGTTGGAACATGCATGAGAAAAAGTAAGAATGTAGCAGTTTTTGATAATAAAAAGCTATCTAGAGTTGACTCAGATTTTTTCGTCACTGATACAGGGATAATGGCGACAAGATGGCAATATACTAAAGAAGAAGAAAAACTGCCACGCACCAGTTGACTTGGATCGAAAGTCTACAAAATGTCGGAGAAAAGTGTTCTACTAACTAAAATCCATTACTAACATATGTGGTACCTCTTGCTGAACAAACGATAAGTTCGGGGAGAAGTAAAGCTAATGTGAAACGAAAAATCAGTAGTCATGTTGGTAGGCACAGCACAAAATGGAAAACGATAATGAATGTAGGAGATCATCTACCTACACGGGGACCAACTAAAAGCAGATGTTACAGCCGTTCGATAAAAAAGAAGGAGAGCCGTACCAAAACAATATGTCTTGGTTGTAATTTACCGCGGTGTAAAGTGTTTTTTGCCGTACCATATCTAATATTACGCACATATCAACTTGTAGTTGGCGATGTAGAGTAAAATTTATCCTTAACAAGGACTAAGGATATATTGATACGTATCATATGATTTACTACACACAAACCTCGCACAAATACTATAGAGATAAGTATTTTTACTTTTTATGACACAGATATCGCACAGACAGGCAGATCGTTTGAAATATGCATCAAAGATCATTTTTCTCCCTTTAGAAATAATAAAAGTGACTCTTCATATGCGTCTTATATTAATTTAGCATACCATAACTTTAACAAAGAATTTAAAATACTACACATACAAAATAAGGGCAAAAAGCTTAATTTATTAGTCACTTGAAATTAGTACAGAAAACTGATAATATCCTCAACGATCAATTAGAAATTAATAAATCACTGTTACTTAATTTATTTAGCTGGTTATTCAGACTGTCATATATTGTATTTCTTTCCAAAGTGCTGCTGTACCTCTCTTTAATATAATATAGACGCTTAGCTTTATCACTTTATGAACTGTATTGTATAAACCGTAGTTCAATATTTTTGTAAAGTGTTCGTTCATGACATTTAAGTAATAAAGACTACCCTTTAATTCAACTATCCAAAACATGTTTGTTACGGTATTTTTATGTAAAGAAATGTTAGGTTCATAAGTTAGTTATATGTCTGTCGATCCTCCTGTGTGGGGGAAACCTTCGTAACTTTGTGAAATAAAAAGTAGTGAAATTCATTAAAATTTCTTTTATTTTATCCCGATAATACTCAAATCTTAACCGTGACGCAAGTGACTCGGAATAGCTTCCATCTAACCCTATCCCAAATCGACTTTCAATATCAGTGCAGCAATGTCAACAGCAGTAGCAGCCCCTGAGGATGTTCCTTGTAAGTGTAGACGAAACCGAGAAGAAATACCTAATGGACAATGATCGCGTAAGTCGACAAGCCATCTTAGATTTGATATTTTATTTAATAAGTTCATATTAACGATAAAAAAGTCGTTCTTCACGGTTCTTAATGTACATGATTTCTTTGGAAAATTATTCTTAACATTTTTGTATAATCTTTTAAATAACTAGGTTGATTACTCATGGTAATTAGGCAACACAATCCTTGCATGCTTAAGGATTGAATTTCGACAAGAGATAATATTTCATTGGAATATTAGCATAATAAACATCTTATATTCCTCATCAATTATCGATCATATGCAGTAATTATAATTCCATTGTACTTTGTTCGACACTCCTGTCATCCTGAAATATTTTTCCTATAATTCTATAATATTCTTCTCTAATTTGTACAACTGATTTTTTGCTTTTTGGACATATGTTTGTTTTATGTATGTACAGGGTGTCCAGAAACTCTCCTGACAAACGAAGACCGGAGTTTCCTCAGATAATTTTAAGACAATTAAACCCAAATTCACCTAGTCCGAAAATGCTTCCTAAGGGAGCTAGAGTTCTTTGAAGATGGCGCCTTGTATTTATTTTTTTTTTAATTCCTCCAGAACGCTTCTATTTAGAAAAACAAAAACTGGTATGCTTATTTATCCTCCAGAGATGAATCGATTCCATCAATTGCGAATTTCTAGTATCGGTCATAGGCGTCCGTTTTGGGTAGGTCAACGGTTATCTTAAGGCATAACTTTTTTGTCTTTAACTTTTAAGCATTTGTGACACTAGATTATTAAATTTTCAGGTATTCCAGTACTAAAATGTACTCTTACTTTAAGTCGGTAGGGTACACCGTTTTCTAGAAAAATCGATTTGTAAATTTTCTGTTTTTTCTTCATTAAAGTTCAATTTTTTATTTTTTGCAATAGTTAGCTCTGAACTGCCAACAGAAGTAAAACTTACGTTTTTCATTGTCAAATTGTTGTCAGTTCGCGAAGTTTATCTTTTCATTTTTTACTTTGTGTTATTCAAACACAACGATTTCAATTTTAAAAAAATATGGTTTTTACTAATGAGGAATGCGCCGATATGCATTTAGTTTATGGCGAAATGAGGTGTAACGCTCGAGCGGCGCAACGTAGATACGCTGAAAAATTTCCCAATCGTCAGCATCCCACTCACTCAACATTTACAGCTCTTCATCAACGATTAAGAGAAACAGGTTCAGTGGTCCCAAAAAATAATGAAACAGGGAGACATAATGATGTAACAGCAGAACATGAAGATGTTATTTTAATGGAAGTTGAGGAAAATCCAGAAATTAGCGTTCGAAGACTATCTGCCATGTACCCCACAATTTCAAAATCTTCCGTAGGAAAAATCTTACACAAAGAAAATTTATATCCTTTTCATTTTACAAAGGTGCAAGCACTGCTAGAAGGAGATTTTCCTGCTCGCGTAGAATTCGCTAGATGGTTACAAAATCAGAAGAATCAAGATGAAGATTTCTTCAGGAACATTTTGTTTGGTGACGAAGCTACATTCTCAAAAAATGGAATTTTTAATGTACATAATGCACATTATTATTCGTACGTTGGTGACAATCCCCACGTTGTTCAAGAATTTAAGCATCAGCATAGGTTTAGCATAAACGTCTGGATAGGAGTCGTTGACGATTATCTACTTGGACCTGTGGAATTACCTGTTCGTTTAAATGGTGCTGATTACTTACATTTCCTGCAAAATATTTTACCTGATTTGTTAGATGAGGTGCGTTTAAATATTCGGCAAAACTTATGGTTTCTACAGCACGGCTGTCCGGCCCACTTTAGCAGGAATGTACGAGACTTTCTAGATAATAACTACGAAGACCATTGGATTGGAAGAGGCGGTCCAGTTGCTTGGCCAGCAAGGTCGCTGGATTTGAATCCTTGCGATTATTGTGTTTGGGGATACATAGAAGCATTTGTTTATTCCGTTCCGATACAAAATCGCGCACAACTCTGGCTAAGGATACAAGATGCTTGCAACGAATTTAGAAATAACTTTGGAATTTTTGCAAGAATTCGGCGTTCTCTGAGCAAAAGGGTAAACTTATGCATAGAGACTAATGGTCATCACATCGAGCAACTTTTGTAACAATCTACCTTTGATACTTGTTCTTTTTTTGTTAGCTTCGTTCCATTGTAATAAATAATTTGTTTTTAATTTATTAAATTAATTTTCATCCATGCCTTGATAGTCCAAGCCAACTTCGTCGTTAAAAATAAGTGGGTACATAATAAATTGAACTTTAATGAACAAAAAACGAAAAATTTACAAATCGATTTTTCTAGAAAACGGTGTATCCTACCGACTTAAAGTAAGAGAACATTTTAGTACTGGAATACCTGAAAATTTAATAATCTAGTGTCACAAATGCTTAAAAGTTAAAGACAAAAAAGTTATGCCTTAAAATAACCGTTGACCTACCCAAAACGGACGCCTACTACTCGCCGGTACTAGAAATTCGCAATTGATGGAATCGATTCATCTCTGGAGGATAAATAAGCATACCAGTTTTTGTTTTTCTAAATAGAAGCGTTCTGGAGGAATTAAAAAAAAATAAATACAAGGCGCCATCTTCAAAGAACTCTAGCTCCCTTAGGAAGCATTTTCGGACTAGGTGAATTTGGGTTTAATTGTCTTAAAATTATCAGAGGAATCTCCGGTCTTCGTTTGTCAGGAGAGTTTCTGGACACCTGTATATTCCGATTTCGCTTTTATTTAAACTTTTATTGATATTTCCTGTACTTAGATACTGGTTGCCTGTTAGAAATAAATTATTATTAACTATTATCACACAAGTCGAAAACATTCATGAACTTGAATTCTTTGTATATTCAATATACAGCAAACTATTCAAGGTTTGTCAATTGGTACCATTATCGTAATATTAAGTACTGAAATAACATGAATACATCAAATAACGCGAAAAAAGAAAGATCCAGATATGTCAAATACGTTCACATAATTGAAGAAACTATTAAAAGATCGAACTTTACCTTTTAGTACGATATAGGTATTTATGGTAATACACATTTTTTCAACATTTTAGTATGAATTCCATGCTTCAAAAGAATTGAAGAAATGAGGTAAAAAGAAATTTACTTAATTCCTCAGGATTTTTTTCAATGCGAAGTACTAATATGAGCGATAAGTTAAATTTACTGAGAATAAGAAAATCTAGTAGAATGTGAAAAACAATCACACAGTGTTTATTTAGGACAAGCCTTTATCTGACATTTGGCGTTTTGCTGTAGAAGTTACGTTCGTTATAACTCAGCCACTTATTTTTTAAAAGTAAAAGAAAATGGAATTAACCAGAGGAGCACTCGAATCATAATTTATCATGTTTTTAAAAGAGGTTTAAGCGCTTATGAGTAAAAAGAGAGTTTAGATTCAGTTTTTAGTAAACAAGCACCTTCCTTGGCTACAATTTATTGATGGTATAAGTAATTTGAACACGAAAGAAATTCTGTTCCGCATCAAAAAGGAGTCCTCCTTCGGCTGTTACCGACAAAAACATTGCTGCTGTTAAAAAAATAATTAAAGAGGACAATAAAGTCACTTATGCAGTAATAGAGTATCAACTCAACTCGTTGTGTGCCCTATCATCTTTTCTGACTTCCAAAAAGCAGAGCGCGTAAGAATTTGCCATGAAATTTTAAATTTTTAAAGCCATGGCGGGCACCAAATTTTTCCAAAATAGTGAGAGGTGACGAAACTTATATTCCCTTTTTCGACCTACCTACCCGCCAAGAGAGCCGTGTATGGATTCACAAAGATGAGGAAACTGATTCACGAAGATGAGGTGAGCTATGAAAAAGCTTATGTCTGTGGTATTCTTCAGAAGTGCGGGCTTAGTAAATGCAATTAAGCTAGATGGACAAAAGACAGTTACAGTTAAGTGGAACACTGAAAAATGTTGCTTGGCGTGTTCAGTAGAGTTCCAGAGAAGGTAATTATGCTCCACCATGATAATGCATTATCTCATACGGCTGTTTTAACTCTCCAGTTTTTCGCTGGATAAAATATAAAAGTAATAAAGCATCCGCTGTTACTCACCTGATTTAGCAATGTGTGACTTTTGGTTATTTTTTGGGCTTAAACGAAATTTGCGGGATAGAAGGTTTTCGTCTGAAGAAGAGCTTGATACCACAGTTCACGCGTATTTTGAAGGTATTCCGAAAGAAGAGTGGTTGGGAACTTTTTAAACAATGGAAAGAAAGAACGGTCAAGTGTATTATTGCTGAAGGGAATTACTTTGGGTATATTTAAAATAAAATCCTAGAAAATATTAACCGTGTTTTTATTCTCAATAATTTCAGGTTGTCCCTCGTATAGGCTTAAGATTAATTAACATACAAAGCAAATAATGTCATTTCCAATTTTAAATGCGAAAAAAGAACAATAAATAACGAACATAAAACAACTGAGCTTACGTCACATCATTAGCAAAAGCTATTGTGTTTAAGCCGCAAGAAATTCCGTAAATAAGATTTTTATTACAAAGTCTCAAGCACTTATTCAAAATCAATATTAATTACTCGTTCTGAACTTCAATTAAACCATAAACATTTATTCATGGAAAAGTCCCGAACGAAAAGGAAATCTCTTCGCGTTAACTTTCCAACTCGCAATTCCGAATCGTTAAGATTTTGTATAATCATTCTTATTACGGTGATTTAAACTTTAAATTTATCTTCTGAAGCCGCTCAGAATTTGAGTCCCGACAAGAGGTAAGAAAAAAGATGGTTAATAAGATTAATGACACACCGCTGTATCGCCACAACTTTGATAAATTATTTCTGAATGAGAACACAACCTGATCGCTACCTCTAATTCCCGAACACGGAGATATACTTCTCTCATTAACCTAATTAATATTTTATACTGCTAGTTCGATGATTGATGAAAATCGTAAACCAACTTTATCCGTAATGTAGTGAAGATGGTTCATTAGAATTAACAAGAGCTAATTACTTAAGTTAATTGCACGAAATATTATATCCACATCCAGTAAATTTTTAAGTTTACTGTATTACGAGGGCGGTTTGGAGACTACGTGGCCTAGCAAAGAAAACGCAAGTTTATTTGACAAAAAACATTTTATTTTTCAATATAGTCTCCTGTTCGCTCAACATACTTATTCCAACGATATTCCAAATTCGTAATGCCTTCATTGTAGATCGATAAATCCAAGTCCTCGAAATAGCTATTTACAGCAATAGAATTAGAGGAAAATCACTTACCGCCGAGCCATTTTTTCAGGTTCCGGAAGAGATGATAATCGCTGGGAGCTAACTCTGGGGAATAGGGCGAATGAGGCACTAAATCAAATCACAATTCATGAATTTTTGCCATTGCAATCGCAGTTGCCATAACCTTCTCTGCTGACAAAACTGTTTTTGCCTTCTTTGGTGGCGGAGAACCTTTTTTTGTCTATTGTTTGGATTGTTCTTTGGTTTCGAGAGTGTAATAGTGGACCCGGGTTTCATCGGCAGTAATGAAATGACGTACAAAGTCCTTCTGATTGCGACGAAAACATGCCAAAATGTCGCGAGAAACACTCAAACTATTCAGTTCTTGCTTTAGTGTGGGTAGCCGCGGTACGCCAGGCGTCAAATATTTTTTCATTTCCAATTCTTCAGTTAAAATTCTGTGCACACTTTTACTCAACGATCATCTAAGACGATACGGTGGACTTTTTCAATCATAACCGGAAGAGTAACAGTTTTTGGACGTCCACTAGGGGGTAGAGATGATATAACCTACTCTTTGAGCGGAGTAGGTGCACCTACCCGGATTCCAGTTCCAAACTAGGTGCGGCAAACTAGGTGCACAAATCAGTTCCGACACCGACCGCTTGTGAGTCATATTTTGCGTCCGATCAGTCGGTAATCTTTATGTTTACTTAGGCACACAGCTTGGATATACAAATAGCAGTTAAATTATTACATTTTAAATGAGGTGTCAGATTGCAATTTATAGATTTTTTTTTTAAATTAAAGTGCATACGATATACATACATACATAGGTTTAAAATAATTTTTGTTTGCTTTTCAATGCAACACTAGAAAATCCCATGTCATTCTAATATGCAACGTGTTGAATGTATTTAATTTATTGACGGCGGCGGTTAGAAAGAATGTTTAAAGTTAGACAAAAAGAAACATTCGTTAGACTAATACCATAAATATAGTATTATCGCCTATTTCTTATACAAAAAATATAATGTCTGGTCGAGAGACATAATGTTACTGTTCAAAAAAGTGAAGACTAGAAATGTATGATGTATTAAAATAAACACATCACTTGGTTTATTTGTATTTTCTCTAGCTTCCTTTACTAAATAGGATATATTTCGATTAGTTGCATAATAAGTATTGTCATTGTCGGTTGTAGTTTTGTGGAATTTAATTTAAATTTTATAAATATTTAAGAATGAGTTCTAATAGGCAAACCAGTATTGTATGGAATTTTTTTTCTGTAGTTGATAAAGACTTTGCTAAATGTAATTTATGTGGCCAAAGAATGTGTTACAAAAGTTCTACTTCGAATATGAAAAGACATATTGACCGCAAACAGCCAACAGTCAATATAACTATAGGACAAGAAAATATTGAAACACAAAGTACACCATCGATCCCTCACCAACATGTAAATTATATATTTTAAAAATTTTCTACTATTATATTATTAATAGGATAGTCAAGAACAAACTCCTATAAAAGTAAGAAAAACATCTGCGAAAGATCTTTCAAAGGCGAGTTCAGCATTAGTTACTTCTGATGCCATTAGTACTACTTCAACATCAACAATTTTCCCAAAAAGGATTTGTAAACCCCGTCAAAACAACGTGTCTTCACTCTTTTCTCCTAAAAATATGCCGATGAATGTGAAAAAAAACATAGATGATCAATTGTTCATTCTTTACTCTCGATTATCAACCGTTTCGAATCATAGAAGATAAAGGTTTTCGTCAATTTGTGAACGCCTTAAATCCTGCGTATAACTTGCCAAATAGGCAAACTATTTCAAAAACTCTAATTCCTGCTTTGTACGAGAGATGTTTAAAAAAATGCAAAGATGAAATAAAAACTGTATCAACTGTTTGTATAACAACCGATTGCTGGGCTTCAGTAAATAATGATAGTTTTATGGGTATCACAACTCATTATTTAAGTAAAAATTTGAGATGAAGTCCATGCTTTTACAATGTGCTCCTTTTAATGAAAGTCACACAAGCAAGAATTTGTCAGAAAATTTGAAAAAATGTATATTAGAGTGGGATTTAGAAAAAAAAAATTATTAGCTGTAAGCGATAATGCAGCTAATATGTTAAGAGCAATAACACAAGAGTTACAATGGAGCCACTTTAGTTGTTATGCCCATTCTCTCAACATAATTGTTCAAAATTCTTTAAAAGAAGATACAATAGCAAATATTATAACAAAAGTTAAACAAATCGTTAGCCATTTTAAAAGAAGCTCTGTTGCAACCTCGAAATTAATTTCTCAACAAAAAAGTGCTGGTATCGAAACACCGAAAAAAGTTATACAAAACGTAGAGACTCGTTGGAATTCCACATTTTATATGTTACAACGGTTTGTTGAATTGGAAGATTCAATACGGATGACAGTTGCACTTTTAAATACATCCTTACCACAAATATGTTTAGATGAATGGGACCTTATAAAAGATTTAATTAAAATTTTATTTCCATTTGAAAATGTCACAAAAACTGTGAGTGGTGAGCGTTACATGACTGCTTCTCAGGTTATTGTATTTACTGCTAGTTTGTTCAATATTATGGACGACTTATTGAAAAACAAGGAAACCATATTAAGAAGTAAGCAGTCACTACAAGTTATACGTAGTTTAAAGGAGGGACTAGAATTCAGATTTAAGAATATCGAATTTAATGCAATATTATCAGCTTGCACTTTTTTTTTGGATCCGAGATATAAAATATATGCCTTTAAGGAGCAATCGACAGTAGAGAGAGTTAAGATACAATTGATAAATAAAATTTCAGTGTTAATATTGGAAAAATCAAAAACATCCTCTGCTCCTCAACCCATGCCATCAACCTCAAAGGCAGAAGATTCCTTTAATATATGGACCTCAATAGATAAAATGTTATCTAATGTTGAAGTGCCAGGGTCTGCAAATTCTCGTGCAATAATGGAAGTGCAACGATATTTAGAATGTGAAATGGCTGATCGAAGTCAGGATCCATTTCAGTGGTGGAAGGACAGTGAATATTTATTCCCGAATCTAAGTATCGTTGTAAAGGAAATTTGTTGTGCAATGGCTACTTCAGTTCCATGCGAGAGACTTTTCTCTAAAGCGGGGTATATTTTAAATGAAAGAAGAACACGGTTAAGTGCGAGTAAAGTAGAAAAACTAGTTTTCTTGAATATGAACGATGACTTCATTTAGATTTAAATACAAAAATTAAAACTATTTTTTTATGTATTAGTTCTTATTATTTTTACCTTTTATTATATATTTTTTGTGTAGCTAAAAATTTAGTTTTTCTTATGTCTAGAAATCATACTAATTATTAAAAAATAAATATATTTGGTTGCACAATTGCTATATACAATTATTCGGAATCGCAGCAACTACAATTGCCAGTTGTATTTATTTATACATATAGGAGTAGTTGCGTCGTTTATTTCTCACATTTTGCTTCGCTTAGTCGGACTCGTTCCAGGCGGACCTACTCTTTTATATAATACGATGCGAATATGTAGGTTCAACTGCGAGATCAACTCTCGAACGCTCCGACTTGAACGATCGGAATCAGAATTGTACGACTCGGAATCGTTTCAATCGGATCTACTCTTTTGGAAAATGCGAACTAGGTGCACCTGCTCCGGCACGCGAACTAGGTTCAAAGGAACAGGTTCGGTTCAGAGCAACCATCTCTACTAGGGGGTTCATAATTTGTACTCATACAACCACACTTAAATTCGGCATCTTAGTTTTTAATCATTGAAGACGAAGGAGCTGATTCTAATAGTGTTGAATCCAGCTCTGCTTTTATTTCGGTTGCTGTTAAGCCTTTCAAATGAAAGTACTTATCACTGCTCTCAACTCAGTTTCTTTCCATTATTACAAAATCACGCGAGACGTTCGTTTTGGCGTACTGTCAATAACAGTACGCCATATTTAGGCTATTACAGGATGACTCTACAGACTGGTAGAGGAGATTCCTGCGAATTCGCGCCATCTCTGTGTTAGGCCACGTAGTTTCAGAACAATCCTCGTATAATCATTTGACTACAGTTAAAGTATCACGATAACATGTGCATATGCTGTAATTAGCAATGTTTCTCTAAAAAAACAAAATAATTAATGTATTGTGATAAAATGATCTGATCGAAATCAAAATCTTTGACGAATGAACTGTAACTAAACAATTATAAATACTGATTTACAATTACAGAAAAACGCGAAGTATCTCTCAGCTGTTCTTTATTCCCCTTCTCTAGATATTAATGATATTGTTAAGCACCAGCTGCAGTTCGATTTTCGTCCAGACGATTTTTTAATGAAGTCCAATTTTGTAAGTTTTGAGAATCGTTGCTAGAGGATTATATCGTTATGGTATAATCGTTACAGAACGGTGCCTCTGAGAGCAGTTGTTAAGCAGCAGTAGTTTCATGTTTGTCAAATTACACTTAACTACTTCATTCTTTTGATAATTATTCTAGTTACAATTATTGAAATCATTTATGATTAATAGACATGGAAGTTTTGGCGGAGATAGAGCAGATTTTGAGACATTTATACTATATGAGATATGTACGAAAGGAGGTATTATCTACCTAACGATGAATCCACAAATAGCACGATTAGGATTGATCTTATTTATCGCCTTGAAAGGTGTTATAAACTATATTTTATTTTTCAATAAATGATCCCATTCTCACTCTTATTCCAGCGTTTTTCTAATAAGGCTATACCTTCCAAACAAAATTCCTTTAGTAAGCCTTCAAAAAATTTCAATTTAGGAATGAGATAATAAGCACTCGGTTACAAGTCCAGGTTGTAGGGTGGATGTTCCATTTCTATAAAGTCACAATCGTTCATTACTTCTCAGACATGGCCAGTCTTGTGAACTCTGCAATTGTCATGGAGCAGCATTATCTTTTGAGCAAGAGTTTTGGGGCCTTTTTCCTGTATGTCAGTTTTCAAATTCCTGTTTGTTTCCTTATATACTTCTCTTGTAATTGTCTTTCTTCGTGTATTCATTAACAAAATTTCTTCTGTATTCCAAAATGCCATCGCCATTAGCTTTCCAGATGAGTTTTCCGTCGTTGCTTTATTTGATGGTGGGAATTACTTGTGAACCCACTGTATGGAGTTTTGTTTTGTTGGTGCGACCCAGTGATACACCCGCGCTTCATCACCTGTCATAATTTTCAAAGAACGGTTTCTGTCGTCAACTAAAATCCACAAATTTTCCTCACAAATTTATTGCCGACACAATTTTTGTTTAGGAGTAAGCAATCTGGGAATCTATCGCGCCGACACTTTGTTCATTCCTAACATCATGTACAATTTATAATACTGTAGCTTCTGATATCTCCACTTCAAAGCAATAATTGGCACCTTCTTTCTTCAATCTGCTAAGACTTGTTCCTAGACCTTCCTTAGTTCTTGCTTCGATAGGCCTTCCGCATCTTGCGTCGTCTTGAATTGATTCCCTACTCTATCGAAATTGCTTAGACCAAAATTTCTCTATAAAATATGACGGCGCATCTTCCTTATACACGTTAGTCATCCTCTGATAAATATTTTTATGTCAATTTCCTTCTTTCGTCAAGAATTTTATCAAGCTTGTATGTTCTAACTGAATTCCACTCATTTTTGATTAAATAAACTTCTGTAAAAACAACAAAACTCTCCAGACGTGGACTAAACTTGGTCAGCATAAATCCTAACGTGATAGCTATTTGACAGAAAAAGCTTGCTACAGCCATTTATTTCTTTCATGGCTAGGTAGATTCAATACCTTAACCCTAGACTGTCCAGTTCCGTTTCTCAATACACTTCTGCCATTTCTATCATTTGCTTTAGATACTATATAAGGGTTGGTGTACAATAACGATAATGAAATTGAAAACATCCGATTATTGACTATACGTCTTCAAAATGCTGAGCAGGCAAGATATTCGAGGGCGTTATAACTCGTGGATTCGGCGAGCACAAGCTTGTATTCAAGCAAGAGGTGGTAACTTTTGCTCTAGGAGGTGTTCCTGTGTTGTCCGCATAAGTGTGAATATCTCTGTTACTTTATAACTTTTACCACAATTTTTTTGTTCATTTGGTCATTATTTTGTGTGTACTATTTTCACTATAATGTCCTTACTGCAAATAAGAACCAATGAGTATTCAATCTCACATTACATGTAAATATCGCCTAATGTGCTGCATTAATTTCTACATTTCGACAAACTAAGTTTGTACCAGTATGCAGTAAAGCTACACATCGCGACGCCACCTTCCTGCTTGTTGGGATAATGAAAAGTCACATCTATCCTGGAATGTGTGGATGCACTTGGACCTTGTCAACACACATTATCCCGGATAGACGTGACTTTTTACTTCTATACTTTGCATATACATATGCGAAGTATAGATGTGAAAAGTCATGTCTGTCCAGGATATTGTGTGTTGACAAGCTCCAATAAGAGCGAAATGCATCCACGCACTTCAGGATAGATGTGACTTTACACGAATTTTTCATTATACTATTTTTAGTTCTGTATACAAATAATGAAATAACTGTTATTGAAATAACGGTTATTTCAAAATAATTGTTTAGCTCATCTCTAGTCACAGTACCTGGCAAGCCTATCTCAAAAACTCAACCATAATCGTGACGTTCCAGTGCCCCGGAACAGCTTCTATATAGGGTGTTACAAAATTCGCCGACACGGACTATGGGATGACGTTAATCATCAAATACTGAAACGAATGATTCTTTACCATTTTTAATCTGACTGATATTTTCTGAATGTAAGCATATTTAAAAATTAAAACTTAAACATGTAAACTTTTTTTATATTACACAATTAAAAACGTATAACCCGAAACACTGAGCTGAGCATTTTTAACCTATTAAATTCACTATGGTTTTTGTAAAATTGCAATTTAATCTTTTAGAATATCGTTTTTACAAGAATTTTATTGTAGATTTCAAAAGTATTAGTGTACTTATACTTACAAACTTCAAAACGAATGAGCAATTTGCAATGCAAAAGTTTATTTTATATCTTTGCTTACTTTCTCACCTACACTACCATAGACATGAAAGAATATGAATGATTTCATTGCACAATACTAAGACAGCAGAAAATAGCTCCAAACAATATTTATGTTAACAGTAGTACAGCAATAGTAATAAAAACCAATGCATATATTACAGAAACGTAAGTGAACCAAATCGTAAAAGTGCGTTTGTAGATAGATACTTACATACATAATTTAATTCTAAGAAAATTAAATTTTAATAGCGTTGCTTAAATTTTTGTTTAGATAAAGTTCATTGCAACTAGTAATTACTTTAAAAGATATATGACAGAAATGTGGTTTTAATAATAAATGTTTATAAACCTTCTACTCACATTCTGAATTTAAGATCGATGTTGATGTCAAACCTGAATTATCCTAACATTTGATATCCAGGAGCCGGGTTCTTAAACTAATTTTATGATATTCTGAAAATTTTAAATAACTGTATAAAATAATGCCAGCTTCCCTACTTTTTGCCATCATGGCTTATCTATAAATGCAGAATTAAATGCAGAATCATGAATTTTTTATCGCAAATGATAAGTGGTATTTAATATATTATTTAAATATAACTATTAAAACGATAAATATTTGATATAGACAGATACAATTTACATCTTGTATTAAGTAACGCTAAATTATCTTTCATTATTGATTGCGTTCTTCAGCAAAACAGTCCATAACAGAGTTTTGAAAGGAAGAGTATAGGATCGTATCATTTGCTTTCAATAACAAAGGTGATTGACAGTAAAAAATCGAACCCTACCCTACCGATGTTAAACAGGAAAGCACAGTAAATCAGTGTTCTTCAATACAATTCAAACAGATGATGATATGACTAAGACATAACTAATATTATGCACATATAAAATTCGATTGGTGAATAAATTATTGGAAAAGAAGATGCAGTGACACTTTACAGACAAATACATTAAATAAATGGAAAAAGTTTGGTGAATTGAAATAAAATCTGAGAAAAAAGATATAAAACGTTATAAATGTATATCTAGGTGTTACTTTAGACTGGAAAATATATAAAGCTCCCGTAACATGAATGAATAATTTGATTTTTAAATACGTGATAAATGACAACCATGACTGCTGGCGCAGTTCCGTTCTTTTTATATATTTTTTCTATCTTTACATTAATAAAACACGATTTAATCTGTAATAGATCGAATCCAAAATAGGACCACAGAGAAAATTTTCCTGTAACAATTCTATATCTAGGTACTGCAAATTAGAATTAATATGAATTTAATTGAAAATTCTATATAAAGTTTTATAAAATTCATTAAAGGCGATTTCAACATTTGTAGGTGTAATATTGCAAAGGTTTACAATTTATGGAAGTCTGCCTTATAAAAATTAAAGCAATTATCGTTTGTAGAAGGAAAATTAATAAGTTTGGGTGTACGTGAAGAGTGGTGAGTAGATATACAGGACAAAATTATAGATATGCACATATATCTATATACGGGCTATTTTCGACCCTCACTAAGGGGATCTCGCTTATTATTGGAGATAGAGGGTAGGTTTAAATTTGGCAAATTTGCTAAATTTTGTGTTTGTTATGAACCCGAAGAGAAGATGGACCTATGTCAAATGACTTTCGATATTTTTTTAAAAAACGAAATGTCATTTTCTTCTTTTACATATAGCACCACCATATAGACCAAATTTTTACATATAGCACGTTTATTTGGGGTTGCAGAGGAAAACTAAAAACACATTCTCGAGGCCACTTTTGATCTACTATCTAATGGTAAATTCGAAATTTCGATATGACGTTTCGGTTCTATCTGACCATCATTAACTTTCTTATTTCTTACAGGGGACTATGTCGGATTTTGACACCGCTTTCTGATTTCAACCATGTATGATACGTTTACACAAGTTTTTGATATTATGCTTTAGTTCACGAAGAATACATTTTAAGATTAAATAAGGTAGCCATGAAATTTCAAGCTGTCAAACATTTCAATTATCGCACATTAATAATAGAAAAATGCCCTACACCAACGAAGAGAAACGAGATATGTTAAGTATTTTTTATTCATCGAATCGAATAGCGAGTACAAGACATTTACAATTGTATCCAGTACAACAATAGTAACATCGTACCACTTTTCTGGATCTTGATAGAAACTTGATCGAGATTGGCTAGTTTACCAAACCGCGTGATGTTTATGTTAACAGGAATTTGAATTAAAATCAACAGAATATTTTAGGGATAAACTGCAATTCCGAACTCGTAACATATTTCAGACAAAACAATGATATGGTAAAGTTGAATACAACAATTGGAGACAAAACGTATCAATTTTGGTGATAAACCCATGGATATTCTGTTAGAAGTTCAAACGTATTGCAGTCTTGTTGCCTTTTACCAGTTTTCTGATTTGATGATTGCCGGAATTTTTCTAATTTACTTAATTGTTTCGATAGTGCGACATATTGTGTCACTTAAATAAAACGATACCATTCCATTCAAGCAACAAACACACTTGCATTATCGTCGCAACAACGTTTCCTCAAAGACCAAACTGCCCTTAAACCATAATACGCGGTGAACGCATTGATTTTTCGTGTTTTCTCTAACCTAAGATTTAGATATTTCGGTTTTGCAATATCGAATGCATGACGTCATGACTGTTAGACCCGAGTTCTTGTAATGATCTTTGCAATTTGCGGTATAATACTTCTTAAGATTTTCAAATATTGTATAAATCTAAATTATTGGAAGCGTTTCAATACCACCGATGTGATTTATACTTTTATAATGGATTGACCGACCCGACTGATTATTTCGTATTTACAATCGAATAATTTCATGTAAAATATAGCGTATCGATGTGTACGAACATCAGGTGTGTAAATACGATAAGGCCACGGTGATTTCCGTCGTACACTGATGAGGGCAAGGCATCCCGAAACAAGTGTTCGTACGTTTAATTCTATTTGTACGTATACAGACATGTTTAACATATACGTGTTATCGTATTTATACACTTGATATTGTAACTTTTACATGGTATACTGGAGCCATCTAGTCGTGGATTACTCATTTTAATGATTTGGTAGCTTACCTACCCACGAAAACGGCCGCCAGGCCTACAGATACCGTGAGATATTCCTCTCATGGCATGTGTCATATACGTATGACATATGTGGCGAGTCAACCAAGGGCATGAAGACATTCATAGTACGCTGATGAGGGCGAGAGAGCCCGAAACACATGTCTGTACGTTGATTGTCCCCAATGCAAATTTGTACGGCATTATTGTATAATGTCGGCGATTAAATTTCATGAAATTATTCTTACGATAATACATATCAGAATAATTGAAACATACATGGTTAGGTAAACCCCACCAGTTTTGTATAATACAAAGGTATTATTAATAATATAAAATATTATTATAATTATATATATATAATATAAATATTTTTAATAATATTTTATATTATTAAAAATACCTTTGTATTATACAAAACTGGTGGGGTTTACCTACTCATGTATGTTTCAATTATTCTGATACATTACACATGCGGTTAGTCCGTAGTATGAGTGAAGACACAAACAAAATGCATTTTCTAGAGAGATGCCTGTGCCACCTTCGGAAGGGCGTCGTTACTTCACATTGGTTATGTGGACGGGTCGAGGTACTTCGGCTGTCTGACAACAGCCAGCGCTGAATTTACTTCTACCCTCGGTCTGGATAATTTCTGTGATGTGGCGATGTGGTTCTCTTTTGTGAATGTGTCTGAGGATATCCTTTCTCCAGCAGGGGCGTACCGATGAGCCTGTAGAAAGGCGAAATACGTATATACGTCTCTGGGGAGGGATATGTTCGGACACGTTCACAAAAATATTAATAGTGAACCTGTGTTTGTGTTCTTCACACCAGATTTTTAATAATATTTTATATGATAATACATATGTTAAAACATATCGCTATACATATAAATGGATACACAACCCATACTAAATTCGCATTGGAGACGATCAACGTACGCGCGCGTGTTTCGATCTGTCTTGCCTTCATGTAGTTCGAAAATTTCGATCAATTTACGGATTGTTTTTAAAAAAATTCTTTAAGTTCGTAAAAAGTTTATAAAATAGTGCGTTATTAATACGTATAGCATTTCATAGGTAATAATCACATTAATATCTACCAAATATTGAATGACGTACCATGAATTGAACAAGATGCTGCGAAATTTCAATAGTATACTCTTGGTGAAATATTGTTATTTAATTATTTATTGCAACAATCAACGTGAGAGTACGTGCTGGCAAAGAAAAAAGTATTTTAAAATAAGACATTTGAGATTAAATTTCTGTAATATCAAGTATAAGCTGAAAGATTTTATACAAATTTCTTTTTTCGTCCTAAGCTTCAAGATATATTTTTAATGTTAACAGAAGCAAAAAACAATGATAAAATCCAAAATTATAAAATTTCTTTATTTTATCCAGCAATCAAATTTTTTTTTAAATCCCTCGAAATCGTTTTCCCCGTGGATTGCATGACATTGTATTTCATTCCACCGTTAATTAGAAAAATTGATCCGTCCAATTTAATCTCTTTCTTTCACGGACTTTTTATCTGAATTAAAAAAGAACATAAATTTCATTTGAATCTTCTCTATATTCCATGGCAACCAAAACGAACAATAAACGTCATGGAAAGTATTACCTATATGACTACTTCAGAGCGAAGATTGTGCGATAAATAAAATCCCACCCTCCTTGACGAAAAACGAAAAAAAGAAATTGGTATGGGACGAAACGAGGGTATGTTAAAAAGGAATGTAATATAACACTTACATAATCGTCCGAAAGAATGCGACAGTCTTTTCCTGAGCTTTTGCATCCTGGATAGAGCGCCACTCTTTTTCTCTCTCATCGTGACTCCTGTAGGGAGGCCGACTCCTGAAACAACATCACATAGTTGTAAAGACGCGAACAACAGGCATTCGAATGTGGAAATGTGGAGAACGTCTCCCGAATTATTTAAATTTATGTTCGGGGATAGGGTGTAGTGTAGCGCTCGTTTCTTTATCGTGCGCTCAGTGCGGTCTGCGTTATTACGTTTGGGTGCTAATAGAAATGCGAGCAAGTGATTCTGACAAATTTTATGTACCTACTCTATGGATATTACTTTGAGGACTATATTAAATTTTATAAAAAGATATATGCAATAGACATATTTTTTATATAGAAATAGCATTTCTGTTTTTGTAAATTTCGTTATTCGACCATTCGATCTTCCTTAAGAATAAAGTTTCAAAATACCGATAATAAAGTACAAAATGCGAAAATTCACTAGCAAATACGTAAATTACAAATCCTCGGTTAATAAAATTTAATATACAGGGTTATTCAGAATTATTGCCATTAATTTAATTATTAGAGTACACTACTAAAATAAATGCCAATTGTATTATTTTTAATACAAAAAAAAATTAATTTAAACGGAGTACCGTTGGTCTTCCTGACCTAGCCGATATGTGCCGTACGCATATTTTTCGTGTCGCTTGGAGATATGCAGATGCATTTATTTACATACGGTTTGCTTACAATAAATGGATTTATCCATAAGTAAGCTAAGAATGAACCTCGACAAAGCGGAAAGAATTCCGCTTTATGGTTTGAAAAAGTGAGCGTGCGATATCAACGATATTAGTAGGGTTCGTTGGATTATCGATGCAACAACTGGCTAATTCGTGCGGTACCAAAACGGTTTTATTAAATAATTTAAAATTAAAAATAAAATTACACAGCGGACTTTTTAGATATTTTTTTTTAATTAAATGTTAAATAACATGCTTAATCTCAAATTAAATTCACTGACACTTATTCAGAATAACACTGTATATCTTAAAGTAGTACTTATGATATGTAGCAAAACGCAAAAAACACCTGTAGTAATAATTGCAAAATAGTAAATATCATCTTTAACAAGATAAAACTTAAGTGTAAATTTAACATTTGTTCAAATATTTCTAGTACTTCTTGACAGTCTAGGCTAATACATATATGAACTAAAGTATATAACATGTGAATTTTACTTTCAATATTTAACTAAAAAAGTTTATAATTTGTAGAAGATAGATTTATTAAATCTTGCAGGAGTCGTTCGTTGTAAAAAGAATCAAAAACGTGTAAATAACATTTTACTATCTAAAACAAACATTGTTATCGATTATCCATTGCTTTATTTGTTGTCTATGCAATAGCAGAGGTTGTTGAAGTTTGTAATTACACTATACTAAAAATGTTCATTTTTTTAGGTTTAATAGTAATATGTAATAAAAACAAATATCTTCTAACACGTCAGGTTCAGCAAAATAAATAACGAACTAATAAATATCAATGGCATAACTCTTATACTCTGTAACATTGAAAATGAATTACTATTAAATCTCATTTTTACATGTAAATGTAGCCCTATATGTTGCGTTAATTACGCATATAAAAATGAGATTTAATATTAATTCTCATTTGCAGTAAGTTCAGAATGTTAACTATATATACACCAAGTATGGAAGTGAGAAGTCATATCTGTCTCCAGGATACCGTATATTGACAACCTCCAATAATAGCGAAATGCATCTGTACATTTCGGGGATAGATGCGTCTTTTCACGAATTTTTAATTATTTACTAAAATAGATTAAAACATTTTTTTAATATTTCAATATAAATTGCGTTGCGTTTTCATAATTTTCTCCATCAACAACCAGTACCTCTTTAACCGGTAACATTTTACTTAGGAAAATTTAGACTCAAAATAACTATTTTTATATGTATTATTTCCAAATGCTGTATGGCCCATAAGTTTATGTAAATAAATAAATTATTGTAAAAAAAAATTATTCAATCAATTATGTAGTTTCCATCGTTTTCAATAACTTTCTAACAATTTAACAACATTCAGATACCTCTGTTATACACACCGGCAGGTCTATTATTACAAAACGAGTTTAACTGATATTTTGCGATTCTGAGGTAGCAGTTCTTATTTATAACATGTCAATTGTAATGTTTTCTATTTTCCCATAGATTTAACAGAATTCGTTAACATACTCGTATATCACACAACTCATTTACTACACACAAATCTTTAAAATACTGTATTTAAATCGCTTTATTTTGCTTTATGATGAGAGAGAGTATTGTCAAGCGTAAATGTATACGAAGCTTTGCTTTTATTTCATGTGTTTAATAAACACATAGTATTATCCATTATCACAATAATTGAAACATACATGAGTGGGTAAAACCCCACCAGCTTTGTATAACACAAAGGTATTTTTAATAATATAAAATATTATTAAAAATCTGGTGTGAAGAACACAAATACAGGTTCACTATTAATATTTTTTGTGAACGTGTCCGAACATATCCCTCACCGGAGACGCAGATATGTATTTCGCCTTTCTACACGCTCATCAGTACGCACCTGCCGGAGAAAGGATATCTTCAGACACATTCACGAAAAAGAACCACGTCGCCATATCACAGAAATTATCCAGACCAAGCGCAGAAGTAAATTCAGCGCGGCCTGTTGTCAGACAGTCGAAGTACCTCGCCCTGTCCACATAGCAAATGCGAACCAACGACGCCCTTCCAAAGATGGCACAGCCGTCTCTCTAGAAACTGTATTTTGTTTGTGTCTTCACTCATACTACGGACTAACCGCATGTGTAATGTATCAGAATAATTGAAACATACATACAGTTTTGTATAATACAAGGTATTTTTATTAATATAAAATATTATTAAAAATCTGGTGTGAAGAACACAAATACAGGTTCACTATTAATATTTTTTGTGAACGTGTCCGAACATATCCCTCAAAAAATATTAATAGTGAATCTGTATTTGTGTTCTTCACACCAGATTTTTAATAATATTTTATATTATTAAAAATACCTTTGTATTATCCATTATTGATATTGAGCCAAGTTTTTCCCTAAATAAATATAGGGGAGTTGTATATTGTCATTGACAATTATAGAGTATAAAGCGTAAGCAAAGTTATTAAAAATTACTTAATATAGTCAGCAGGACTAAGGTGTGTCAATAAACAGATAGCATTGAATTATATGGATGGTTAACGATCCTAAACATTTTAGTTTGTGTAGTATTTCATACCCAGTAGAAAAGGATGCCCAACTATTAATGTGGTGTTTTAATAGACAGACGTGAATATGCATTATACTCAAAAGTTAGTTATGAAGGCGCCAAAATATTGTCGTAACAATGGTGAGTGGAAGTTTGCTATTTATCTATTCTAGGTTTTTTGGACAGTAATAGGATAAAGCATTAAGCAAAATGTTTGCTGTACCACCTCCAATAAATATCTCAATTCCAGTCTGTTAGTCCTGTATCTTCGATAAAAGCCATTATCATCCTCAGGAAAAATTTGAATACTCTCGAAGAGTCCAATACATCCTTACCGAAATGTTTGTCTACATCCCTTCAGTACTTCAGAAGTAAATATTACATGAAGGCTAGTTTTCTCCTGTTTTTCACATCTCCTATACCAGGGGTTGCTAATCAAGCCCATGCTGTATAGATGCTTCCTTGAAGGATTATGTTCGGTCATCAATCCGGCTGAATCCGGTAATAATAAGATAATTTCTTTTTTGTTGCTTCTAATTATTTTGAAAACTTAGCTTTTAGTTCTGCTAATAGCACCTTAGCATGGAATAGATTTAGTGTTAGTGTTTATATTTCTTTCTGTTTTCCCCTTCTAGCCATGACCAAATTTCCCTTGCGGCGGAATTCTTAGCGATTGAGTTACCAGACAATAGAATAAAATTATTTTCCAAGGTTTTTCTTTAGGAAACAGTTGTGTATCCGCTACTGTTTTATACTAATTGTACATGTTTTTTAATTGAGTTTGATTTATTAATTATTTTATCATTATCTATAATGTGACTAACAAAATCCACATTTATAAATAACAAATAAATAATAAGCATTACAACATGCCTGTATATTTACTATACGTTTCACGAAATTATACTTATATGAATACAGAAATACTGCTGTTTGTAAAATCAAAATTGCAGATAATGTTCTTTATTACATGAAAATAATAAATCAATTTGAACTTCCAATTTCATTTGATAAAATTATTTTTAAATAGCAGCTATGTATAATACATCTTAAAAATTTAGATATACCTAATACAATGAATGATTTATTAAATAATATTGTAACATACATTCATAAATCCTTATCATCATTACAGTGCAGTATATTCATGTTTTCATATAATACAATGCGTATCAAGCGTGATGATTAGCAAGTAATATATTTACAATCTCCAGCTTACTTGTTAGTAATAATTCATTATCTCTTCATTTGTATGGTGACTCATTAACGGCAATTTATTTATTTATTTTTTGTGAGTTTTGTGAATGATAAATGTCAATACTTATGTCTCCAAAACATGGTTGATAGGCTGCTCTTGCATTTGAAAAATTCTACTAAGTCCGGTTAATTATATTCATTATAAAATTTTATGAAACAGTAATCTGCAACATTTTCCGCCAGATTGGTATTTTCAGATATATACAATATTAGCTGTGTATAGCGATAAAGAAAAAAAAGGTGTGAAAGATGTATATGAGTAATGCCTTCATATAAAATATCGCGGTCTAATGAGAAAATAATTTTTGTTTATTCGATTCCGGCCCTATCGCAGTTAAATAGACGGGCGGCAATCCGCTTCAGCCTATAATTCATACATCAGTAAGCGACGAATTACATTGTTCTATTGGTATTTGTCAGAACCACCACACATTTAAAGGAAAACAATATATAAATAACCACATACAAATAATTAAAACCAGATATCCCATTGAACATGCCATGGACACGCTACATAAATTTAACGATTAACGATTTTTGTTGTATTATAAACATAATAATTTTATAGAAGCTTAACGTTAAAACTATTTAATTTTAATCATAATTAACTTAAATGCGGTACAGGTTTGTCGACATATTCAACGTAAAGGCTATTGATAATCACAAAAAAAAACATCGCAATCTGTGCCACCGACTATGTCTTGGTAAAAAAAAAACAATAATCACTATTTTTATGAATAGGAACACATTCTTAAAAGTAATCGTTCGGAATTTTATCGATTTTTTTTTTGCAGATCAATGAAGTTGAATTACAGCTGTATTTTGATAAATATAGAATAAACAAAGATATGGACCGACTTCAACTACATTTTGGCACTAAAAATTTGGAAATTTTTGATTAATTACAAATAAATTTATTTTTTGATTTCCAGTTAGACATTTATACATATTCTTCAGATTCGCATAGCTTTATCGCTACTCAGCGGTAACCCTGTATATGGTAATATAAATGCATGTTCTAATATATCCCTTAACATTTTGAATAGGATAACTTTAGTAGTACGACGCTTGTTATTTATGTATCCGGAATAACAAACAAAAATATTTATTATTGAAAATTGTTTTTCAAAATATTTTCGGTCATGATCGATGCATAACATTTGAACTAATTTTCATAGCACTTTTTTCATTTCGATTGTGGTATCTTTAAAACATGCATTTTGAACACATCAATCGCTTCTTCTGGGGTTGAAAATTGTTGACCTCATAATTTGTTCTTCACGCACGCGAATAACAAGAAATCACTATGTGCCAAATCAGGATTCCACGATGGATGACTCATCAATTCGACAGATGTTTTGACCAGTTAAGTATTGAGTTGCTCGTGATTTTGCATCTCTGGTTGTTTTTTCTTATATATTCAAAGACTTCTGACAAACAAATGGTTGTATAACATTCAGAATTAATCGTGATACGATCCTCGAGTGGCGCTGTAGCTATAATATCCATTTGCTTCGAAGTGCTTCTTGTGCGAACAATTTAGTAAAATAGTAGTAGAGTTCGGCTCATCTTGAAACACTCACATTGTCGACCGTTGTCTGCTTTTGGGCTCATCCGCATAGATTCGTCACCTGTGTAGATGTTATACACGGCTTTTGATGAACCATGATTGTTTTTTCGAGCATTTCTTTGCACGAATCGACACGAGCCTTTTTTTGGGCGATTATCAAATTGTGCGGAATCCAACTAGAAAAAATATTTTTTACAGATAAATATTCACCCAATATCTTATGTATGCTTGTCATACTGACGCCCAAAGATGCTTCAATCTCACGGTATGTCTATGTCACATTACGATCTTGCATTATCAGTTCGGTAAAGCATCGATGTTTTCTGGCACAACAACCGATTTCAGACGATCTTTATCTTCCTGAGTGAACGAGAGCCACGATTGTTTTCACTAAACCAGTGAAATACAGTAATAATAATATCCTTTATTATCTAACAGGGGAACCCAATTACAGACCAAAAATATGTAATACATAGCACAATAAGAGTGGTCCTCAAGAATTAATTAATATAAAAATATCAATTTAAATGAAAGCAGTAATTAAAAATTATAAATTACTCATTATAAAATGGTCCAACCCATAAAAATATCATTATAAATGCTGTTAGCGTTTCTGCACATATGAAAGGAGCCCTCCGAAGAAGATTTGTCCAGGGCGGAGTGCACATGACGTGACTGCATTTCTAGGGAGCAGTGTGGAACCGGAAAATGTATGTTGGAGTCAGAACAATCAATTCGACCATTTACCAACCTATAAATATATCGAGCGCTGTGTAAGGACCAACGTTCTTCTAATGATTTCATATTGTGCTCCTCTACCAAAAAATTGTAGTCGGTACCACGATCAGGATACTTGCCAGTAAGTTAAAATGTTAACAACTTCAAAAATTGACGTTGAACACGTTCAATAGCATTTATTTAGAAGCCGTATATGGGATACCATACAGTCGACCCATATTCCAACTTACTAACTACCAACGCAAAGAAAAGCGTTTTTAGTAAACCAATATCGCTGAAGTACTGTGTAGTCCTCATTACGAAGCCAGTGCTCTTAGTCGCAGAGCAACATATTATATCAATATGTAAATGAAACTTTAATAACGAATCAAACAAAACACCTTGGTCTTTGATATAGCCGGCTTTCCCGAGAGTTTGTCCATCTATGTAGTATGGCGAAGGAACAGGAGTCAATTTGCGAGTCAATAACATAACAAAGCATTTATCGATGTTCAAACGAAAGTGATTCGCTTTAATTCGCTGAAATAAAGCCATGACTCTCTTTTATGTTACTAACATCTTCAATAGAGGAAATAGCAGAAAAAATCTTCACATCATCGCCATATTACAATGTCAGAGGAGGTAAGCTAAGTAGCAAGTTATTTATAAAAACAAATATAATAACGAGCCCAGGATTGAACTCTGGGGAACACCAGAAGACTAACTCGAACTAAATCCATGTAAAACTCATAATTAACTCGATTTTCTAGGATTATAAACACAGTCAACCTGTTCCTGAATGTCCATAATTTCACAGGTCAATTGCATGAAATAAGCCAGATTAGTCGAAGTGGATCTACCAGGGAAGAAACCGTGCTGACATGGAGAAATATAGGAGCGGATATTGCTAAATATGGAATTACATAAGCATTGCTAGAAGATTAGGTTAGAATGAATTGCCCACAGGACGATAATTGGAGAAACTGTAGTTTTAGATGGTCTTTCAAAAATTCGAAGTGAGATGAGATCGAAGTATTGCTGTTGAGTTAGTCCACATCGAAAGTTGTAGTAAATTATCGCGCGCAAATTTTTGCAAGTTAATTCCATTCTAAAATAGCGCCCGGATGACAAAACCCTCCGACTACGTATACCACTATAAAAAATGTTGTCAAACTGTACGATGGATATCATGGATGTCAGATGACGCCTAACAACACTAGTGTTACCAGCCGCGTATCAATAAAAAAAAACTAATAACCAGGAGAACTTTATAAAACATTTAATCAATGAAAAATTTCGGTAAAATAAAAACAAATTTCAAAATAATGTTGCTTTATTACATTATTCAAGGTGCTTTTATTTATTTAAATAATGACAGCACATATCGGCAACGTTCAAAGAACATGTTTCCATCAAATAACATCATAGCTATGAAAATTCAGAAAAATTGGAGGTGCAACATAAATTTAATATTAAATTATGCTATTTCCATAAAAAGATGAAAAGAACCACCTGAGGGAAAAATCGCTTGCATGTTATTGAATTTTATACAGAATTTAAACACACGATTGGAGAAGGGAATACAGAAAGACACCAATATGTACAACAAAAACTTGCACAAACTAGTCCATACAAAAACAATGAAAATCTGCGTGATTAATATATGTACATATTTATATCTTCTTTTTAGAATTCTAAACGATTAGTTTCGCTGTTTAAATTATTAGAAATTTGTCATGTACATATTTACATTAAATAAGAAATAAATAAAAGAATTATTGCTTCGAGAACATTAAATAATTTAACTTCTAAAATTTAGAAAATCTATCATTTATCTATACAATCAATACTCGCATATTTATTTTGAGTATAACATAAATTTTATATTTAGATATATTTATTAGAAATTCTAAGCATAATAAAATCAATCAAACATGTGTGTGTGTGTGTTAGTGTTGACTTAATGACATATTGTTATGAATTTTTCCCCGAAGAGAAAATTTAAAGAAACTATAAAAGACTATATATTTATCTGTATTTTATTCCAGAAAAATATTTGAAAATATTTAATATTTATTGAAATTTTTATTATAATGTCTATTTTGATCCACGCCTGTACATTATTCGAAAATAGTCTTGATGTATGCAGTCTTGGTCGAGCAGAAGTATATTGATATAGCAGGTCTTTTGATTTTGTATTAGGTATGGAGCGAGGCATTTCCGAGAGGAAGGAGCAGAGATTTTCCAGCTATTGAACAGATAGGTCTAATTAATTTTCTGCTGAATAAAGACTTCCTTTTTATTCAGGTTATTATAGTAATTTCGGTTTATGTTTTTGTGTAGTGTTACTGATGTGTTAAAAATAATTCTCGATTTATTACGAGTCTTTCATACTTGTAATTTTTGATTTGTGCGGCCTATCTGAAATCTCTCATTTTTATATTTTTTGGTGAAGTGTGATGACTACATTAATTAATGTACGTATATTTCTGTAATTATATTCATTTATTTAGAAATAATTTAGTTATATTATTTGTATAATATTGGAGCTCGTAGATTCAGTAAAAATAGTAGTTTATAAATATATTTAGAGTCAGATAAATATTAAGGAAAAGTTTCATACTTTTTTTTTGAATTATTTTTTTTATCTGTAATATATTCTAGAAGGTTAGGAATTGGTGGGAAAGTTGCTTTTGTACCATGTTGAATGTGCGCATGGGTTAAATTTTGATGCGCGCGCCTACAGTTATTTTCTGTTTGACGTTTAAGGTTGGGAATAACGTAATTGCTGAAGTCTGATAGTTTTCCTAAATATTTAATTAGTTTAATTTTGTTCGCGGTCATTTAGTGAGGTTTTTTATCTTTTATTGTCATTTGTATAAAAGTTTTCCTCACACTGTTACACAATTGATGTTTCAGTACGGCTTTATACTTGATAAAGTCGATTTTCTTTTTGTTTTTTTTTTAATTAAATCTTCGTGTGGTGAATGTTTGTTTCTTTGCTAATACCTTTTGTTTTATTTACTTTACTACGTACCCTGTGAGGGTAGCCCTGAAGATACAAGAGTTCCTGGAAAGCTGACCCGACTTGAGATAGACCGAGCAAGCTATTGTGTATTGTGGGCCAAGTTAAATAAGTAATTAACTACACAGTACATAGCAATATGTACTTATACGTAACTACATATCTACTATAGCAAGAAACATTCAAGGAAAAACACATTTTATATAAAATGTCTTAAAAAGGAATTTTATTATTCCAGTGCAATAAGAGAAATAAAAATATTTATGTGTGTTTTAGTCAAGACCTACACGGAACAATTGTACTTTTCAATTTCTTTGTATTACATAAAGGCGATTCTTCGCATTAATAGTGTTTTATGGATACGTCTCAGAAAGGAAGTAGGATTGATATTTACATGTGACTTGGGGGTGGCGTAAATTTCTCAAGAAACTGTTTTGTAAGCGTTCGTATTGCATTACTGCCTTTAAATTAATGACTGAACGGCGCAAATGATAAGCACGTCGAACAACGGGAATGAGTTGTTGTCTTGTTGGTCGAGGGTTCGAATCTCGAAATCGACTTGGGAAAGCTCGTTCTTTTCGGGATCAATATCCTCTTCAATACTCTCTTATGGCGAGAAGGTGTAGTAACAAACCCATGAAATACTTTACGTACGCCATATATACACTTTACGCAGTTTAGGGTTTCGAGAAGCTTTCAGCTTGATATTAGGCCGCTATACAAGCACTAACTAATGATAGTATATATACCATGAGAAGATAGCTTATCGATGCAAATAATACCAAGTCTTTGTAAATACAACAATACAGAAATGCCAAAAACATATCTGCATTTGAATACACAACATACACAACGCATTTAAGAAATGGTCACCTCAACGTACAGACACGTGTGTTTCGATCTAACGATCAGTGCACTTAGTGAAATAAAGTATGCTAAATTCGCTGCCGTTGATACTGTACAATCTTATTCGTCAGGTGACATGAGATACTTTGAAATATCTGACGACCAAGAGATGTTCTTCACATTTATTCTATTCGTTTTATAATATAGTTTCCCGTTATTTATATTTTATTACATTTTATTTTCTGCAGGTTGTCAAGGAAAATAATTAAAATATATTTTTCACCAAGAAATTTACATATATGTAGTTATTTCAAGGCATATTTTTCTATCTAAAGCACAAAATTTGCTCGAAAATTGAAGTTATTTAACATTAATTTTAGTTTATTAAAAAAAAATTGTTTTCATTATAATATGGACTTAATTTTTTTCCGTAAGATGCTTAATATACTTCTAGAGAAATTAACAAATATGTAGCGTATTTAGATCGTATGATGCGAGGTCATACTAGTCTCCTTCGTAAACACAATAACAATAGATGTAAATATTTAGTACTTAAATAGAGCGTATGACTAAAAAACGAAGATATATGTATATGATACAAGAACTTGGCATCAACATGCACATAAATATAACTAAAATAGTCTTTAATTATGATAAGCGTATATAATAATGATAATAATAATACATTTATAGGCAATGTTACAATATACAGTGAACAATACAGTACTGACTGCCAGAAAGACTAAATCCCCTAAATATTGATATATTGTTAGTATTTTTCGATTAATCTTGTAGGTTGAAATAAAAATAGTAAAATAAGCAAATTTTTCAATAAAACAAAAATGATAAATGAAAATTAAACGAAAGGAAAAAAGATTCAATAACAAAATTACCATGTAAGGAATAGAACTTATTACCAAAAACACGTCATAATCGAGAAACTCATCAGACAATTATTCTCCTTCGATAAAGGTGAAAAAAAAAAACCAATTTCTTAGTTTACTATAAAAATATTTGGACATTTTAATCAAATGTACAATAAGTATCGACTAAATGCAAAGAAAGAAATACCATCATTTACCAAATAGCTATTTAATGTAAGTTTTTCCATAATTTGACATAAAACACATATTGTTAGAATTAGCACATAAAAAATAGTACTTCTAGCATACGCATATTTGGATTTTATTACTATATTATTAGTTAACGTACAAAGACAACTAAGAACGTGTTGGTTTGAATATTCAAAAATTATTCAAGTGAAAAGTTGCATTGCCGAAGAAATATCGATTTAATACAATTATTAAAGCCATAGTATTAAATCATATTCATTATAAAACTACGGTCTAATTGCGTTTAAAAGTTGAACTAGTTTAAAAAAAATCTAACAAATTTGCAATCAGAATTGAAAATTAAGGAAGGATCTGTCTTCTGGATTCTTTTTGAACTACATATTATTTTGACTTTGGCAAAACTAACGTGGACAAAATATTAACAGAATGTTAGCGTCGAACTTTCACAGTATGAAATGAATTGATTTACTTTTGACCAATGATGGAAATTACTGAAAACTTATTTCCAAAGTTGTGTTGATGAAACAGTGCGAATTTTGGAAAGAATTTTCGGTTGGCATAATGCACACGCGGCTGCTGCGCACAAGTTTATGAGATTGGCAAGCTAGTTGATAACACGAGTTAGACTCGCACTCGTTTAGCGCGCTCAGCCAAGAATATTGCTGCTGTTGCCGAAAGTATGTGCCTATACCCAAGAACAACTCGCCACAAATCTCAGTAATTGAATATTCACTGTACTAGCTTGAGGAGAATTCTTCATAAAGACTTTGGATTATTCGCTAATAAGGTCCAATTTACTTAAGTATTGAAACAAAGTGACGACTCGCTTCACTATTTCTTCTCTCCTTGGGCTATAATAGAGCAGCTGGAAATTGACGTAGATTTTGCTTTAAAAAAAAATTATCATATTTAGGGCACGAAAAACCCACACACAGTTGTGGAGAAATCAATGCATCCTCAGTGTGTAATATTTCGGTAGTTTTTTTTGGGAATGGTCGCAAAGGAATGAAAGAGATTTTGTTTGACCAGAAATTGATAAATTAAACTTAAGTTACAGCAGTATGGCGCTATCTATTTTTTTGCGCACTAAATATAATAATCGTGCAGTCAACCGTTTTGGTGAATATGCTGGGCTTGCACGGAGTTGCGATTTGGCGCTATTGGACTTTTTTTTCCGATAATGTTAAAGATCAATATTACGCTAAGAATTCTAAAATGATTCAGCCACTTAAGCACAATATTGATCGAGCTATTCGCGAAATATAGCCTCAAACCATGGAAAATGTATTCCAAAATTGGGTTTACAGGATGCGCTACCGTAAAGTTAACCGAGACAGTTATTTAAACGAAATTATATTCTATAACTAATAGAGAGATTTACTCTTTTCAATAAAGCATCAAACTATGAAAAAATTAAACGGCTTTTAATTTTAAAAAGAAACCAGCCGATGGTCCAGCCTTTATGTTGCTTATGTTGCAACTAAAAGAAAAAAATGTGTTTTGCAGCAATAAAGTGCCAACTATAGCCATGATTCCTATATGATTTCTTTAATTTTCAGTTACTAAATTAAGCAAGATATGGTTCTGGAAAATTTTTATTTTTTTAACATAAAACAAAATTTGATTTTGGGATATTGTATTTTGTATTTTCACAACGGAATGTATTCAGAAATAGTCAGTTGAAACTTTGATTAATAGCTCATACAATAGTTCTCAAATTCTTGCTGTCAGTTGTCATATCTATCGAATTGAATACCACTACTCTCTCAGAGATTCTTCTCAACTGCCTCTCTAGATCTAAATTTTCCCCTTTACATTTTTCTCTTACTTCCATAATTACTCGGATATACGTCGCATTTGTGATTTATGGATATCTCTGAACTACCTAAGCCCGTACATCATTGCTCTTTTTATCCTTGTGTAGTTTCATGTTAGATGTCATTTTTAAATTGTGCTTAAAAGGACAGATTTAAATGATTGGAATAATTTGTATCATAAAGTAAGATTAGGAATTTTATATTTTTTAGTATTGACAATTAGATATGCATTCTTATCCTGCTAAAGTTAAAACTTTAGTTAGTGGAAGTTCAAGGCCTTGTTTTCGACGACAATTTTAATGTTCGAATCCGTGCTTCGTTTTACAAATAAAAACGGATGGCAAAGTGGTGTACAAGTGGATGTTGTGTATGACAAGAAGTGAAGCGAAGCTTGCATAGACATTGAATTAAATCGATAATTTTTCAGTAACGCATAATATGAATAATTTGTGGATGTTCACACCAACACGTTTTTCATTGCCTTTGAACATTAACAAGAAATACAGGGCAATCCAAAGTAAGTGTTCACCATTGGTAACTTTGTTATTATTAAAGATACAAGATTGTTTAAATTAGCAAACTAGTAGTACTTTTAACGCTCTTTAAGATGGATGAATTAAAAAAAAAAGAGAAGCGCGTTTTCGAGTTTTTCCCGAAAAATATGTTTTTTTCAAATGGAAACCCCTGTATATTACATCATTTTCTGTTAGAAATTCAATTTTTAAACAAAAAATCTTATAAGAAATTTTTTACTGGGATTAAAAATACTTGAGTTATAGTGAATAAACAAAAACAGCTAAGTCAAGTGCATTTCTATGTTTCTATGATAACGACGTTAATTCTTTCTAGTAAACATCAAATATTAGGTACAGTTTTATTAGTCTTTCACTCATAAATTTCATTTTGCTAGTTATTAATTTGACAAAAAAATGATTTTTACCCATGCAGAAAAGTGTGATATGTTAGAATCTTATTTAGTGTGCAGAAAATCCTCTAGGAGGGCAAAAGAACACTACGCTGAATTATATCCACTCCGAACACAACCAAATGAGCAATATTTTCTGAGACTGTACCGAAAATTTAGAGGCAATGACAGTGTTTTTGCCAAAACAAGAACAAGAAGGACTTTTATAATAAGCGAGGCCAGGGAAATTCTAGTTCTTGCATATTTTGAGGCCAACCGTGAGAATTCCATACTAGATATTATCAAGGAATCTGATTTGAGTCACGGTACTGTGCATAGGATTCTGAAGAAAGACAAATTCATTCCTTATAAGTACAAACCAGTTCAAGTTTTCTTGCCAGGGGATCCAGAGAGAAGAATGTTTTTTTGCCACTGGTATCTTAACTTTTGTCGCCAAAATGTAAACAACTTTCGTTATATTTTATGGACCGATGAATCAAATTTCTCAAATTCTGGAATGTACAATACAAAAAATCATCATTACTGGTCAAAGTAAAATCTTCTTTTAGTACATCCAAGACGCCCGCAAGTCCGTTACAGTTTTAATGTTTGGTGCGGTTTAATTGGTTCAAGGATTGTTGGTCCTTTCTTTTATGAGGGCACTCTAACTGGTGAAAGGTACATAGAATTTTTGACTGAAATTTTGAATAATTTCTTAGACGATATTGATCTCATAAGTACACAGAATCTTCATTTTCAGCAGGATGGCGCACCTGCGCACAACTACAGAGGTACTCATCAAATTTTAAATAATATTTTTAACAATTCATGGATAGGAACAAATGGTCCTATTCAGTGGCCTCCCCGATCGCCAGATTTAACACCGCTTGATTTTTTTTTATGGGGTTATTTAAAGACAGAGATTTATAAGCAAAGGTACGAAAACGTAAACGCCCTAAAAATTGCAGTTAGTGAAAAGATAAACCAAATAGATGGTAGGACCATACTAAAAGCAGTTCGACAAGTTCAGGAACGTGTTCAAAAATGTATTGAACAACAAGGTGGTATTTTTGAACATCTTCTATGAAAAAATCAGTGATTTTTATTTTCTTTTAATGATATGTAGAGCTGGGGAATTTTTGCGGTGTGCCAGGATAGTATTCAGTTAAACGCACGAATATAATGACCTTGTTTCGATCGGTGATGCATCCGTGATTTTATTGCTTTACATGCATTCGCTATTTATATCACTTAGGTATGTCAGTTATGTGTACTGTATATAAATAACACACTTACCTTATTTACGATTATTATAGCATAGCGCCAAGTGGATAAGACTTGCAGTAAGTTTGTAGCATTAGATACGTTTCCATATTTGTAGCGGTGAGCGATGTACGCCGTGATGAATAATTTTTTTTATATTTTGAGAAAGACCGCTCGACATCTACGGATGTAACACACGCACAATTAAAATAATCTTTATAGATAGAAACCGAATCTACACTTGCACCATTACTAATTTGTTTTAATCTGGTAAAATCAAAATCATTGTTTATCACACTCTCGAACTTTTCTATTACATTAACATTTTTGTTGTCATTTACTGCGCATAGCTGGGCGTGTACATCGTCCAGTATTTGCAGTGACTCCGCTAACGATAATGCAGTATTTTGAAATTTCTCGATTGCGTTAAACAATCCTATATGATTGTTATAAATAGTTTGTAAATCTGCATCAAGGGAAGGGTTTTGAAAGAGTCTCTGGCTTTCCTTAATGGCTACAGCTTCGGCAGGATTGAATTGTAGAACCACAGATTTTATTTGTTGGAAATACTTGGCATAATAAAATGCCGCCTTTAACTAACTTCCCCAACGTGTAAGGATTGGCTCTGGTGGTTCGGGAATACCAGGGCACCGACTGTGAAACTCTCGAATTCGTTTGGGAGATTTTAGAAACACTTTTTTTGTGGTTGCTATTAATGCATCCACCTCTGGATAACATTGCCGAATAGTTTGTGCCACAATGTGTAAAGCATGAACTTTACATGTCACATGCAAAAGTCTCTCACAATCTGCTTTAAGAGAACGGCCTACAGAACGCATTGTCGCAGCACCATCGCTCATAAACATCAGGAGTTGATTAGTTGAAACTTGAAATTTTTGTAGCGTATCGAGCACTACCTTCGTAATTACTTCGCTAGTGCACTTTTCCAATCTTTTGCTGGCTAATAAAATGGGAAATGTTGATTTGACAGGATCTAGTACACGCACTATAATATTCACAATAGAATGTTTTTTTCGATCTGTCGTTTCGTCGACACATACCCATAACTGTTTATCATTTACTACTGCTTTCATTCTGTTTTCAATGTCCTCACGCACAATTGGTAAATAGGTGAGTAACGTTCTCCGTGACGGTAGCTTTTTGTTGGAATTGTATTTATTCCAAACGTCGTGAAAGGTGAAAGGGTAGATGTCGAGCGGTCTTTCTCAAAATATAAAAAAATTTATTCATGACGGCGTACATCGCTCACCGCTACAAATATGGAAACGTATCTAATGCTACAAACTTACTGCAAGTCTTATCCACTTGGCGCTATGCTATAATAATCGTAAATAAGGTAAGTGTGTTATTCATATACAGTACACATAACTGACATACCTAAGTGATATAAATAGCGAATGCATGTAAAGCAATAAAATCACGCATGCATCACCGATCGAAACAAGGTCATTATATTCGTGCGTTTAACTGAATACTATCCTGGCACACCGCAAACATCCCCAGCTCTAATGATATGTTTATGTATAAAATAAAGTTTATAAAAATTATTTAGCTGTTTTTGTTTATACATTATAACTCAAGTGTTTTTAATCCAAGTAAAAAAGTTCTTATAAGATTTTTTGTTTAAAAATTGAATTTCTAACAGAAAATGATATAATATACAGGGGTTTCCATTTGAAAAAAACATATTTTTCGGGAAAACTCGAAAACGCGCTGCTCATTTGTTTTTTTTAATTCTTCCATCTTAAAGAGCGTTAAAAGTACTACTAGTTTGCTAATTTAAACAATTTTGTATCTTTAATAATAACAAAGTTACCAATGGTAAACACTTAATTTGGATTGCCCTGTATAGTAACAGAATCCCAAAATGCTTATGTTAGAAGTACAAATTTTTATATGTGTACATTCGTAATCCGGAATGCGAGATCATCCGATCTAAGTACAGATGATTTCTTTCGGTGGGCTTTTCTATAATATAGAATTACACAGAAACAAACCGCAAGCTTTTAAAAATTCTCCCAATACTGAAGCGATTGATACAAAATTCATGGTATAATTTTATACAGCGTTTAAAATAGCGCATTGCAGAAAGAGGAGGGCACTGGCAGTACGTCATATTTCATTGACAAATCTCCCATATTTGCGGATTACTTTCATGTTAGATATTTATCATTATAAATATAAAAATTATTACTGAAATTTTAAAATAATAATATACATTTGACGTTTGTCAAGTTTTTCTATATACATATATATTTTTTAACAAAATAATTTGAAACATACATGGGTGGGTAAAAACCACACCAATTTGTATAATACAAAAGTATTTTTATTAATATAAAATATTATTAAAAATTAGGTGTGAAGAACACAATACAAGTTATATTTATATTATATTATTATATTTATATATTTATATTTTATATTATTAAAAATACTTTTGTATTATACAAATTGGTGTGGTTTTTACCCACCCATGTATGTTTCAAATTATTTTGTTATATACGCATTCGGTTCGCCCGACAAGTAGTGAAGACACGATAATACAGTTTTTTATAGATATGGTTGTTACCGTCTATAGAAACACGTTGCTTAGTTCGGCAGTTATTATGTAGACAGCGCTGAATATTCTTTCACGCTCTGTCTTAATAATTTCTGGTTGATAGCAAGCTAGTTATGTTTGGTTGAATGTATCTCTTCTCCAGCAGGGGCGTACCGACGATCCTGTAGAAAGGTGAAATACGTATCTGCGTCTCTGGAGAGGAGATACATTCGCAAATATATAACTTGTATTGTGTTCTTCACACCTAATTTTTAATAATATTTTATATTATTAAAAATACTTTTGTATTATATATTTTTATGTTGAAATTCACATCTAAACCGAATTATCGTATTTTTACCTCTTTAATTAGATTCAAATTTTAATAACGGTATTAATACAGCCCGCCAAACTTTCTACTACTTTTACCCAACCTATTTTATATTTGATCAAGTGATCAAATGGATTCTTCGGCTAACATAACACTCAGATAATTGAAGTTTCGAAAGTATACCCTTTACTATTTACATAATTTAGTATGAGGTGCAATTTGTCTTTTGGATTCATTTCCTTTTTTTTCGTTTATCACTAAGCCAAATTTCATTTCTTCGTTTCCTTATCGCTAAAATATGTCTTTGAGTTTTTTTCTAGGTCTAGTCAACACTATATAATCTGCATAAGCAATGTATTGATGTCGGTGGTGATATATTAGGGCTTAGACCATTTATGTTCTGTGAAATAGAGCGTGCCGATATTTAGCAATTCTCATCTACAAACCGTAAGACGTCAACACGATGTGTTTAACAGATGAACAACGGATACTTTGTCTACCTACAACTGATTTATAAAGTGGGCATTCGGACAAGATTAGAATGAAACAAAGAGCATCAAAGTTGCCTTGTTGTTTCTAAACATAAAAGTATATTTGTTGCGTGCCTTTTTTTGTTATCTTTTCTAAATTTTTTTTTTGGCCGTAATTTAACTTGTATTTTGAAAATAAAATCTTTCTCGGTTCTTGTTCAATCAGATTTCAAGATTATTTGAATTGTATTTTCGTATTCTCATTGGCTTTTTCGTATCTCGCATTTAAATTTCAAATTTGCGTGTTGTGATTAACCTTCTCCATTTTTGGTTTACGTATCCGCATCGGCTCCATCTCATTTCAGTTTGTGTGTATGCCATTAACGCCACTTTTTGCGTACGTTCGATATTTCATTTGTTTTTAATTATTTCTTTTCTTCCTTTAGGTTCTATTTGCTGCTATTGTGTCATCAATTGTTATGATATGCCTTAGGAGTTCTTTTACCGTAAATGGATTATTTTGATGTTTGCCGAATTCACTTTGTCCAGATTTTTGCTTGTTTAACTTGGTATTCCCTTAGTTATGTTTAGAATGCAAGACGTTGCTATAATTAGCATTAAACGTATTATTTGCGTTTGATACATTTATTTATCCAATTCTAGGCTTTTTCTCAATGGAATTTAAACTATGGGTTTTACTCAAATTTATATGATTTAGATGACTTATAATGAACTAATCATACATCGTCAAGTTATTTTATGAAGTTTTAGATTTTACGAAATCTATCTGCAAGTTAGTTTACAAATACTGGATTTTAAATACCAAAATGATCTTAATATACCTTTTCATTGAATTTAATCATAGAATTTGTTATTACAAAGTGTATTATACAAGTGCACTCAATGCACAACCCGTTTTGACTAGGTTTTGTTCTCATTTATTCTCTTTTTTCTTTATTTAATTTGTATGGTGGTAAAATATCACAGCAATATGTAATGTGGAGAGTCAGTCTGTAATCATTTCAAAATAAAAAATTAAACCAGTGTTAATATGTAAAGATAAATTTAAACATTACCGAGAATTATTACCTAATAAGTCAAGTTAAATACATACGTAATCTGCATTATCTGTATCTAGATTTCTCATAAATAAACCCCAGCGTCCTCTTATATAATGACATTTCAAATTTTAGAATGTATAAAATATGTATCCCGAATTTTCGTATTTATCGTTCTTATAATAAATAATTTCTAGAGTACTACTTACTCATAAATCAAAATTATCTTACCTCTCATAAATATCTAATCCTAAAACGCGTTGATAAAACTAGTTTTGATTATAAGTTTTTAATTACGCAGAGTAGATTCGTTAACAAAATTGTATAGAAGAAAATTATAAAATTAATTCCTGTTTGACGGCGGACTTTTTAAAAACTTAACCAACGTTCAAAAACAACCTAATAACCACGGTTTATTGGAATGGACAGATCGGACTTCTAGAGAGCACTCGAACATATTGAATGCTTTTATATAAAAAGCCTCGAGTGGTCGAAAGGATATCCAGGAACACTACTGAAAACCTGAAAATGTAATAAACTTTTCCCAAACACAAACACGTTCGAAACAAAACTTGAGGAAATAAGAATACACATAGAGAGAGAACTTTAAAGATTTTACAGCGAAGAATTCTTGTATAACAAATATTCTCCAACTAAATTTATGTTTGTATGAATTCAGAAAAAGTAGACATTTTAAACAAATTTACATGTAATTTACTTTCTTTATTTGCAGAGTGCAAAGTTTAGTTTTATGTGATTTATCAGAAATCTTTAGTTGTATATTTGATACTATAAATAATAAATATAATTGCTACATCTTATATTTATTCTATTTACATAATCATTTTGTTCATATATGCTCAAATAAATTCCAAAAAGGTTAAACACATTACCTCAACAACAAACAAAATATATACCGAATTTCCGTTTTAGGCAATATTTTCAAACCTGTCGCTGCTCGTATTCATAAATTCAAATTGAGTGGTGTTGAAATTGTGTCATTGTGGAAATCATTTATATAAAATTAGCCTCGCATTCTTTTATTGTAAGTATGTCACGCATGAAATGTGTTTCATATAATTACACTGCACATACCTCAAAATATGTTTAACTAAACGCAAATCTAATGATCTGAACATTATTTTTGAACTTGCTATTAAAGTTCAGTCCATCGTGCAATTTTTAATCTACTAGTAGGTCATTTCTTATTTAGCTAGTTATTAATAAAGCCTTTTTCAGGTTTCTTAGTTTTGAATGATCATATTCGTTCCCGTGTCATTGTTTCGTTTTTGATTAGATTTAGTTTTACACATTAAAAAGCCTTTCACAGTAGAGGAAGACGCATATATTGTGATGGCATGCTTTAGAAGTGGAAACAAAATATTGAAGATTTTTAGAATTACTCCACAGAAGCTTCACTTCAAAGTGGAAGTGTATGCACAGGCAAATCTCCAAGCAGGTCTGAAATTAGGAACTTATTGCAGACATTCAAGAATGCATCAATTGAAGCTAATAAAAATTCACTCGTCAATTATCTCAACAAGCCAGTATGTTATAATTATATATGTAGCTAATTTAATATTGATTATAACAATAATTTTACAAAGGCATCTAGCACAGTAGTTGCCGTAAAATTTTAAATTTGGATTTCTAGAGCAATGCAAATGATAATGCAATAACAAATAAAACTGTTTTACGGACGAAGGTTGGTTTTATCTGACCGGTTATGTAAATTGAAATTATCGTACTTGGAATACCAACAATTATTATCAATCAATGCAAATTTGATTCGGTAAAAACCGTAGTTTGGGTTGCAATATCCAGAGCTAAAATCATTGAACCAATATTTTTCCAGCAAACAATAACACAGGTCTACAAAATTAAACTTTTTGACAGATGTTTTTATTTTGAAAACTGATTTTATATAATTTTGGTAGGCTGATTTCAAAAATTCTATGCATTTATTTGTATCACGTAAGGTTTCTTTGCAAATATTAAATGAAAAAAAAACGATACTTCTAAAAAAAATTATTTGTTTATTGAGTAAAAAGGTGGAATACAAGTTAAAAAAGTGGAAAAAAATACTTTACTCAGACTTTTTTAAGTGAAATCTTTGTCTTTTTGCCAGAAAGCTGCGTTGTCCGGACATTCGGTTGTATGTTTTTAAGGGCATATCCCGTTTTAACATCCAGCAGTAGTCCGCCATCATCGTTATGCTCCATCTGCCTTGGTATCGCCGTTCCATTTCCTTAATGTCTTGGTGAAACCTCTCTCCCTGTTCTTCGCTAACTGCTCCAAGATTTTCAGGAAAATAGTTCAAGTGTGAAAACAGGAAATGCACTTTCAAACTCATATTACAACCTAGACGATGAAAGTGTTGTAACATATTTTGAACAATATTTTCGTAGTTTTCGTCCTTAGAGTTCCCAAGAAACTTATGAATTACTTCTTTAAATGAAACCCAGGCGTTTTTTTCGACATTGGTCATTGTGTTTTGAAAATCCTTGTCTTTGCATAATGTTCTTATCTGCGGCCCAACAAAAATACCTTCTTTTAACTTGGCATCGGATAAGGCTGGAAATGTCTCGCACAAATATTGAAAACACTGTCCATTTTTGTCTAGGGCTTTAACAAACTGCTTCATCAAGCCAAGTTTGATATGGAGAGGAGGCAGTAAAACTCTTTTGGGGTCAACCAAGCTATCTCTTAATACATTTTTGCTACCAGGTGTAAGGCTTGTTCTAGAGGGCCATTCTATTTGAGTCCAATGTCTATCCCTTGCTCGACTATCCCACTCACAAATAAAGCATGGACATTTTGTATAACCTCCTTGTTGTCCTAGTAGCATGCACAGCACTTTAAGGTCACCACAAAGCATCCACTGATGTTCTTGGTAGTTTATATTCTTTAAAAGAAGTTCAAAATTTTGATACGTTTCCATTAAATGTACCGAATGGGCAACGGGAACCGAGGCCAGCTCGTTACCATTGTGCAATAAAACGACTTTTAAACTACGCTTATTTGAGTCAATAAACAGGCGCCATTCTTCTTTTACATACGACACATTTCCTAATTTTGAAATTAAGTCAGGAATATTGTTGCAATACACTAGTCTTGAGTAAAATATTGACATAACTCTTTTTCGCGATCCCGGTAAAAGCTTGATGTGACGCCAGGTGCCAGTAAATGTGACGATATGACGTTTTCTAGTGCTTTTGGGGCGGTAGGTATCGGTACATCTGGTCCATGAGGAACTGGTCGAATAGATCCAAGATTGGAATACACAATTTGTTTCTTATTTTTTTCTGTTGAATCGTTGAACATTACACGAACAAAAATAACAATCATAACTGTGATTTCTAGGCTCTCGCCATACCATAGGAACACCAAAGCTTAAACATTTCTTCCTACCTTTTTGCCAGTTTCTTAATGCTTCTACGCAAACGGAACAAACAGTATGAGGAGCCCAGGACTTGTCTTGGTCGCCAATTTTTACAACAAAATAAGCGTGGTATACATTTTTCACAAACGGAAGTTATAGTTTGCCTCTGCTTTACTACGACATAACTACCACAGATATAACAAAAGTTATTCGGATTGTTCACACAATGTCTTCTTTCCATATTTATACGTTCTAGAACACTTAAAATACGCAACAATGAAGACAACAAGCGCGCGGACACAGTAGCACGACGACTAACACAACCAAACTGCACATAAGCAGGTTTCAACGTTGTATTGACGCTTCTGCGCCGACTCTGTTGCTTTGCTGAGAAATCTAATATTAACCAGTGTTGTCAAATCACATTTAATTTCATAAAAATCAATTCATTTAAAAATCATGCCTAACATGGAACAAACATATTCTTGTCATAGGTATGTATATTAATAAATTAACATTTTTAAGATATAGAGCGCTATAAAAAAAATTTACGTGATAGAGCAAAAATATGGCGTTTTTTGGAATAAGGGCCCCCAAACATATACAAATTAGCAAACAGTTTTCAAACATCAAAATCACTGTAGACCTGTGTAATTAATTACAGAACATTAATCTTGGATCATTTTATATATCAGTTGGATGACAGAGAACTAGCAACTGGCTATTTTCAACAAGATGAAGCAACAACACATACATCACATAGGACACTGGAAAACTTGGAACAATTTTCTCCAAGGAAAATAATTGGCCAAGGTCTATGGTCATCAAGATCTCGTGACCTTACCAACAACGATGTCTTTTTATTTGGGTATTTAGAGAATATACCGCAATCGTCTACATACTTTAGAAGAATTAGAAACCGCCATTCGAAATAAAATTAACTCCTTGAACAACCATGTTCATATCGTCCACAATGTGAGTGAGAATAAGATACGAAGAATTAATCTATGCATAGGACATAGTGAGTGTAACAATTAGAATATTTAATGTAAATTTTTTGTAAAATAAGTAAATATATTTATTAATTAATTTGTGCATTTTCACAAATTTATGTTTGCAACGTCTTAATTTTATGTACACAGCAATGCTCTTTTCTAAATATTTCTCAGTGAAACAGTTGTCATATCACCATCAACTTTATCATCAAAATCAATGATACCAACTATTTCAGTATTTCAAGTATCTAAACTTAATAATAGATTTTCTTATTATTGTTTATATTTAAACAGCAGATTTATTTGAAATATACACGTCTTATTTATTTTTTCATTAATTAAATCATACGTAGTTTTTCCATACTTCTTTATGACTTTATAAGGTCCTTCATATATTGGTAAAAACTTTCCACATATTTGCTATCCATAATTTTAATTTCCCTTTCTTAAACTTTTAATCATTACCGAATCTCCTATATCAAATTCCTGTATTTTCTTTTTCTTATTCTCTTCTCTTTTTTTATAAACTTCCCTTGATTTATTCAATTGTTTCCTAATGTTTTCTAAAGTTTCTTCATAATTCTCATTAATTGCTGTCACTTGAGCTATTAAGGACTGTGGGTCCGATTGCATCGGGAAGCTCTAAGGTTACATTAAGGAACATATTTGTAGTCGGCACTTATTGCAAATTAATTACATTTTTGCGAAGTAATGTGAATGTAAAATATTGCTTTCTACAGTTTAGTACGCTAATGATTCCAATTTTTTAATTGAAAAAATTCGCCCTGAAGCAGGATTCGAACCTACGTCCATGGTTTACAGGACCATTGCTGTGCCACTTAAGCTATTAAGGACTGTAGATCCAAATACATCAGGAAGCCCTAAGTTAAATTAAGGAACAGATGTTAATATTTTGCCTGTAGTCTCATTGCCTAATTCTTTTTTTTCAATTCCCGACTACTATTTATAAAATCAATTTCATTAATACTTTCGCTTTAACGTTTGCCAATGTCGTATTTTTTAACAACTTTTCGACATTTACCTATTCTAACATTTAAAACATTTCATACTAAAATTATCTATATCTAAACCCGTTTTCCAATAAGGATTTCATAATAGGTAATGGTTTTTACGTAAAATGTTTACAAAATCATAAAGTTACCTAGCTTTAGAATAATTCAGTCGCAGAAAAATTTAAATTATAAACATTAAAAATACATTTATAAACATTGAAAATACAATACATAATTTGATACTATATTGAATAAATAAAATATAGAATATTAACTAACAATGGATTGTGAATCAAGCAAGGTAACACGTTCTGAATGTAAATAACCTGAGCCGGAAACAAAGTTCATAAAGGTTATATTTTGTACAGTTCCCATCATGGTTTTAGTGTACAGATACATAGCCGATTTATTTTCACGCAATTGTCCTCGAATAACTGAGATAAATACATAGATAAATTCGTACATTTGCTATTATTAATGCATTATTTACGTAAGATTTTAAACTTTAATGTTAATACGTAATACAAATACACAATGGAGGAAGAAATATGTGCAAATTATCATGTAGCATATAATAAAGTTATTCACCTTTGTCTATTTAATTAGAATGACATCTCTTGATATAAAAAAAATAAATAAATAAATTTTATACAAATTTACTGTAAACATACCGAAATAATTCCCTGGGTACTATATCCCGCACTTCACCTAAATTTTATTTGGGTCTAGTCCCGATGGCATAAAAATGGGTGTGTAAATTTAAGCCGTGAAGACATAAATTTAATTACTTTAACTTTCTAATATTAAATAAAGAAGGCAAGAGTCATTCTTGGTTTATATGTACATAGATATTACATGAAAGTAAATATTTTAAATAAAATGTGTCGTCAAAGGAACTGTACAGAAAACGAAAGATTTTTAATCAGGACTACAAATAGAGGTAAGCCTACGAAAACAATAAATGAAACAGATTCACGTATGCCAAGATCGACAAAATAAGATCGATTTTTAACTTCTGCAAAAATTTTAAAGCAAATTGGTGCAACTATTAGTTCGCGCACCGATTGCAACAAGATTATTTACATAGTAGCTTCGTCTTTATTTAGAAGAAAAATATTAAGCAGTGAATTCAGTTTGTGCAAAAGTAGTTTGAACGAATTGAAATGGAGACACATAGTTTGAAGAGACGAGTCCAATTTCAATTTATTCGTTTTAGATGGCAGCACAACCCAGGACTAAATCTGGACTCGGCTGTAAGAGGCTTTTGTGGTTTTCTTTCTCGTTTAAGATAAATGCCAACATCTTAAGTCGCTTCACTGGCGCGGGAGTAATAAATATTCATGGCCTGTCAATGCCCCCTGTAATTGGCATTAAACTGTTGGGAGATGCTAAGGTATGAATTATTATTATTGTTACTATTATTATTATATTTATGTTCGTCGTAAACAAATATAAAGAATATCGTCTAAATATATAAAGAAACTGTCAAACATAGAGACGGCATACACATATTATGGTGTTAGCATGTTTTGCTCAGTAAGGTGTGGTCCTATACATTTGATGATATCATCACCAGCGAGTTTGGAAACACATTAACTTAGTTCATAAATATTGGTCTTTTAGATTTGGTACGAAAATATCTTTAAGTTAAAAAAAATTATGTAATTACAGCTCCTCAAGTTATTTAGATGTAACTATTATCCAGAAATACTGTGAATATACGTGTGATTGAGTTTCAAATCTCAGAACAATATTTGTAAGGAATAAATAATTTCACTTTAATTTACTTTCCCCTTGAATTCAAATACAGAACTCAAGCAAATATTAATTACTACAAACTTAAACTTTGAACATAGGGACGGGGAAATTGTAGTGGTGTTCATGGAAAACAGAATTGTAAATCGACTCTTTTAATTACACAGTAGGTACCAGACGAGTGATCGGTTCTCCCTTTTTTCAATGTTTACGCTTAGATTACGTAGAAATGAGACTCGGGCATAGTTCGTTTGCTCTTTTGTCTGCACGAATTTTTTTACTATTCTCATTTCATCTGTTCGGTAATCCGGCAGACGGGAAGTAAAGCACGGATCCACAATGATACATATAAATGTGTGTAGATGCTGGTGGATTTGTCATTCCATTCGATACACGTGTCAGATTTGTCATTTTTCCCGTATGATGATTGATGGTTTTTCGATATCTGTCTGTTCGCGCAGACGCATCTGCTGATAGAATTTTATTATTAGTATTAGTGAGCTGTTACGGCGCAACATACGGCACTCTTGTAGAATAGAGAAAACATGCACGATTTTTCATCCTTTTCATTTTTTCTTACATCTTTTCTAAATTTGTGCGTAAGGCGTGGATTTGCAACGGAACGTGTTTATATAAGAATATTCGAAATTTTAGGGTGGATTATTGCATTCAGTCCCGATAATATAAAAAAAGTATTTCGATTTCAAGAGTCTACTAAAAAGCAAAAGCATAAATTACACATTTGTATTTTTTTGTTAAAAGCCTTTTTTGAACAATTTTTGAGTCAACACATTTACTCCTTTAAAACTGTAGCTTCCAATTACATTATCATAAACCCCAAGATCATCTTTTAATATAGCAATTTATACAATTGTGGCCAGTACAATAACAGGGTATAGGGAACAAACACACAAAATTTATATTATTCTTAAATAATGATAACTATTTGGAAGAAAAAAAAAACTATTAATTTGTTATCCTCATATTAGTCTTCACTATAGGTATGAGTGGTAATTGGTCTGACAAAATAATAATTTAAGAATAGAGACAAATGTGGGGGATGTGGGATCTTGAAACCAAATGTGTTCCGGCTCGAAGACCAAACTATTTGCGATGAATACGGTTTTTGCGGCGATTTTTCAACCCCAGCTACTAGAATCACGATCCCGACGTTGCTTCACCATTCGCAGATTGTAAGGTTGTATACACTTTACTTTTTAAATTTTCGGTGACTGTTAAATGAATAAATGTACTTTCATCTAAATATATTTATTTACACTATATACATTTATTTTTTTATCTACAACGACTTATACTAACATAAGACTGCTGTTGAGACTAGTGTCTCTTGTTAAAGTATAATTGTTAGCTTAATGTTTAAGCTTGATTTATAAACTTTCAGTTGGCGTTGACGTTGTACTTGACGTTCGCCGTTGCCGTTTCTGTAAAGTTGAATACACGGAAAGCTATAGAGCCATTTATAAAACTACGTTGCGGTTGCAGTTCAACGTTGAGGTGTCGTTCGCCAAATTTTCGATTCCGTTAATAATCATTATATTGCATATACAGTATAAACAACTTTCGAATTTACTAGTTAGAAGTTATTTGCAATAACATTATCACAAATATCGAGAAAAGGATGAAAATATTAAATATAGAACATAATTTAGAGAAAAGGTAATCCTGAAAGTGAAACTTCATGTCAGAAGTATATGTGTATTATTCTAGTTCGGTACCTTAACTGTATAACTTAACTGTTAAAACTCCATTATCAGAAAGCTATGATAACTACATATTGTCATGGATTTTTCCCAGAAGAAAGTAAATAAAGAAACCATAAAAGACAATATATTTATGTACATTTTATTTCAGAAGGATATTTATAAAGAGTTGATATTTTATATATAAAAATTTATTATAATGTGTATTTTTGTCCACAACTGTAGGATGTAGGGGTCTGTGTGATGTTTGCAGTTCGCGCCAACTTGGAAGTTGTAATAATACATATAAATATATATATTGTAGCTGATTTAATTTATTTTATGTTAGGTAGGGGTTTCTTGCTGTTTCCTGCTTCTTCATGCTTTGAGAGATTTAGTAGTTTTTGTGCAGATAGGTTGTGTTTTATCTGAAATTGGATAAAACTTAATTTTATTCAATTTAAACTTTGGATAATTACGGTGTGTGTTTTTGGTAGTGATTTGATGTGTTAAATTAATTTTCGTTTGATTATGAGTCTTTAAGCTTGTAATTTATATTTAATTTAATAGACCTATCTGAGGAAAAAAAATCTCTCATATTAATGGATTGGATACATTAATTAATGTATGTATACTTTTCTTTATATAATTTAAGCATTTCAAAGAGCTCTATAATTTATTAAATTTAGATTTGTAAAATTTAATTAATTTTGGATGCGTGCGAAAGTAGAAAAATTTCTATTTGACGTTTGATTTTGTGGGGTTAACGTAATTGTTGACATCTGATAAATTTTGTTTATATTTTCATTTTAAAATCATTGTTCGTGGTCAATAATGTTGAGGTTTTTATAACTTTTACTTTAATATAGTATCAAAGTTTTTCCTCTATGCTGAGATTTGTATCAGTTCAACGTTACACTTTGTAAAGTTGATTTTTTTTATTTTTTCTTTTTTTTTATTAAAAAAAAATAAGACGGGAAATGTTTGTTTAAATGACTTATACCTATTATTTTAATTCCATTACACATATCCATCTGGATAAACTCTGAGGATCAAGGAGCTCTACGAAGGCGCACCGGACTGAGCATAGCAGGGAATCTATTTTGCAGTGTGAATTGAAATTAAATAAGCAATTAACATCACAATCCACTGCAATATGTAATAGCGTACGTATCATATTACATGTGAATGTTATACATATTAACCGATTTCACTGCTAGTTATAATTAAGATGTAAGAATATTAACTAAATTATTTTACCCTAGGCAAATAATTCGCTTATAGTCCCAAACACTTTTGAAAGCAAAAGTTATAATACGAAGATATAAACAATGAAGGCGTCTCGTCGTCGGCTAAACTCTTGTTTCCCACACGATATCAATTCGAACCCACATACACATGAATGACTTCATCAATTAGAACAACACAGGACGATGATTCATATTCGTTATACAACATTACGTTCCACTGTCCATGTTGTTAGTCGGTCCTCAACCTCTTTTCCTTCTCCAACTTTACAAATGCGTACAAACGTACTGTCCGTCCCGCCACCCAAAATGAGTGCATTCGCTTGATACGCTTGGACTGACGTCAATTTTCATTAGGGTGGATTTGGATTTCTGTGTAATATTTTATTTAAACTGTCTGGAAGTCAATAATAATTTCTGTAATTGTTAGTCTTTAAATTGTTAAAATAAACTAAAAGAAACAAATGTATAACTAATACAAATTAATCTTTGGACATGTATAGTACTGACCAGAGATCATAAAAATTTACAGGATCCATATTTAGTGTATCTAATATTCTATCTATACGCCGTGACGTATGGATTCTCGCATCAATGCGTCGATGCGAATTATTCATAGGAAATCATATTTGGAAGCATAAAATATTTTTTCCTGTAAAAGTATCTTTGGAAGTTGTGACTAAAAAAATGAAGTGGTCATAAGAATTTCTAGACGCAATACTCTTCACAAATTAATGATTTGATTTACTATTTAGCCTTGCCATTCTAATTTTTTAAATATTGGAAAGCAATCTAATTAAAATAGGCGGAGAATTTAGAAGAACAAGGAGAGAAATAGAGCTCTTCTATTTCTCTCCAACAAACCAAGTACTGTCTAAAAAGTGAGAATGCAAAGAGACTGATGATTAGGATATACAGCAATGATGTCGCAATCATGACAACAAATGACATCAAAATTCTAAACGGTCAAATTGCACAATGCAATATTTGGTCTAAAAGTCAATTACGTGTGTGTTTCCTCATGTTTTAAAAATTAATTTTTCACAACAAGAACTTATCAATTTGAAGGCACGCAGCGATTTTAATTTGAATTGTCTGTACTTACGTAACATTTTATCTTATTCAGTGAAACATAAGATATTAAGTTTATAACATATGCTGCTGAAAAACTAATGAAACAAAACAACGAATTTTTATTTAAATCAAGAAACAGTAAGAAAATTAAACAAAAATAGTACTGATCAATGGGTATATAAACAAACCGGAGACAGCGAACTGTATAACGACTGCAGTCTACTTCCAATGTTACACAAAACTACTGCCAAATGACACTCACTAAGTGTGCAATATGTCCACCACTATGTTCGATAGAGCTATAGTTCATAAAGTATAAGTTTTCAGTTCAAGGTCAAGTTCGAAGCATATTACTGCAGGTCGAATGAAGTCAGAATTCAATCGCGGAAACAACCGTTTGTCATCATAAAATATAAACGTCATGTTTTGCAATATTGTCAAAATTTTAGTATGTTACTTGCACGATAACCCAAGAAAGCATATACATAACCTATATGTCAAAATAATAATAATAATGAGTAAAGTGGGAACATGAATAGTTCAAAAGTATTGTTTCTTTTCTAGTTTTGTATAAATATATTCTATCCAGGAAAACTATGCCGAAATTATTACTTTAATATTCGAACAAATTATTTTAAATGTTATTAATAATTATAAACTCACGAAAATATTCGATCAAAAATTTATTTAAAAACAAATATTTCAAGTCCAGATATTAATAGTGAAATGCATAGGGTATTGAAAAGATCTTTAGTGTTAAAAATGTTTGCATTATTAAGAATGACATACCTACCGAAATCATTTTCTTGCACTATATCTGGTTAAGAAGATTAGGAATGTATTAATTTGATGAATAATTTAAATTTCTACTTAATTTATATATTGTTTATATTTTAAAGAAATTTAAATATATTGGAAAAGAAAGTAAAAGTTATGTTCGTAACTCTTTGAAAAAGAATTAAAACCTTTTGAGAGTTGTCAATATATGTTTTCAAATTACATTTATAATTATACACAAAAGAAAACATTTATATAGTCTACATTTAATATTTTATTGTTTCTTAAGAAAATAATGGTATAATAATTCGTCTTGCAGATAATACAATCCAAATCCATATTATCCTTTATTAGATGAAGATAATATTTAACAAATACATGAGGATTTTCTGATAACTGCATTTGATAATTTTGCAAGTTAGTACACCACCAATAAGAAAAAAACAAACTTCATTCAAATAAAACATTGCCACGAGATCATTATCATGTAATGTTTCGTTGAACCAGTGGCAGTAATTTCTTCGCTGCTTCATATTATGTGCATGCAAATGATGCATATTGATGGTTTTTATAGCAGTATTAATGTTACCATATTAAACTTCTACAAAATATAAATACAAAAATATTTTGTCAAAATAATATAATTACCTGGTTATTAATGTTTAGTGAACTTTTATAGAAGTAAACTTGCCTGTTTCAACCAAATAAAACCTGAAAAATATTACTTGTATTATTTGCAGTATGTTATTTTTAACGTGAATGGAGTATATATTACAAAAATTCATGAAAACTAGTCAGTTTCTGATTCTGACTCAAAACTTGAGTCATTTACATTAATTATTATTGGAGCAATCTCTGCCCTATCAAGAAATTGCTCTCACTCATGCCATTTTTTAATTAAATTTTCCGTATGTCTAGCACATTATACTGTTGCAAAGCTTCATTCCACATTTCTTTAACTCTTTCATCTGAATAACCATTTCTTGCAATATTTGAATTATAATAATTTTTAACCTTAGCCCAAATCATTTCAATTGCGTTGAAGTCACAATGGTACGGGAGTCACCTTAGAACTTCGTGTCCACTTTATCTTATTTCATTTATAATAAAGATCTTATCTTCTTTATGATTTTACTAATTGAATTAATTAATTCTTAGTCATTGCAGGTGAATAGCTTATATCTTTTTTTCTCAACCATTCTATAATTTATGTTTTTTATGAGGAGGTATTTGGTTGTTTATTTTGAATAGCACTGATAAGGTATTATAAGTGATGGAACCTCAAGATTTGGAATAAGCTGATCATTTACCCATTGCTTAAAGGAGTCACCATTCATTTCTCCATGGTAATCACCAGTGATTGTTTTTGATGGAAAAGTCAGACTAACTCCTTTAATGAAGCCATTTTCTGTGCCAACATGAATAATAATAAACGGTTTACCATCATAGTATTCGGGTTTCCTAACACTTTTTATATTATCATTTTGCCAGGATTTCATTCTATTCCCTTTCGAAAAGATCCAAGTTTCATCAAGGAAATCACCTGACGTAAAGTTGAATTTAAGTTATTCATATATTCCCTTAAAAACACATTTCTCATGCAGACTATATTTAATTTCTCTGTGGGCACTCTCCTGTTTACACTCTTTCTTATATTTAAAACCAATATCTTTAAGCAATACTGCTAAAGTAGTTGTACATGTATGAACAAATTGTTTCATAGCCAAAACATTGTTTAGAGTTTTTAAGGTAAGATGTTTTTCTGAAAAATTTTAACATGTAATTAATAAATGTTAACAATATATTAAAAACATACTTTCTTTATACATGTCATAAACAGTATTTCGAACTTCCATTTTAGTTGCTTCTGGTAAGTCCTTAGTTTTTGGCTTCTTACAAGACCTTTTTTGGCAGGAGACGATAAGACTGGATTCTGAATGCTAGGATGTATAATAGTGTAGACCGTTCTACTAGAAATATTAAGGGCTTTTGCTAGCCTCTAAAATAAAACTTCTTTTATAACGCTGCCTTATCTAACTGATTATCTGAATTACCTCATGAACACGGTCGATCGACATAAATGGTCCACCATTTTCTTTTTCCCGTTCAAAATAGGCTGTAAGATTTAATACAAGCTGTTGAGCTTGAGAACCAAGAGGTTTACCTGGCATCTAAGAAATATTCTGCAAAATAAATAGGTTAGAAATGTCAAAGTGATAATCAAACAATTTCGTACTTATTGCCACTAATTGATAATACTATTTATTATCAGTATTGTTCTCAAAACGACAGATTTTGTAATTTTTAATAAACTAAATATTCAAATTGGAAGAATGCTTAACCTAGAAGTCAGAATACCGGAAACAAAGTCAATAAATAAGAATATTGAAATAATTTGACAACAAGTCGAATATCATAAGACTATCTTCTAGACAACCTATCCTTTTTATTTAATATAATATTTCAAAGACGTACGTCTTAACTTAAAATGACAAACGTGTGTAGTATTACAGCGCGTATTCGTGCGTGTTAGAAAGAGATAAAGTGCAATTTGCGGTTCACACTTGGGCAGTACGAACTGAAAACTTATACTTTATGAACTGTACTTTGCATGTGTTTATCCGGATCGGTTAAAAGACATGTAAAATATTTAATTTTCAAATTTGAAGTAAATAATGCATTTGAAGTACATATAAATTTGATGATATTAATCTAGTCGACTTAATATTCAGCCAAAGCAGGAATATAGTTAAATATTCTGATATGAAGTCATTGTCTTACTGCTCCAAAGATAAAGTGGGTACTACGATGTTACCTTTATGTACTACACTTAACAAAGTTGTCACGTCTTAGAAGAGCGTCCTTGTTTAGAATTGTGTTTTATAAAACATCTTCAAGGCACTTTAACAAAGACACCTCATAACAAGAGAATTTCAAACAATAAATTAGTGTATGTTGAGTCAGCAAATCATTTTAAGTGCTTTTATTAAATGTATCATCCATGCGACAATTTTTCCGAGAAGCTGCCCAAACAGTAAAATTCTTTTATAATTAGTATTTCCTGATTATTATAAAGCGATTTGCCTGTGAGTTATGTGTTCCCCGGAATTTTTTAAATAACTAGATAGTACCGTTAGGACAGCATTGACAAGTACACGCTATTAGTCGTCCCACGGACTGATTAAACCTGTAAAATAGTGAAAGTTGCACCATAAATCGATATTAAAATATTTACATAACACTTTCCATTCGTACTAATTCTACTGTAACAGTCTAATCTAAAAATTTTTTAATAATATATATTACTGCAGTTAATCAAACAAGATGATGGGTTTTTTAAATGCGATAAACTATAATTATTTTTATACTAATAATTGTTAATTAACATAATAGATCGTAAATTTTGACACGTTACATATTTCTAACGTATAAGGATATTTAAAATTTAACCAAGACAGTTATAGTAACGATGTGAGAAAATTATGTGCAGTATACATAGTCTAGCCATAAATAGTTATTGCGTATAATAAAAGAATATACCATCGGATAAAGAAAAAATCACATATATTCGAAGGAAATATTTATCGATTTACGCACTGTGTTAAACAATATTTTTGTTGCATCTTCAAGAATACTTAGCTTCATATAATCTATACCCCCGGAGAACTTATTATCCACAGTCGAGAGTATTCAGAGGTACCAGACGGCCAATTGAAAGCCTTCATAAACTCAGAAGAGTTATTTTCCAGACACACTGTTACGATATTTTGGTTAGTGGTGTAAACCCGTAGCGCTTTCGCTATTCTGTCGGACATTGCGTGAATTGCTTCACAGAGATAATACGTCTTTGAGTGGGACTTCGGTCACTACCGTTGAAAACCTGGGCTAGACAAGTTGCATTTTTGTTTGTTTGCCGCTGTGTGGTTTTTGGTATAGAATAAATGTACACCGAAGTAGGTGGTTTATTTGGCGGAATACAATGTTTGTTGAACCTCAATTTATATAATTGGATTTACGTTACTCTCTATGCCACAGGTTGATTATACCCTCGAACATCTGTAAGTGAGTGTGTTTTTCCGACAATTTTCTTTGTGATATTTTTGTGCTCCAATCTACGTTTTTCGCTATTTCTAATGTATAAAATGCCACCTGTAGGGCTCTTGATTCTGGTTCCTGCTACCGACTTCTATAGCTATTTGAAGATGAGATTTGCCGTTCAAGTTTTAAATCATCGGAACTGGAGAATCTGTTGAAGGAGTGATTAAAACCACGTGGACCGGAAGTTTCAACGAGGACCATGTATGAAGCGGAAACGACTCCATTTGATGTGGTTTATCTCCGACCTTTATCTACGACTCAAAAGGTAGTGCATACTAATTACGCGGTTTCGACTGATCAAATATTTCTCAAAACTTCAATTTGTGCTATAAATAATAGTATCTTTATTGTCACATACCGAAAAATTTTGTCTTGGCCATTTATTATTTTCTTTGCTCGTAAAATAGATGAATATAGTTCGCTTTTTTTTCTTTTTTTTTTGTCTTGGACATTTATTAATTTCTTCGGGCATTTGAAAGTTTAGTATTGTTAATACCAATTTGTCATTATTTTTGTGTATTTAATATTTGCGTTGATGCATATAGATTGTATTAAAAATTTGTCGACTCAATTTGGTTAAGAATAACGTATGTGGCTACGGATGTATGTTTTTCTATTTATCAGGATGCATTTCTTTTTTTTATTTATAATTAGCGTCATAGGATATGTAATACTAAGTTTTTATGTATAAAGCTTACTTTCGTCTGTAAATGTGTACCTGAGATCTCACATAACCATATACCGTTTTCGTGTTCTTTTGTACACCTATTATATACAGCCTGGTAATATACCGGACCGTACCAGAGTTTTAGTTCGTTTTGCATTTTGGAATTTTTAAGTAGAGAGTGTAAATGTTTAACATTTTTATATTTATTTAAATTTTAGATACCTAATTTAGTTACATACATCCACATATTTTAAAACAATATACGATTTTCTTTTCTACTGTAACTTGTAAATTTTTTATTCTACGGAAACGTTCATAATTTGTTTTTTTTTTTTAATGTGGACGGTTTCTTTTACTTCATATCTTCTCCTGTATTCGAATTTATTTTTTAATGGGTTCATTAGCCTAAGGACGTTCTTCGCATGATGTATAATCCCTACCGCCAGCAGCCCTTAAATCGCGGTGGCGCCTTCTTTAAATAAATAGCCAGTTTATCAACGTTTTGACAAGAATCGTACAACCATCTTCACTAAGATCTACGCCGTTGGCGCGCAAAATTTAATTAAAGCCAGTATTAGTGGTCTTTTGTTGCTTGCACCTGGAGTAGGTTGCAATATTTGATTTGTACTCGTTTTGTGAGCGGGCGCTGAATCTTATCGAAATACTAATTCTTCCCCCTAAACAAGAAATCTATCAGAGGCTTTACCTCGATTTCAAACACAATTTATACACTCGGGCCGATATCTTCAGCCTGGTCTTCCAAAAATGAATGGCACGCCTTCCTAGGAGACCCCACAAAATCATTACTGAGGTCAAATGGTGACCACGCTGAATTGCTGTCACAATCTACTGAGTTTCTAGGGAACTTTCAACACACATCCTATCATTTTGTTGGTTTATCCTCAACAGAAAAGGTTTTCTTGTCTGATAATAAGATTTTGGGATACCCTCTCTAGCCATAACAACTTCTTCGCACTCTAGGTTCTTATTGCTTTCTAAACTGGTCTGTAACCCTTCATGCCCAAATTTTGTTCAATGATGCGAGGAGAAAGGTTGGGGAAATTGTTTACTTCTGTTGCCACAGTTTTTGACATACGTGTAGAATGCGAACGATCGGTCCGATAGCAAGCAACGACATCATCAATATTTCGAAAATGAGCAATGGCATAATTTACAAAAAGGTTCGTTAATATTAAGAATTAAATGTTGCCAAAAAGGCGAAGATAGTTCCATCGGTCCGGAAGGCCATGGCGACTGTTTTTGAGATAGTCACGGAATTGGGTTCGTCGACTATCAAAAGCTAAAACAATAATGGGAGTGTATTACGCATCATTTCTTGATAAGTTGAAGGCACAAATTGCATAAAAAAATGGCCGCTTTTGAAGAAGATGAAAGTGCTGTTCCCTCAAGACAACATTCGCCCGGCAACGATAACGCTCACACTGGCACATGGTACACGGTGGGCACCATGGCCGAAATTCACGAATTGCACTTCGAATTGATTGACCACCTACCGTATTCACTAGATCTAGCCCTCAGCTACGTTTTCCTGTTACCTAAGCTTAAATTTTCGCTGCGAGAACGGAGATTTTCATGGAACGAGGAGATCATCGCATACGTAAACACCTATTTTACGACTAGGAAGGGTTAAAGAAGCGATCGTTGCGAAAAGTGTATAGACTTAAAAGGAAACCATGTTGAAAAAAAACTACATTTGAAAGGAAAAATACTTGTTTCCATGTTAGGCTCAAAACATTTCAGACTACCTTCGTATATAAAAATAGAACACGTATTTTATTTCATGCTTTTCAAATGTTGTTTATTAAAAATTTTCAATTTCATTCAAGTTTTTACAAAGCCTAACAATAATTTGCATATTCTTATTGTATACGTTTCTATAATTATACAACGGACAGATTTAATATTTACGTGAATAAATTGCATTTAATAGAAAACTTTACTGAAATGTCGAAGAACATAAATAAACCCACGTTCGCTTCATAAATATTCAGAGACGGAAAAGTTTCAATTATTCCGAAGTTTTAAAAGGACATTTAAATTTGTTGTTAATCTAAGTTTAAGAAACCGTTTCGTGAAATGTACTTTAGTTTAATTATTAAACCATTTTAATCAAACTTTGGACAGCAGATTAAGTTGGTAAACATTTTCATGAATAATGATAAATAATGATAATAATGAATGTCATTTACATTACAATCGCGTGTTTACTATTATGGTTACCGAAGTGGAATATTTCCCCAGTTACAGAATTTTTTGATTATGCAAATAACGTTTTTCTGCTTATGTTCTCAATGCATGATTCTTCGGAATTCCCCCAATATTATCTAACAAAGTGTTCATATTACACAAGCAAGAATAATTATCATTAGCATTAGGCTTGGGATATAAACTAATGAAATTATTTACACTCTATGGTAAATTATAGATACACTGAAATAACGGTCCTTGAAATATAATTGATTTTACAGACATTGTATTCTAATACTTTTAAAGTTAATCTATACATGAATTTACTTCTCAGAATAAGTGTTAATAAAAGTCACCGACTATGTGAGATTAACAAAAATTTTATTTTATTCTATATTGCCAACTAGTAATCTCATTATCTCCTTTCTCGTGGCGCTATTAATCCTTTTACAATTTTAATAAATACGAACACAAATTAATAAACTATTACTTTCCACAAAGCTTCGTGCTTTATTTCATTACATTTTCAAGTGTTATAAAGTAAAACTAACTTTCTTAATTTAAATAAACACTATATCACAGTACAAACCTTACCAATAGTATCAGTCTTGAAAATTATTGAAATAAAATGGTAACTCGCGCATGTATATCTTTCATTAAATGTAGGTTTCAACTGAGATAGATAGACGGCTTATTAAAAAAACTCAAACACTTTGACATCACTTACGCTTACTACAGCACATAGAGAAAGAGAATACGTGCAGTTACGAGCGCGTATCACAGTTTTATTTCAAAAGATCAAATGTGCCGCCACGAAGTGATCCTATTGATAAGTTTTATTTATACTGTGTCTATACCTATGAAATAAAAACATTTTTAATAATATAATACATAGTATATTATAGACAAGGCAGAGAAAGCTCTTATTATTGTCGAACATACAGTTTTACTGCCAAGGCGCTAGCCGAAGCAGTAGAAAATTAATATGCTTTCGTTGCCGTGTATTATATAGGTACTATTTTTTTAAAGTATTTCGGCTCAAATGACAGATTACACATTTAATTCTCTTTATTAATGATAATGTAGGGGTTTGACGTTTAAGGTTAATTGTGCAAATATCTGTCAGAAAACTTCAATCTGCCATCAAGCCTGCGGGACTGATATCATCAATCCCGCGGATCTGTGGGATTTGCGGGATTACAAACTATTATAATGCTTTTTTCACTTGTTAAGAAAATTAACCACCAGAAGTTAGTTATGCAATCAAAGACAGCTAAATTCAAAATAAAAGTAGCATTTATTAATAAAAAAGAAATTTTAAAAATTATTAAGATTTCTTTTGAAAATATTTTCGGGAGAAATGATAAAGTATCCAAAGTTTGATCTTCGAAATTTGACCAGATTTAATGGCATGAATATTTGTAACAAAATTTATCATTTTTTTGGCTTTTTTATATGTTTCAGTTTTTATATCTATCTAAATATATATTATAATTAATCATAATATAACCTTCACTGTCACTGTTATCAGGGGAATTTACTTCAGCAGTATCTAGTACATCATCTTCTGCTTCTGTTTCTGAGCTAGTGTTTTTATATAATGTTAACTCCACCCCATGAGCATAACATAACTGACGATGTGCTAACTGTCTGTCAACCTTCTTCATGACTGCAGCATCATCTATTGTTACTGCAATAACATCTCGTTCCAAGTTAATGTTATATTTCTTCATTTTTTTATAAAAAACAGTCACATAAGATTCAGCAGGAAAACTACCTAAAATTCTTATTAATCCAAAGTTCCAAATGTTTTTGGTTTGTTATTTAAATATCGACGATTTCTTAACGATGACCATGTTAATGTGAATCATTTTTGAGACTTTTTCAGTGCTTCAAGTTTGTCGATGCCTTTTTTTTTTATTGATACCCGTAGGCCATTACCATAGTTTGAATCGAACTGCCAGAAGAAGGCAATTTGTAGCCTGCTAATTCAAAAAGTTCACGAAAATCACTTGATTTAATAAACTTAGTGAATGGTATACCATCCTTAGCTACCATTCGGGACACCTTTTCTTCTATAGAAACCCTTTTCTCACTTGAGAAAAAATCCGTAATTTTCTTCTTTTTCGGTAGCGCAGAAACACTTTCACTTTCGGAAATGGAAATGAATGATACACTTGGACTTGTTCCTTGTTGAAAATCGCGTATGTTCATATTTGTGTGAAAATATCTTTTTAAACATGCAGACACGTGTTTCATATTACTGCAGAACAGGCGCGGCTCGTGATGACGTATTTGGAGGTGCACGTACAATGATACGAGTGCCTCGTGTATTTTCGGTGTATACTAAGAACGCTACAGTTAGTACACGAGAATACACGAAGCACTCGCATCATTGTATATGCACCACCAAATACGTCATCACAAGCCGCGCCTGCTGCAGAATCATCAGTGCATGCTGCTGGAGAGATATTTTCACCAAAAACAACATCCTTACCACATTACAAAAGTTATCAAGACAGAGCGTAGAACATTCAGCGCCGTTCACTGATTACTGTCAACATCATGAACGCCAAAACAACAATCACTGTCTTCACCAGATTTTTAATAATATTTTTATGTTATTAATATTGTTCTTTTTTATACAAAATTTGGTGAAGTTTTGCCTACTCAAGTATGTTTCAAATTATTTTGTACTGTATCTCTGGTTGTTGTGTGCGTTTCATTTATTTTTTAAATATATTAGGAAAGATGGATAGAATGTAGGTTAGTTTTTTTATTATTTATGCAGTTTCTAATTATTACTTGAGCAGATTACAAACATATAAGAAAAAAACTAACAATAAGATAAGTACTTATCAATAGAATATACATATCCTGAATTCATCTAGAAAATTTAAAAAATACTTAAACCGTACAACATAAAAATGGCACTAAAACTTAAGTAACAGCAATAAACAATTCTTCAGTAACACAAAAGAAAACATTAAACCAGAGAACAAAACGCAATGTAATGTAATATCATCTGCATTAATTGTGACGAAATATACATAAGTCAAACGAGTCACAGTAAAGAATTTATAATCGCGAATACAGAAATAAGAGTAACGAAAACAAACTACAATACAAAAGCTAACAAAAAGAAATATTCAAAAAGGACCCAAAAACAATAAATCATAGAGAAGACATTAGAGACCTCTACAGAATATATAATAATCTAATTGAATCATAATTAGGAACTACATAAATAATAAAATAAATCTAATTATAATTTATAATAACCATAAAAGGTGAGCATCATTCATTTAGAAAAGGTAATTCACAAAAGACGTTCAAGGAAAAAAAAGAGCCCACCAATAAACATGGACAGAGGAAATATATTTAAGATAAAAAAATTACTTTATTTAATAGTATAGAAGTATAGTTGTTTCGTCTTACAACAAAAGTTATTTATTTGTATATATGTACATATTACATATATGTTAAATAATGAGCCATCGAAAAAATTAATAATTTGAGTAGACTGTGAAATTGGGTTGGTACTATGTTCACTTACACGTTTAAATCATTGTATAAACAGAGCTTCTATTACAATATTTCATTGCAAAACTTTACCCTTAGTTTAAGAAGTGGCGGTATTTTTAAAATTGGCAAAGTTTTATTACTTTATTCATTTGACCGTTTGTATTTCTACCTTGTTTTATTAGTGAACGAATTCTATACAGTTTTTAAGCTGCCTATCTATTCATAAATTCAGGTTTCCTAGATATCGGTTAATAAATTCCATTAACTCTTAGAGGAACTAAAATTTTCACGAAAAGAAAAAAAAACAACTGGAGCCGTACATGTTTTAATGGAAATTTAATGTAATTTTAAGAATATGCGCTTTATGGGCCTTTGGGATATCTTACCATATAATTAAAATGCTTATACGTGAACGGCAGTTTCCGGAAATGGGTGGTACTAATAGCGTACAACCCCTCTAGCTCTAGTTTGAAAATACATATTTTAAAGTGTTCGTAAAAACAATTTGTTAGTTATAAAAAATAATACATATATACAAAATTAATAAAGGAGATATATTTCATTTACTATGGTATAATTGAAAGCAATTTTTTATTTTTGCTTAAAGAAATGAGGTACAATGGAATTTATTCTAAACTTTATAATTAAGTTTACAAATAATACTTAATTAGCATAATTTAAAATTAGATTGTTAAATCTTTGCAACGTGTATTATTGAAGTAGGTACAATTTACCAGGAATCAGTAACGAGTTATGTCGTCATCTGGCAATAGCTGTTGCGTCAGTTGGACCCTGTAGGGGTGAAAATGAAGGTCCGCTGTCAGAATTCGTTGCATGGTGCTCTTCGAAATATTCAATTGCTGTGATCGACGGCGAATCGAAGTTCGGGGATTTCGGGCAACACTTTCCCTTACTGCAGCAATATTTTCAACAGATCGGCCGGTACGATTTCTTCCTGGTGTCTTTACATCACTAACTGAACCACTTTGTTGAAATTTTTGAATTACTCGACGAATTGTCGATGAATCTGGTACGTTTCGTCGACCGTATATTGCACGCAATCTTCGTGTTTATAAGGAGCTTTCACCGTTCCCGAAGTAAGTTGTGACAATGACAACGCGTTGTTCGCCAGTAAAACGATTCATTTTCACTAACCGCAATATGTCTAGTTCACAGCTAACCAAAAACACGAGTTGCCAACCGATCGGTACAAAAAATGGCGTCCTTTTTAAATTGTGCATTCTTATTGGGACACCCGATACAAGGATAGTTTGGTATGAAAGATAGAAATGTGAGTTTCGTATCTTACTTCAATTTTGAAAATAATTACCTCAAAGTTCAGCGCATTAGGTCCAACGTTTCTTTAGGTTTATTCCTTGAAGTGGTTTCCTTCAAAGCCCTCAAAATAGTTGTTAGCCATCTGTATGACTTCATCATCGCACTCAAATTCCTGAGAAATTTTTGAGTTTCGGAAATAGACGGAAGTCTAAATAAAGTAGTCAAGTCGAGCTTGAACGAGGAAGCAGTAAAAAACGAATTTCGGTCAATTTCTGCACAGCTTGAATGGAGTCATACGTTGCCGTGGTGGAACGACACCTTCTTCTTGGTCCTTACAGGAAGTTTCTCCGTAATCGCTGTCTTAAATCTATCTAAAAGAGATGTGTAGTATAGGTGCGCTAGTAGTCTTCGAACCAAGTTAACGACCTCGGTGTCATTTATTTTTACGCATATATTTGTTTGATCTGTTGCGTCGATATCAAGAGTACGCGAACTGGTATTTTTTTGATGATGATATCATATCAAAGAGGAAATTCCTCAAAATTATTTATGTATCGTAGTTCTGGGAATTTCACTACATTTTATTAATAACATGTACATCTTATTTTCTAGTAAAGGTATTATAATTATGAAAGCAACTGTGTATGAATATTCGTTTTGAAATATGTGGTCGAATTAATAATCATATCTGTCGTCGCCATATATGTAGCCGGTAGTATCTATCTAGAATTGATAATACAGACGTCACAAATGACGTAAGACAATATTTATTGTTTGTAAAAATTATATCAATACATATAAGTATACCTAGTAGGGACATAAATATTGTTACAATAATGAAAGCACCCAATAAAAATAATACAAATGAACGTACCCAAATTTACACAGTTGATAATAGTGAGTTAATCTATAATTTACTTTGCTGTGGAAAGAGTTTGATTTTATGTTGTGTGTTACCATGGAATGGTCAGATAAAGAAAACCGAATTGCAGTTATTAGGCTTTATAAATGTAAGATGGAAAAATCAAACATTTTTAAGATGCCACGTCCGCTCGGCATTAGTCGAATGTTTGTGTATCGTTGCGTAAAATTCTTTGAGGAAACTGGGGACATAAAATATCGAAAAAGATCCAAGCGCCCGCGAACAGTACGCACGCCACAAACTAACAAAGCTGTTAAGGCCATAATAGGAATAAATCCGTTGCGATAACAAAAAAAATAGATCCCGTGAAATGAATATTTCGCCTCTGGATAATTAATGTCTCTTAAAAAAAAATAGGGTCGAAAAATCGAAATGCTTGTTAATTAAGTACGACAAACACAAGAAAATCTGTTTTACCGACGAGAAAATGTTTACTATACAGGAAAAATTCAACAAATGAAATGACAGGGTTTATGCTAGGTCATCTACTAAAGCCTCGGAAGTAGTTCAAAGGTTAGAAAAAGGTCACCACCCAGCTTCAGTAATGGTCTGGTGGGGCGTTTCCTATGATGGAGTAACTGAGCTTCATTTTTCGTGAAAACCCTCAAACATACTGTTTTTGAAGATCAGTCGTGAACATTCCAGCAGGATTCTGCACCAGGCCATAAGGCTCAAACAATTCAAATGTTCCTGATTTTATCGGCGTAGAAGATTGGACCGCTGCAAGTCCTAATTTGAATCCTCTAGATTACAAGTTATGGACTGTTTTAGAGGACATGGTTTGCCACAAACGATAATTTTAATCTTTTTTGGTCAAAAGAACTGTAAAATCTTAATCCGATTTAGTTGCTGGAATAAAACATAAATTATTTTACTAGGAAATTAGATGTATTATGCAGGTCGTTAATTTTTTTTATAATATATTAGATTTTTTATAATTTTTCAAAATATTCTATCATTTATAATTACATAGGCATCTTGTACATTCTTATGCACTTATATTTAAAATTTCATACAAATAATTCGGTACAATTTTTACAAAATTGTTTTATTCGTGAATTAATTTTGAACATTATCAAAAAACAATTGAACTGTAGGTAATTATAATTTTTTTTAATGGAAAGTTACGGAAAATTTACATTACAAATTCAGAAACAAAATGATATTTTTGAAAATCTTAAAAAATTCTAAGAACAAAAAAATGAAACGAAAGAATAAAAGTTAATAAACACGTGACATCTCCCCTAGCTCTGATAACTGCTTGTATTCGCCGTAGCAAGATCGCTATCAAATTTTGGATTACTTCTATTATCTCACTCGAGAAAAACAGTTTGTACCAATTCCTGGAGATGCCGCTTTATTGATCTTTTTAGAGTATCTTATACGTACTCTATTAGATTTAAATCTGGACTTCGTGGTGGCCAGTCCATGACTTGAATATTGACCTCTTGTAAGTAATCCTATCTGGCGATATGGAGCCACGCATTATCCTGCATGAAAATGAAATTATTGCCTATAAATGGTGCAAAAGGCATTACATGGTTCTGAATAATATTCCCGAGGTAGTATTCAGCATTCATTGACGAATAGTAATTAACTCTGTGCAGGCGTCAAATTAAATAGCTCCTCAGAACATTCTTGGTCCATCACCAAAAGGCTCTTATTGAGAGATTGTGCAGTAATGAGTTCTTTGCCATACCCTTTCGCGATTATCTGATGATTTTAAACTTACTCTAGTCCGAAAACAAAACTCGCTTCCAATCTTCAACTGCCCAATCTACATGATTTCTGGCAAATCTCTGTGCTACGGTAAGTAATGGTCCAACTGTAGCCCTCCTACTATTCAATCTTACTTCCCTCAACCTTCTTCTTACAGTTAAAGCAGAAACTCTGACGTTTCTGACTACTTCAAGCTGGTTACTGAGTTCTGTGCTTGTTATTCGCCTATTTCTGAAAGCTTGTAGATGCAAAAAAAGATCATCTCTCGCACTTGTGAGTCGTTTTATACCTTGACCATGTCTTCTCGAGTGTTACTTACATAACGCATTGTACAACTTTCTTCTAACCAAGTCTTAACACATTCATCTTTGGTTAAATGATATGGTCGGTTCATGATTTTGAATTTAAATTTTATTAACGTAGATTCTCATGGGCGGAAACAACTCTCGGAAGAACTCTAGCGAGGGATAAGAAGAAGTGGGTAAAATTTGTATATAAACAATTTTAGCTCCTAAGAACATACCGAAACCACAGTGAAACGTAACTTACACCCTACACCATATGGTATTTGGGGATTTGATATATTGGGGATATATATATATATATATATATATATATATATATATATATATATTGATATATACCGAGAGTGAAGGAAGTTAATATAAGAGGCTATTCGCACCACGATGGGCCGCCAAATGATATATGTATAATACCCAACATCTTTAGTTTATAAATAAGATGCACTAGCTCAGGAACATTGAAAATTTAATTGGTGTCGGTTCTCGTACAAATATTAAATTAACTAAATAAATGAAATAACGAGTTTTTCAATAGAAAGTATAAATTTATTAATAATTACAGCAATGGTAAAGTTGGCAATCACAATATGCCAAAGTCTCATAAGCAATTTATGTACCCACAACTGACAAATTGAAAATATTTAATAAATGTTCACCACTGACAGACTAAAATTAACGTTTACAATTATTTTGACAACATAAACACATGTAAAATATATTTGTCATTTCACTTAATAATTTTGCTTGGCCGTGTATATGAATTGAAAGAGGATATTAAACTTGATACTATTATATAAATAAATACTTGCTAATGCTGAAGAAAGTCAAGCCCATCTACGCAAGTCTACAGCAACTGGTCATTTGAGGTATCACTGAATTGCACATAATTAGGAAAAGGCCAGGTGGAACGATCTGGGCACTATAACCTAAAACATAGCTTGGGCCACGGTTGTTTTTTCTAGGTTATACTCCTAACTTGTCCAAACATGTTAACTTTTGTTATTTTGGTGCACAGACCCTATTTTACCGATGATTTACTATTTTAATTCTTGTCACCAATTTTATCATAACACATCCTTTCAAAACATTTAAAAACATACTTAGAATTAAATTACAAAATATATATATATATATATATATATATATATATATATATATATATATTAAAATAATAGACTTTTTTATTGGTTTAGCGACCTTTAATGAATTTCAATGTTTTCTTCTACGACGTTTCGACTCTTTTTATTATTAAGTCTTTTTCAAGTGACTAGAAACAAAAATGTAGTAACAGCGTTAGTAGACAGGGCTTTAACTCTCACTAATCCAGTTTTCAGACCAACAGTACTGAATAAAGTAAAAACAATTTTAACAGAAAACAATTATCCACCACAATTTATACAAAAAATTATAAAAAGAGACTTAATAAAATATATAACAAAACTAACTGCCAAAACAAAAATAAAACAACCAATGAATTAACATATATCCCCACACCCTATATAACTGGATTATCCGAAAAACTAGACAATATATTTAAACCATTTAATTTTAAAATAGCACATCAAAGCGGAAAAAACATAAAATTCCTACACACCAAACTAAAAGACTCAACACCTACACTAAAACAATCTCATACAATATATAACATACCCTGCAGAGACTGTGACAAAGTATACATAGGCCAAACAAAACAGTTACTACAGGAAAGATTGAAAGGTCACAAATACGCAAAAAATCAGACTGCTTTAAAAAAAACACCAAATGACACTAAAACATAATTTTGATTTTGAAAATACCAAAATAATAACTAAGCAAGGCTAGGGAGGTCTTAGAAATGATCCATATTTTCAAAAACAGCAGAACAATCAATGACCGAAACGAGATTGATGGACTTTCTATCTAAACTCTATTACCCACTCATTAAACAATAGAAGACAACCAACCCCGCCCGCACACACCAAAAAAATTTTTTTTTATTGTTTCCCATTTGTAAATACATATACTATATATCCCTTAACACATTTGCCTGACCATTTGCTAATTTTAAAACAGAATAAGAAATTTCACTTCTCCAAACAAAAGACATTTAGTCACACAAAATATTCGAAGCGACACGGTCGTTCCCTAAAAATGTCTCGGGCAAAGCCCGACCACACATGTGCAAAAAATGAGTTTTGAAACAGAATAAATCGGTGAGTTTATATCATTTAATATCCTTACTTTATTATTATTTTAATTTAAATTTTTAATTCATTCATACAAATGTAATCATTTTAATTTTTCCTTACTTTATTATTAATTTAATTTTAATTTAATTTTAAATTCATTCATACAAATGCGAACATATTTTCTTACTTTTCATTGTATTAATTTTTGTTTCTAGTCACTTGAAAAAGACTTAATAATAAAAAGAGTTGAAACGACGTAGAAGAAAACATTGAAATTCATTAAAGGTCGCTAAACCAATAAAAAAGTCTATTATTTTAATATTAAGACACGGCCAATAAAATAAATAATAAATTTAATTCTTATAAACACTAAATATATATCTTAAATTATATACTTAAATTCTATACACGCTAAAAAATTAACGAACTCGTAATTCAAACTTAAATGATGTTCAAACTGTAACTTCAACGACTCAAGAAAATCTGTTTAATAAAACTTGACATTAACTTTCGGCTTTTTTCTCGCGAGAAATGTTAAAATTACTTTGTAGTGAGATAAAGATATGCTTAGACAAAAATGTTTATAAAATACACAAATTATAGAAAATATATCGAAAACATTGAGTGCGTTAATTTTAAACATGAGTTTAGTATATGGAAGTATACACACAATAATGCACAAAATTAAAAATTAAAAATTTTAACTAATCTCTATGTGTCACCTCCGAAAAAGATTACTTTAAGAATTCACTGAATTATGAGAGAATATAAATTTTCTGTAAGTTAATATACTCGTGATAATGTATTTACCTGACTCATAACATTCCTTCGTTAAAGCTGTTAAAATATTTACTTAAGAACCTTATCTAGCAATCCACGCAGCCAAGTACAAATTTTGTTCTACACTGTATAAGAAGTAAAAAATTATCCGCCATAAAACGTTAAAGTCATAAAACACAATTTAATCTTTAGTACCTACAAGAATAACATCCCTTAAACTTTCAACCGCTTTAAGTATATTTATATTAGTCGATTGCATATAATAAAGATAAAATTAAAGGTGTTCTTTGTTTCTTCAAAATTAAGTATTTAGTAAGAGATAATATGTAATTTTGGTATTCTGTAAATTATAATAAATAATATGATTTTAGTAATAGTTAAATGTATAACAAATACATTAAAAAAAGGAATGCCTTTTACTTACAATAACACAGGCCTACAAAAAAAATTTTTTTTTGGTGCATCTCTGTTTGTTTGAATTGTCGATAAAGTAGGTAATGTACAGTGTATTGACATACGTCATTTTAACTCATCAGCTCTAGTTTACCTACTACCCTCATTGTGAATTGTTGTCGGTCTTGTTATGGTCTTGTTCGTAACTAGTCATTATTACAATATCATCGATAAAGTTTGTGTTACTATTTCATTATGGCTAGTACGTCCAGACGTTGTGTTAACGATCCTGATATATTTTGTTATGTTTGTGGTGAATACATACTGAAAAATCTGCGTAAATCGATTACAAACACAGTGCGTCGTTTGTATTTTGCTTACTTCGGTATTGAAATTCTACACCAAGATAAAGTGTGGGTGCCTCATAGCGTTGAACATTTGCGACAATGGGAGAGAGGGAAACGTAAGTCTTTGAAGTTTGGAGTGCCTATGATATGGCGAGAATAAGAAAATCATTATGACGACTGTTACTTTTGTATGATTAATATAGTGGGCATCAACAAAAACAATCGCCATAAATGGAAATACCCCAATATTTCTTCAGTACAAAGACCTGTTCCTCATTCAGAAAATGTTCCAATACCAACTTTTCACCAGGTAGTGCAGCAATCTCAGGAGGATGAAGCTGAAATACCTATTTCTTCCCAAGTAGATGATGACTTTCAATAACATCAGATCCTAAGCCATTTTCGCAGAATGAGCTTAGTGACCTCATCAGAGACTTAGATCTTTCGAAGGAACGTGCTGAGTTACTAGCATCAAGATTAAAAGAAAAAAATTGTCTTTCCTCAGATGTTCGAATGTCTACATATCGCACGAGAGAGGGAAAATTATTGAATTTTTTTATATCTGATGTATTGCTGTAATGTGAGTGTGGTTTGCTGGCTTTCATGGGTTTAACGATCTATCAGCCCAATGAATGGCGTCTCTTTATTGACAGTAGTAAACGAAGTCTAAAAGCAGTTCTTCTACATAATGGAAATAAATATGCTCCCGTTCCAATTGCTCACTCAACATGTGTAAAAGAAGAATATGAGGTACTTTTAAATCTTTTACAAAAAATAAAATATATTTAACATAACTGGGTGATCTGCGTCGACTTGAAGATGGTTAATTTTTTATTGGGTCAACAGAGTGGTTATACAAAATACCCATGTTTTATTTGTCTCTGGGACAGTCAAGCTAAATCACGTCATTGGACTGCAAAAAATTGGCCTGTGAGAGATGCTCTTGTTGTTGGGGAAAGAAATGTTATAAATGAACACTTAGTTTCAAGAGAAAAAAACATTCTTCCGCCATTGCATATAAAATTAGGGCTAATGAAGCAATTTGTTAAGGCTCTCGATAGAAATGGTCAATGTTTCCAGTTTATTTCTCACAAATTTCCTGGTTTAAGTACTGAAAAACTAAAAGCAGGTAACTTTGATGGACCTCAAATACGTAAATTGATGAAAGACACAACTAATTTTGAGACTTGTATGAATGATGTGGAGAGGCTTGCCTGGCAATCTTTTGTAGCAGTTGCACAAAATTTCCTCGGAAATCATAAGGCTGACAACTATGTAGAACTAGTAGAGGAAATGCTGGTGCGATTCAAGATTTAGGCTGTAATATGAGTATAAAATTACACTATCTCAATAGTCATCTACATCATTTCCAACACAATTTTGGTGGATCTAAGCGAAGAACAAGGGGAACGTTTCCACCAAGACCTAAAAACAATGGAGAATAGATACCAAGGAAGGTGGGACAGTCATATGATGGCTGACTATTGCTGGGGAATCATGCGAGATTGCCCGAGTCAGTTTCATTCTAGAAAATAACTCAAAAGACAATTTCTTGATGTTTAATGTCAATAAAATACATATATATTTTTTCGTGAATTGTGTTTTTTTTTCTCGGGAACTAGAGCTGACAGAAGAAAACGGGTAACATTTTTGATATCGCCATGTAAGACATACTTAAAATCGGGTCTAAAATCTCCAGCACCAAAATGGTTGTAGGCCAGTGTAATCTATCTGAAAATAAATTATTAATATCAATATGTTAAGCAATGTAATAAAGTTTACATCTCTTGCCTACATAGTTCAATAAAACTGTAGAAGTTATAAATCCATAAAATGTTATTCAGGAGATGCATTCACAACTTATTTCATCGATTGATGTTTTTTTATACAAGTAAACGTTTTGAATATTCGTACCTCAGAACATAAAATTCTATTGTAGTATTAAGAAGTGCTCATATTTTTTATTTCTTTCATATTTTCATAACTTGTATACGCCTGGGATTTATGACAATTTTACATATTTTAAGGGTTCACATATAGAACATTTCTAGTCTAAAACAAACAAAATTAAATTTTCTTCGACAAATACCAAATATTTCGTAATTAATGGCAATCTCTTCGTAACATAATAAGTAATTAAGTTAAATATTATTTAAGAAACTATAGATTTATAGATTGCTAATGAAATGAACAATTGTTTCAATTTGTAGATATATGTATACTATAATTTTTACAGTTCACATCTATGTAAATATGAACTACTAAAAGCTCGATAATAAACACCCTATTTATTAGTGTTGTTTTAACTTTGACTATATACTTGATAAAAATGTCATATTTATATATATTTTATTTATTATATGCAGATTTGTGCCTTGGGTATATACACTTACTAAATATCTGATTATGTTTTCAATATCTCTCAAGTTGGCGTATCGTTTAATGCAAGCGAACTAACATTTTTATTAAGTCTCTTGATTGTAATTGATAAGTGCCATTGAATGCTAAAATTTGTAGCTTTTAAAACTAAAGCTATTCTTTGTATACATTAAATATAATTAAATATTTTAAGCATAAAATATATTACCTGGGGTTAGCAATAAAGTTTCTAATAAACTGAATAAATTAGGGTTAAAAGTCATCCAAGTGAATAAAGTCAATCTAGGAAATATTTTAGTAAATAATAAAGAAAAAACAGAATTGTGTGATAAGTCAGGTGTGTACGAATTAAGTTGCAGTGATTGTGATGCGATATACAATGGCCGATCAGGACGCTCAATAAAATAACGGATAAAAGAGCATAGAAGTTCTATTCTTTATGGTAAAATGAATACGGGATTCGCGGAACATTGCATTGAAAATACACATTTGTTCAATAACAGTAATTTTAAACTTTTACATACTTGTAATAAGGGAAAACGACTTGACTTCCTCGAAATATTAGAAATTAAAAAAGCCATAAATCTTAATAGACATGTCACAAATACAAAGCTGGATTTTTTCAACACCCCTACTATTGATGCCGTAATAAAGTCTTGTAAAAACTCATAAATAGTGGTAGAAGTGTACTTTTTATTTTAGTTTTTAAAAACTCTTTGATAATGACTGAAAAGTCGAAACATATGTTAGAGATTTAATAAATATATTTTGTGAAACAAATATACCGAGTGTTTTCTTTAGTAAATTATAAAATATATTTATAATTATGTACATCTATATGAATTGTTCATTCACAAGTTGAAACTAGTATAAAACAAGAATTATAATACCATATTTAAACTGTAAACCTTTATCTTTATTTCAGAAGCGGCATCTTCTGATATTTGCAATATCAATCTATTCATTAGCAAATTTTTATTTCTACCTTGCCTTGTCAATGGATCAATACATAGTGTATAAGCTGATTACCTTTCCATAAATTCACATTTACTGGATATCTTTCAATAAATTTCATTAGCTACAATGGTACCATTCTAAACTTTATACTTTAACAGCATTTAATTATCCTTGCAACGTATAAAACCCAATGCAAGCGTGCTGTACGCACAATTTACCAGGAATCGTTAACTTTGGAAAAATCACGAATTATGTTGTCACCTGGCCGTATAGCTGATACCATCCACTTTTATTAATTATCCGATAGTTTGTCGGGGTAGTGGTAAATTTTGCTTATTTGCAGTATTTTGAACAGTGAGAAAAATCATAGCATAACATTGATAGACTTCAAACTTATGGTATCAGTATTAATATAACATAACAAAAATAGTCTCCGTTTAGTATCAACAGAATATCATTTTTATCATAATATAAGACACATCAGATTCTGTTATAAGTAAGATACTGCTTACATATTTTGATTTTAATTTATGACGAAATAAGACAATTTTGTCTTGCGGTAAAAAATTTGAAATCAGAACGTTTCCCAAATCGACGTCTTCCTTCGACTAAGAAAATTGTGATGGCCGTGTATCGACTTCGGGATACAGCATCAGTAATTCCACGGTCGTTGCCTTCAAAGACCACGCAGAATGCAACAAGCAGAAGAGGATATTTTAAATATCGCGGAAACGAATCCTGGCTAAGTACGACAACCCTAGCACGGGAAGTAAATGTGTCTCAAACTACAATGCGTCAAATTCATAAAACTAATTTACTTTGCCCTTATGATATCTAACTTAACGGAATTAAATTTTCCCTGCCGAGTTACTTTCTGTGAGTGGTTTCAAGGCAGAGAAGTTCATCAGCCAGGTCTTGCGTTAGTAATTCTCTTTATTTCAAGGCAGAGAAGTTCATCAGCCAGGTCTTGCGTTAGTAATTCTCTTTACCGACACCAAACAACACATACGTGTAATAATTTATCAAATAGTATTACGCTAAGAAATAAGTAATTAAACTTCTAGTTTTAAAAATTCTTTTACTGTAAATACCACTACAATATTGTTTCGCCATAAAATGGCTTCATCAGGTGGATGAAATACTAGTATTAGTTCTCGCGTTAGTATATTTGTAAATAAAAGTGTTATATTGGAGTGTCGTATTTCATTGAAAACTCTCACCAAAGAGTAACTAATTAGTGCGCGGTGAATCCGAACACAGAGTACCCAAGTTCATAAGACAATAGATGTATGTACTATGTAGAGCTGCATCAAATAGAAAGTAGTAGTTGTATAATCTTGCTTATTAATGCACTTATTTAATAAATTATGCAAAACATATATGTTTAGTATAAAAAAAATCTTGAAGCATTTGTAGTTAATGCATAATTTGGTGAAGAATGCCTTTAAAAATCTAGTATTTGAGGCTATCCCATATTCTCGATGATGTAAGATCTATGTACTGTAACTGATAATATGACTATAAGTTGAATTGATGAGCTTATTTACACACAATCATATGCTTTTATTCATAAAACATAGGATCCAGATTTTTGGGTGAATGTATCAAATAAAACGATTTATTGCTCGTAGAAGCAGTTAATATCAAGCTAAATATATATCTCCAGTACTAAACCCTAAATCAAACGCTCAATAAATGGTTATACATAAAGTAATAATTACGTTAATTTGTCCATTAAAAATCATTTATGCTTTAGAGAAGAAATATCTAAAAAGTCGATATCAGTGCAGGTCTCACTAACACTTCTACTTATCTCTAAGACCACCGAAAAAAAGCGTATTGCATGATGGAACGTAGAAAGTTGACAGACTTCCGGTCTCAGTTCGAGTGTTAGCGTCCGCAACGCTGTCATAATTTTGTGTATAAAAATTATTCCAGAGATAGTTCTTTTGATTCTAATATTATGTTTACTTTCCGTACATAAATCTTCATCAGAATATCCATGGTCAAGATAGATTAGAAACTTATTATATTATGAATTACAAATAAACAAACAGTGTTCTAGCTTCGACTTAGTAAAGAAGACGTAAAAACTAATGAGAGAATACTCTCATTTGTTTCTCAGTGTTTCGTACATTAAATACTTGCTGTGTAATATTTAGTGTAATGAAACAGTGTTATATTTCAATTTTCTAAATTTGTTACGATGTAGAAACTTGTAGAAACTCAGAAGCAAGCTAATATGCCCCCGATGTTGCAGTTCTAATAATTGATACATATAATTGTTCGAGAAATATATCGAATTTAAAAAAGTTTATCGTTAATACAGAATCCCAAACTCCTCCACGCAAAACATAATCAGGCTAGATGGAATTTCACCGGCATCGCTGGTATGTTTACGCCTGGGTTGTTTTACAGTATCCTTCTCCACATCGAGGTGCCATTTGCAATTATATTAATGTCAAAAGTATAATAGCTTACATACGATATCGTTCATGTAAGTTCTAAAATTGTATTAAGTAGTTATTTTACTCAATATCAGCTTCTCAAGATCAGGTTAATTTTCTATTCATCTCCATGCAGATATGTCATATGCATTTATTACTATCATAATGTTTACATCTTGTCTTTATGAGAAGGTGGCCATATTTATTTTTTTGGTTTTATAATTTCCTTTGAAATTGCGACGAGGACTAGATAGCTTACACAAAATATAAAGATAATTACTTTCTCGCTGAGTGAAATTTTGTTATAATTTTTCCGAATCTGTACTTTTTTAAAAGAAAAAGCATCACTAAATAATATAGAAAATATCGTTATAAAAATATTCCATTGCAATATCTTCTTCTATGGTGATTACTGCATCCCTCATTCACCCATTTAGACTCATTTTTCATATTCTCTTGCACATAGAATTTTTTGTAAGCAATATTACTCACTGTTTCATCAAACTTAAACCTAATCTCTTGACCAGTAATGATCAGAGGTACGTGAGTTCTGCAATGTTATCCCTAAAGTGTTTTCAAAAATTCTTTTAAAAAATTAATAATTGACAGTATGTGGCGCTTGTTACGATTTTCGATTAATATTTCGATATCAAAATCGGCCTTCGACAAACATAATATTTCTTCCTTCTTCCTTTTCTTTCCTTGAAATGTCTTTTTCTAAACAATCGATAAATGTTATATATGTATATCACCATTTCTGTAAATTATCCCTATTGATTATGGTTATTTTGTATACGACTCTATTGCAGCATATTCAGCATGATCTTTCACTGAAACCTCACATAATTTCTGCTGCATTGAACACTGAAAATTTTCATTTACATAAACTGCTGTTCCGCCATGTTCATTTTCGTCTCTATAGAATCTCGCACTTATGTTTTTTTGGTTTTGCACTATATCCAAGTTGTTTATATTAGTATAAAAATTGTTGTATTAATATAAACACACATATTTAAGAAATTGTTTGTTTGTTGTACATATGTGATAACTAGACACCGGACACATCGGGCTGAAATGACGTCATTACGACGGACGATATAAATAATCTACAACATCTGTAAGTACATCACGCAGTTATTGAATAGCACTAGTCATTCGTTTAACTGCACACAAAAAATAGATGTGCAGTTAACCGAATGAATAGTGCTATTCAACAACTGCGTGATGTACTTACAGACGCTGTAGACTATTTCTATCGTCCATTCTGACGTCCATTTCAGCCCGATATGTCCGGTCTCTGGTGATAATATCCTAATTTAAATCATTATATTTTTGTACATTTCCATTTTTTTTTCTTTAAGAAAAAGCAGTTCCTAAACTTTCGAATAAAACCCATGGAATTTCCTAAAATATGTGTATAATAATAATTCTGCCATTATAATAAAGCCAATACTGTTGTGTATACTGTAACGTCAAATTTATTCATTTTCATATTTATCATTAATTAACAAGCTCTTTGTAAACTGTATCCAGTTTATTCATATTGCATACAATTTCGAGGTATATAAACCAAATATTAATTTATCACAAAATTATTTTGTTCAAACAAAAGTCAGGCATTATCAAATAGCAAGTCTCCAGTATCTATACTGGTGCGCTTACGGGTGTGACGGAGGCATCAGTTTCGAGTGACCTGCTGATACTAGCGTTAGACAGGCATGGAAATTTTGGCAAAAACAAATATGCACATGACGACAAAAGATACGGGTTTATACATACATACATACCTACCAATGCGTTGATGTCAAACAAATATTATTGTAAATGTGGTAGAATCTACTAATTAAAAAAGACAAAGAACATATTCGTAAATACTTTCATCTAATATTAATAATAATAATAATTTATTATCCAACAGTAATAGAAATTACTTATAGGATAATCATATTCAAAGAATATATATTAGAGAGATGACTGATTTTATAATTTAAACTAAAATAAATTTTCTATGACTTAAAAAGGCAAGACAAACTCATGTCTTCCTCTAAATTTCTCGCATTCATAGCTACATAAACATCATCTCTCCAACTTCTCTGGTCTTCCTCTCTTTCGCTTTTGTATCCACTCTAACACATTCCTTAGCCATTTCGTTTCTCATTCTTTTGTATGTCTGTACCAAGTCAATTGTTTTTTCACTATATTGTCAATAATGTCCTCGATGTTCATCTTCCTTCCTATTTCTATATTTCTTATTACATTAAAGTACAATTCTTAAGCTTCAAAATCGTATATTTATTTTTTACCGTTAAGGCTAACATATTTCTCCCAACGTGTAACAAGTTTTTTCATTCTGCCATTGAAAAATTCTTCCGACTTTTCTCGAATCCAGGACGTGACTGCTGCCTTCACCTCATCATCCGTGGTGTAATGATTACCCTTGAGGTCTCTTGAATAGAGAAAAAAATAAAAATAGCAAGGCGCAAGATCGGGGGAGGGTGTGGAATCGGTTCAAAATTCAAGTTTCGCAGAGCCTTCACAGTTGCGCGCGATGTGTGTGGACGAGCGTTATCATGTTGCAAGATTATTGGTTCCAAGCTGCTTCTAACAAGACAAACTCGACGTCGGAGGTGTTTTAGAGTCTGTATGTACCGAGAAGAATTTACCGTAGCTCTTCGTTCCAGAAAGCCAGTCACATAAACTTGATGAGCATCTCAAAACACTGTCAAAAGAATTTTTTCGCCGAGGAGAAGACAGATGTCGATGTCCAGCGCTCTTTCTGTTATCTTCCGGGTCGTAATGATGTACCCATGACTCATCCCCTGCCACAATATTCAAAAGAAAGTCGTCTCCTTCTTCACGGTAGTCCTGCAAAAGTTGCTCGCAGCATTCCAATCGATGCTGTTTGTTATCGTCGGTGAAACGGCATGGTACCCATCGTGCATAGCTTTTACGGTATACCAATTGTTTCAATAATGAAGGCGACACGTTCCTTGAATATTCCAATATGGTTTGCGATACGCTTTTGAGTGATTCGCCAGTCGTTTTGAATCAATTGGTCGAAGAGTTTGCGATGCTTATCGTCTGTGGCAATGATCGGACATCCGCTGCGTGTTTATCAACAATTTTGGCTTTTCCATGCCCGCAATCACAAAATTCTATTACCCATCGATTTACAGTAGACCTATGAACAGCATCGTTACAATAAACATCCTTTAAACGACGATGAATCTCACTAGAAGTGACTTTTTCAGCAGCCAAACAGCACGCTATTTAACTCGCGTTGACATACCACTAGAACACGTTTCCATACATCCGCTTCTCAAAATACACTGGATGAATTCAACGACCTCAAACCTGTGCATGTGTATAGAGGGGGAGGTGTCACTTCTACATTCCACCTGGCGTGCTTCTGAAGGTCATTTCGTTTGCGCTGTACAAGCATGTGTGCATTACTTTTCAGCCTAGTCTCGTAGATTGTCAATTCTGCGCCTACCAACTTATTTAAATTCCTAGGATATAGAATATTTTTTAGTTACGTTTAGGTTTTATTTTCGACAGTTTTCTTGAAGAAAATATTTCACAATTTCAGAAAAAAAGTGCTCTTCAGATATTTGAGATTCTTTACTTATTAAATTAGTTTTTATTTTAAAGACTAGATTAAGTTTCTTGCTATAAATTCTTGATAAGTATTCATTTTAAATTACAGTTTCAATTTTCTTTTATTTTAAATAGTTTTAACAACTTTAAGCATATTTTCACACATTTTAATAAAGTTAAATTTAGTGCTCGGTTTTAAACAGTACAAAAGTTATGTTTACGGGTTGAATACAGAATTAAAAAGGATAATATATCATTTGTGTAAATTAAAACCGACTAACTGAATAAACATGAGAAACAGACATAAATAATGTACAAGTACAATCAGTACAAGTTTGCACAAGCCTTCCTTGAACGATAAAGTAATTGTGAAACAATTATTCACATTAAAAGATAAAGGCTATTTTTAATGTAATTCTCTTTGTTTACATATAAGAGCAATACTATGTATTGATAATGTAACAAAGTAAAATACACAAATCATCACATAAAGACACGACGTCTACTTTATTTCCCCTTTTCCTGATATGAAATTTAGAACACCTTGATTTCGTGACTGTCACAAATACTAAAACAAAATTTTATTGTATCTATCCAATACTACGGAAAAGTTCTTCTTTTTCTTTGTAGTGGTTTCAAATATTCAGGTATAAAATTAAATGAGCACATTCAATCATAAAATGCACAACCAATACGAGTTCCTTCAACACTTTTTTACTGGGCGCAATAAAAACATTTACATTTAGAGCTTCTTTTTATTTTATGAGCACCAGTTTATTGTCTACGAAGAATGAAGACACAAAATAAACTGTCAATTCAGCTTTTGACACTTTTGTAAATTAGATGAAAAAAGCAGGTGTTATGTTTAAATGTATTTTTAAATAAATTAATTAATACTGTACGCCACTCTACTAATTCACACTTGAATAGAAAAGTTGTTTTGTTATTTAATTATTTGCAACAAAGAAATATTTTTTTGCAATTCGTATTACCGGCTTTGATAGATACTAGTAGTTAGAAGAGTAGCTTTATTAAACCTTAACAGCAAATTCTTTAGAATAACTAGCATAACCAAGGAAGAAAATTTCGTTTATAACTAGAGTGCGAAATATGGTCAGCGCACCAGAGCCGTGCGCTTGATAGTAGGTAAATAAAATAAAATAAATAGTTATATATAATTTATGAAACTTGAAACACTACTCTTTTATGCAGCGATATATTTCTATACAATATATAAAATATGTCATACAGGTAAACACATCCGAACGAGATGCACACTTCCTCGTATATACAAACTTACATATAGTGCGTTCAGAATTATAAAAAACTAACTTTTAATGTGTTTAGAACTATTTTTGCACCGCCTGTGGCGATAATTATCTCATTGTTATTGAATGGATATGGTTCATCTACCAGCAGTATACGAATTCAATAACAATAAGAGAATTATTGGCACAGGGGATGCAACAACAGTTGTAAACACATTAAAGTTAGTTTCTTATAATTCTGAACGCCTTATGGAGCGCCGGTTGAATTTTCGCACTCTATTTATAACATAACATAATGCGGAATTATGAAGCTAACAAGTTCTGCCTTTTACTGTAGACTGTTATTACTATGGATTGGCAGTTAGAGGCACATGGCATCAGTGCCAGGGACGGAACGAGGATATCATGAATCCCTATTTAACATGTAAGCAAGAGTAAATACATTCTCTCCAGAAAGAAATTACACGGTTTATATCATACATTCTGCCGGTTCACCGTTTATATTAAGAGTTCAAGTGAAAGTAAATAGAGCAGGGAAATTACGCCAACCGCCACTTAAAAGTTGAACAAAATAAATAGTAAGAGGTAAATATAAAACATGCTCAAATACTTATCGTTTTAATAGTCTTCACTGAAATCACAAACGGAATAACAGCTGATAAATATTTCAATCATTATATATGTATGCATTATTAAAATCGAATTAATACGGTAACAAATCGATAGCGTCTCTAGACATATTCTGATGCGTTGGTCAGTGGTGACTCGTCTCCGAGTGCCCGTGCTTTCTCGAGAACTGATAGAGCTAGACTCGTGTTGACACCAGATTTGACATATCGGGGGTTGGGGGGTGAACACCAAGGGATTCCCTAAAAGTCTCATAAGGTAAAGTGTGTGTGTATTACGCTTTCTTGAGAACCAGATTGCAGTATTTCGCTATCCCCTAGCAGCTGGAGCCGTTTTGATATTATCGACCTTCCTCCCACTTCCCGTATCATACATATCCCAACATCCTTATGATTATATGAGAACTTTGGGTGGATGAAAATGGCTCTAGTTGGCGCAATCTGGTTCTCGAGAAAGCGCACATGTTACCTTACGAGACTTTTCGGGCACCCCTTGGGGCTCACCGCCACCCCCGAAATGTCAAATTCGGAGTCAAAACGGCTCTAGCTCCGTCAAGCGCTGGCACTCGGAGATGAGTAATCGCCGACCAACGCGTGGGATTATGCCTATAGACGCTATCAATTTGTTACAGTATTAATTCGATTTTAAATGCATACATATCTAATGATTGAACATATGTTATCCCGTTTGTGACTTCACCAGAAGGCTCTTAAAACGGTGTTTGAGCATGTTTTATAATTTACTTTTTTATACTTATTTCATGTGTCAACTTTTAAACGTCCGCCTTTGGCGGTTGGTGCAATTGCTCTGCTCTAATCGTAAATCACCATTAATTGTTCCATATGCTGATGTGTTAATAACTATCTGCCATCGTAAATCCATTCATAAATTGAAAACGACCGTACAACATCTACCGATGAAATAGAGGCATATTTAAAATACATAAAGTTTTTTAGTGACAGCACATTTATCCCCGGTTCATATTTATCCGTCTATGTACCTTACAACATTACATATATAATTTACAGCTTGTTACGTATTATTGTATTACTGTTATTAATGTCCAATTTTGAATTTTAAAGTCCGCTCCTGAAATGTACACCTGACTGCCGATCCATAGTTATTATTACCACAGACTAGAACAGAGGAGTAACAAGATTTAAAAATTAATGCGTGAACTATTCTTGTTTAACAAATGCAACAGCAATTTGTAACTATCCTTGTCACACACTTGATAAGGCGTTAGTGAACGCAAGCCATACGCATGCGCAACGCGTCCATCAAATTTGAAAAGAACATGTGATATCTTTGGCATCATTTGGGGGCTTTTTGGATTTTATATTTACAAGCGTTTGTTGAGGTAGTTAGAAGTAATTTTTTGTATTATTCTTATCTTGTATAGTTATTGGTTTTAAGTATAGTGTATGTACCTTAAGTTTCAGTGTTGTAATGTAAGATAAACCTTAGACTATAATTAATTGTTAGATATATCGGATTTGAAGCACTAGCACTGGCAAGTGGAAAATACACCTACAGCAGAGTAGTATTTGTTCTAAAAGTCTTTACAAACTATTTCTTGTGGACAGTAATATTATTCATAAATATGCAGGTTTTGTGAATATATAAAATTTGTTCCTAGGTGATACAGGAAACTAGTTTTAAAATGTATTGTCAGTGGTTATGGGGAGGACAAAGTAGATATTTACTTGTAGCCTCAACATCTGAAGTAATGAAATTATATTATTTCAAGAAAATGCCTATTTTAAGTCCGCATAAACCCGATTTAAATAATAGTCCCTGTATTCTACAAGTTTTAATTCTTCTGCATTTTTTTATTTAAAAAATCGTTCGATATGTAACTAATTAATTCTGTGACATTTTAAATTCTTCATAGCAAAATTTTTAAATTTAACCAGCCATTTAACCCACATTTAGTCACGCTATGGTTTCGCTTATCTTGTTACATTATCTACAAATTATATATAATAGAATTTCAAATTTACGTAATTTTATAAATGTTAAATACAAAATTTACATATGATTATTAAAGTAGGAAATAAATGCGCATATGTCTGAATAACAGTGACTACAACTGTTGAACGACGACGACCTTTGAAGGATATCGTGTATTCGCCAATAACATTCAAAACAATTTACTTTCACTTGTTAAATAAAGCGACCCTAATGCAATGCACCTACATAGAAACTGCACGTTCAACAATTCTTTCGATAAACCTACACACTAAGCAGAATTTTATTTTGCTTGTATGTTAATATCGTTCTTCGACAATTCGTTACGAAGGCAACCACGCAAGTTAAAAGATTGTTGAAATCGAATAAATTTCAATGCTTGTAATATTTTATTTTCCACTAATATAAAGGGGAATATAAAATAAAACTTTAAGGTTCATAAAATACATGGTCTGTTCGCACTAGAGTGGATCAATCCGGAGCGAAAGCAGAGGCGTGACTAACGAATTGGTTCCCGCGTGCCCCATCACACATACGATTACTTAGTATGTTGTTCACGGTCATCGTGTGTACACGTATATTAGCAACAGGAAAGTGTATTCTGTGTATTTAATAATGTTGAAGGAGCGTACAGTAAAAAAACCGCTATCATCAAAGTTAGTCAATAGGTTTATTGAGAGCCACGCCTCTGCTTTCGCTCCGAATTGGTCCACTCTAGTTCGCACCTTTGAAAACTGGTGCGACCATACGTATCCCTTTCTAATTATAGAATTAACATAAGGTTTGTTTTGGTTCCTAAAAACGAAAAAATGTTTTAGAACTGCGTAAGAACAAGATGCGCGAACACAAAAAATCCTTTATTATTTTATTATTTAAAACTAGTTAGGATTTATAAATTAACCAGAACACAAAAAACTTATTCTACCGTCATCTTTTGTAACAATATTTAAAATCACTCATGAGAAGAACAGTAACCTTACTTGCTAGAGTACCAGTTCTTGCTTATGTTATTTGTTTACTACATCTTGATATTTGGGTTTTATTCCCGTTTGATAGTTTTTTTTTCAATTTTGTCTTATATACCCTAAGTTTACTATGTACATACAATGTCAATATGTACAATAATATACAATTCGTTTTTAGGGCAATGCTTTAAAAACTCAGCTGCATATATTCTTTGTAACTATTTCATCTTCTTCTGAGCTTGAAGAGGAACTTGATAAAAATAATTTATTTTATCCATATCGAACAATATAAGATTAAATTTTAACTTTGAAGTATTCAGAAGACCCTGATAGGTTAAGAATTTAGAAAATAAAACAGACCGTGGTAATTAAAACGTATGCATATGCAAAACTGTTTATAGTCGTCCAAGAAAGTTCCAGCTTCGAAGTAGGGACACTAACGGGCGATTTTTAATAATCCAGGATTATTTTCAAGTGAAACCAGAACACAAATTCAATTCGTCTGAAGTTGTACTCGCCGAAACCAGAGCGCTCTTAAAGAAATGCGCATGAGAAAGCATCCTGGGACTGCTTTCTTTTGAGAACCAAAACAAACCTATGTATAACTCTCTCATTTGATAGTATGTAATATTTTCATATTCTGTTGAGCAATCTGAGCAGAGTGAAATGAGCTGCATCATTCGCCACCTTGTTTCTTGTTGTCGTAAGTTATTTGTTGGGTTTATCTGTTTATCTCTATTTTTATTGGGATGAACAATACAACTTTCAAAGTGTTTGATATGCCGGCTTTAATAAACAGAGCATATGATTAAGTTTTTCGGAAACAATGGACTAATTACGCTAATCATGTAAAAAAAAGTTATATATGTAATTAACATTCCTATTTGCTATAATTAATTATTGTATATTTTAGTTGAGGAAGAAATGTGGCGAAATTGAAGACGCTATGCAAGTATTAATCATAGTCGTAAATGATGATACAAGTAAAACGCAGGCCAAAATAATAATAGCGATAATTAAAAAATGTAAGATTCGTAGAAATTCCGGTATTTTTTATTCTAATTTGCCGAGCTACAGTAATACTTTAAAAATTAAATCTCTTTATATATTTTGTAAAACATGTATTGTGTAATCAAATTTTATTTAAATTAATTATATAGAAATGTATTATAATATCTATTATGTTCTTATCGGATATGTTCTAATATGTTCCTCGCCTGATGACATAATAAAATTAAATATGTTTTACATTACAAAAGTATTTTAAACGATATAAAATATTATTAAAAATCGGGTGTGAAGAACATAATACAAGTTCATATATTTGTAGCCTCTCCAGAGACGTAGATACGTATTTCACCTTTCTACTGGATCATCAGTACGCCCTTGCTGTATTGTGTTCTTCACGCCCGATTTTTAATAATATTTTATATTATTAAAAATACTTTTGTATTATACAAAATTGGTGAGGTTTTACCCACTCAAGTATGTTTCAAATTATTTTGTTATGTTTTATATGATTTCTTTACATGATTACGAAACAAAACTGAAATGTGTAGTAAACTTGTGTATACATTCATTAGATAAATGTAAGTTTATTAGAATTTGATAATAACTTAGATTTTTAAGAAAGATATCCATTATACCAAGGGACTTGGTAGGCGAAGGCGATTTGTAAAGTAAGTTCCGTTTCCACCAGGTGAGGAATGGAGATATCGGCGCGATTGCAGTACTGCGGTGTAGTCTGGTTCGGTGTGAATCTGGCAGTGCTAGTGAGAGAATCGTTAAGACATGCTTTCGTGCTATTCTGGTCGTTTAAAATGGCTGCCGCAATTGAAAATCCCGATGACTGTGAATTTGTGTTTCATGTTGGTAATCCTTCAAAGCATAGCTGTTTTGGCGTATTTTGAAAATGGAAAGAATGAAGAATCTATCAATGATTAAGTTCTTATTTTTAAAGAATAAAAAACTATGAAATCAAAGCTGAGCTGTAGCCTTCTAACGGGGACCAATTTCCATCGATTGCAACCATAAAACTATGGATAGCTGAGTTTAAACGAGACCGGACTAGTGTATTTGATGAATAACGTAGTAGACGCCCAAAAGACGTGTATACCCCTGATATGATTCAAAAAGTACATGATGATCATGGAATAAAGGTGCGAGGAACATAGGCTCTACACATCTCATACGGATAAGTAGTTTCGATTTTGCGTAATGAATTGAATATATTGCCTGTGGATCATAACGTGAACAAGAACGCATTTCAGTCTTCAATTTAGCTAAGTTAAGGCATGATCACAAGGACTTTTGCAGCCAAATAATAACTGTTAATTAGATGTGGATAAACTATTATACGAGTACACTTGAAATGAAGCCAATAATCGAAACAATGTACAAGTGCTCCGAATAAAGCAAATATCATACACTCGACCGAAAAAGTTATGGCTATTGCCTGGGACTGCAATGGGATTATTTTTTATTGATTATCTTCATAAAGTGAAAACGATAAGAGACGAATGCTATGCATCTCTTTTAGATTAACTGCACGAAATAATACAACGCAAAAGGCCTCTCTTAAAGACGAAACGAGTAATACTTTTTCTTCAGGATAATGTACGTGTTCATATTTCGACTGTTTCAATACCTAAAATTCTTGAACTACATTGTGAACTGCTCCCTCATTTCATATTACGTGGTAATAAGAGATGCATGTAAAATACTGAGGGAAGTCTTAGGAAAAACAAATCCGCAAACGAGTGTTTAAAAAATATCCACAAAATTAGAAGTGAAATAAGAAGCTTTACCATCGGTCTTACATTAAAAAAATTGGAATGATAGAGATGTCAGAAAAACACCCTTTGTTTCGTCATAAAATGAAATTTATCCACTTGTATAAATGTTAAATGTAAGTAAATCTAGGATATAGAATTAAAAAATAACATTTACAATTTTATCAATATTCAACGTTTATTTTAAAGTTGAGACCACTGTATAAACAGAATAATTAATTGTAAATCTTTCACTATATTCTGAGAGGCAGCATCTTTTATGTTTGCAAATATAAAAGATTGCACTTTATGCATTCCATCGCTTGTATTATTACCTAGCTTTATCGATGAACGAATTCAATACGCCGTGTGTAATCTGGCCGTCTATTATTAAATTCACGTTTCCTAAATTGGTATCAATAAATACCATTACTAAACAATGGAATTTATTCCGAACTGTATACTTAGGTTTACAACTAATACTGAATTAGTAATAATAGTTTAAAATTAAATTGTTAAGCCCTCGAATTGGATTATTGCCAGTAGGTGCCATTTACAAGAGTCGTTTACTTCGAAAATTTTCCCTAGTTATGTCGTCATCTGACCGTACAACCGATACAACCCGCATTTATTAATTATGTAGTAGTTTGTTGGGGTAATGGTGAATTTTGCCTAGTTGCAGTGTTTTCTAACAAGACACAGCAGCAGTCATATAACAAGAGTCTCAACAGTACAGTCTCATTCTAACAAGACACAACAGTCTCATTTTAACAACAGACAGCATAGTTATATCTTAGCATCACTAGACAGTCTCATCCTAATTTCAAGAGACGTTAGTCTCAGTTTAACATTAAAATAAACAACATCAGCATATCAGTTCGAGTTTATCAACGGTAAAAATTTTAAATTTAAGTTTAACATTAAGTGGCAATCTTTGTGACATTTACCGTAATTAATTAGGTTTAAGCGTTTTTGTTAATTAACTAAAATAGTCAGAAAACACACCTAAGTTTCAATATAACTGCCACAAAACAAAATAAAGAAAGCTTAAAGGGAAGTTACGCCCCGTGAGCGCTGGGTCAAGATACAAATTTACACCTTTCGTAATTAAAGTAAATAAACATAAGCGTTTGGAATTTGCTAATAAATATTAAAAATAATAATCGTAAAATGTGCACATTATTTTTGCCTTATTTTCACTGATGAACGCAAATTTAATCTTTTCGAATCGTATTAAATTACCGAAAAAATGTGGAAATGTAGCTTCTTTCCGAATCATTACTCCTAAAATGCATTGTGATTTCATTTTGCAGTATACTATTCATATACACTGAAAACATGAGCATTTCACAGAGTTATAAATTTAAAGTTGGTTGCCAAGTATTTTAATATAGATATATGTTCAATTGAAAATCCGCGAAAATAGAATTAATTTCTAGAGACATATTACACAGATTTCAGTACAATTCACAAAATATTTTTTGGTAATTTCAATGAGGAACAGATTGTCTAAAGGGGTTTACCCACTTCCCAAGTCCTGTAGTAATAGACTATCAGATTTCACAACAATTATAAAATTAAGTTAAATAGGATAAGCTTATACTTAGATTCTATATTTAAATTTAAAAAAATTACTTTCAACTATATACTTTAAATATTCTTTTCATCAGTTACAAAAATGCTATAAAAATTTTTATTTTTAAACATTTTATTTTTAAATTATCATTTCATATACAAATACAATGTTAGTTCAATGTATACTTTTAAAAATATTAAAATTCCTACCTCTTCAAGAACTAAGCTATTAATAACATTGCAACTGTATTAATTACCATAAAAATGAATGTATTCTGTGGCACAATTTGATGGAGTTATGTTAGTAATATTAGCTTTACGTAATTATAAAATATATTCATCGAAGGCCACTCCTACACACTTACAATTCTATTCCTATTTATTTATAACATATGCGCTAAGTTGTCTATAATCGTAAAATACATAAAACGTTAACTGTATCTCTATCTACATAATAATATGCCAAAGAAATGGCTATAAATTTTATTGCTTTCTCTTAAAAAGGAACGCACCATTACAAAACATCATATAAAATTAACCATATGAAACTGAACGCATATTTCTAAATATTAAAATGGAAAAAACCGTTTGAACTAAAGAACAGAGTAGTAAGTGATTAATGCCCTTTGACATTTATAAGACGTATAACGATGAAAAGGAAAACATAAAGTTATCTACAGCAAACTGTTTCACGGCCATGAAAGTGCAGTATATTATTCGAAGTAGTAATCGTTTGGGGCTATAAAATTAAAAACAAAGGAACAACCATATTTCCTAAATGTAAGGCAGTGCATTGTTTAGAGTGTAAATATAAGTAAACAAATAAATCAGCTTATTGAATCGTTATTATGCCAATTATTGTCATATTATTTTGTTTTAAAACAATAACAGTGATTCATAAAACTAACCATCCCTTTTAACATTTTTGCCTCACCTTTCTGTATTTTTTAAATTTCAAGATATACAGAACCCTCCGAAATTATTTATACAATGTAATTGTGAAGAAAGTATTCATTTTATTAAACTGAATAATAAAGCAAACAATTTAGCGAAACTTTAAGTTTCATTTACTAATATTCAATATGGCTTGCTCTTATAGCATCTACTCTGAAAATGAATTCGTTCCAAATTTTACATATCATATCACGGTCAAAGGTGCAACTCCTTCTGTTATCCGAACTCGCACTTTATTTAGACTCGCAGGAAGAGGTGGAACAAGAACTTTGTCTTTAACGTAGCCCTACGCCCAGAAATCCAATGATGTCAGATCAGGGATCTCGGCGGCCAAGCTATTCCACTATGTTCAATCCAGATCACGGTTTGATTGAGGGAAGATATGACCTTGTAATGGAAATGAGGAGGTGCACCATTTTGTTGAAACCTAATGTCTTCTTACAATTGTGGGATGAGATAATTTTCCAACATATCAAGAGAAGTAACACCAGTTAGAGTATTCTCCCGTGAAAGAAAATGGAACGTACACTTGAGTAGAACTAGAAGTGCGCAAAAGACATTTAACTTATGAATCTTAGTGAATCCCTTACATGCTGACTATCTCAAATGGCTTTTAAGCATTCCATATTCGTACATTATGGCGGTTTCCTTTCGCACTTACATCGAATGTAGTCTCATCACCAAATACAATTTTATGAAGAAAATTGTAATCCTTCTCCATTTTGTCAAACATTTCACAAAATTGAAGTTGTCTTTCTTTGTTAGTATCACTTGCAGCAATTCTGTATAGTTTAAATTGCAGGCGTGTTCTTAAGATTCTCCACTCTGTTGCTTGGGGAATGTTTAGTTCAAAGCTGGCACGTGCAAGTGATTTCTTTGGGCTAAGAACGTAGGTCTCGCGCACTTGTTCGATTGTCTCTTTTGCAACTTGAGGCCTACCCTGACCATTTGCCCTGTGTCCTACACAACTAGTTTCAATAAACTTCTTATCCCATGTAATTATTGTCGGTCGTTGTGGTAGTTGCTTGTGATATTTGGTCCTAAATTTCCGTTGAATAGAAGTGGCTGATTGCGATTCAGAAAACAACAAATAATGAGCGTGCTCCGCACCTGAATACGACTCTACTATTTTGAATACGACTCTATGATGACTGACCAAATTAAGGCGTAGTAACGTGATGTACGCACGTATAGTGAACTTGAGGATATTGCGGAACTAATAACACTCACTAAACCTTGCTACTACAGCTGGTTCCACAGCTGTAGAGGTATACTTTTGTGTGTAACTACTTTTGGAAAATCCTGTGTATATGACTTAAATAAAAATTGAAATATGTTTTATTGACTTGCTACAAAATAGTAAATAATATATGGACATTTTCCGCGTGCACTCCTCGAGGCATACTGCTCATTAGGTTATGACGCTGCCCCGGAATTATTTAATTTTTATTTAATAACCACATTATATTTACTATCCACTAATTACAGTAATTTCTAGTCCACAGCAGTTTTTTTTTCTCTTGGTTTGATGATAAGAGGGATTTATCGCGAACCGGGCATCCACCTAAGCCAAATTGTACAAACTTCTAATCGTACAAGTATTATGAACCTCTGATTTTGCGACATTACAATCTGCCCTCGTTCTATCTATATTAAATCGCCCGATTTTGACAATTTTTATATTATATTTCACTACAAAATCACTAGCACATTTGTGCAAAACCATTCTATAGAAGGTAGTTATAATTATTATTATATTTTGAATAAATAATTAAAAATATCGGTTTGATAATTATAACACATTTTCCAAATTAATAATTAATGGGACTAACCCAAAATTTACGAAAAAAATATTTTACTTTTAAACGATACTTTCATTTAAAGCTGGTAAATTTGGAATTCAACTGAAAGTGGTCATTTTGAAAGAAAAATAAACCAAATTAAACCTAAGTATCAAAATCACGTTAAGCTCCTGATAGTTTCAATGCAGCAAAGGATTATGTCAGTCTTGTACTTTGCTCCACTGTTTTTGAAGATCCATATTGAAAACATTTATTGTAAATTATTCCCCAAGACCACAATCAAAAGTATAGTAACAAAAAATTGGCAACATGACAAATAAACTTGGAAACAAATTTTAAATATAAAGTTTATAAAGTTCTGGAATTTATAGACTCTTTCCAGATGCAGTTGACCATTCGGTTCTCGAGCACCCGAACGTACAATTTTTTTTGCTGTTTAATATTATTTTGTGACATTTAAAACCTATGTTACATAAGGCCAACACAAAACAATTTGGCGAAACCGAATGGTGAAATACTAACAATTAACTGATATATGAAAGAACTGTTTTTAAGTTATGGTCTGCATTAATTAATTTGATTAAATTAATTTGAATTAAGACCAATAATTTCAAATGTATGTTGCATGCTATTTCGTCAGAAGACATTAAAGCAGCTTCCGCGATTCCTAAAACGATTAATTTTCCAGCGTAATGCATATGGTATATACAAATACAGTCGTCGAAAAAAGATTTGATAGCTTTGGTTTGTGGGTATCGGTAAATTGTTAGGTGATAACGAATATGAAATAATAGGGGTAATGCTTCGCAGGTCTGATTCCAAAAACATAAATACCACGACTAAAAGAATTATGTTCTTGATTTTTAGTTAAATAATATCTTGAACTCGTATTAAACTGGATAAACTTTTTTCTACCGAATATGATTGAGAGAAAGAATTTGAAGCGTTTTTATACGATCTAACGCTATCAATGACCTTTTACGGAACAACTACAATGATTAAGAACTAAATTCGTTTCTAAAACCACTGAAAATATTCACTACAAAGAGTAAGTGCAGAGTTAATTTCGTATAAAAGATCATAGAAACACTTTTACTATTAGAGCAAGAAAAATATAGTCAGGGGTAATTCTAGTTGTCACTAGTAGTAAAAATTTAATAAAATACCACTTGAAAATGTAGTACTCTATTAATTATTTATATTTATTTAGGTCTGAATCAATTTTATATTTTTTAAAGACATAGTATATTTTTAGACTCTTCTGAAACGTATCTAGGGTATAAAAAATAGATTTGGGTCGATGTCCTTGTATAAAGTTACATGAATGTTTTGATGAATGGCCAATTACAAATGCAAGTATTTTATGTTTAGTCAAATAATATATATTTTAATATAGTTTCTTATTATTAACATGCACTAAATGCAAGTAGGCATTATAATTCCGGCTGTTTTACAATAGATTCTCATCTAAAAGTTTTCCATTAACTTCAGGATTCAAATATTGGGCCTTTGCTTTTCATTAATGATTTCTTAGATAAATTAAACTGGCAATTTCTGATATATGCTGATGATCTTAAAATCTACAACACCATCCGCACACACTCCGATTGCATCAAATTGCAAATTAATCTTTCTATAATTGAGAGATGGTGTAATCAAGTTCTATTGAATATTTCAGAGAGTTGTATTGTTTCTCATACTCAATGTACTGGCCCAAAATATTTGATTATTCTGTCAAAACAGAGTTGCTGGCTAGAAAGTCGGAGGTACATAATCTGACTCGCAACTCACATTTTCTCATGTTTCGTTTGAAGCCTCAGCTTGAAAATCATTGGGATTTCTTATTAGATCATGAAGAAACTACATTGTTTCAATTAAGAATTTATATTATGCTTTAGTGCGACGTAAGCTGGAGTATGCCTTTTTAGTGTGGTTTCCTTATTACATCTATCAACAAATTTCCGTTGAGAGAATCCAGAAGAGATTTCTGAAATGCCTCTCCTTCAGAATGACTGGCACATATCCTGAACGAGGAACGGACTGCAATAGTCTTTTTGGGGTGCCATAGTATACAATCTCTATCTTCTCGTCGGGTGATGTCTAGTGCTAAATTCTTAGTAAACCTTTTATCAAACGAAATTGATGGCCCAAAGATATTAGCCTACATTGACTTCGACATATCCACTTCTAATACTTTGAAATGCACTGATTTTAGATTACCCAGAGCGAAAACCAATGCACTTTTAAACTTCACCGGTCCACATTATGTACAAGACTTTTGACAAAATATATATTGATGTTTAAATTAATTAATGTAAATTAATGTTAATCTACGCCAAAAATTATACATGGCTACTACAAAAGAAATAGACAACTTCAACGTCCTGTAAAACAAAAACTACTAGTGATAACAACATAATTTTTTCGGTGCTATATTAAGAAACTCTTAAAATTTCGATTGTTGCGATTGGTAATGTTTTATGTGTTTGTTTGTTGTTGCAGATGCTAAAATGGCGGAAAATCCTGTGGAAAAGGCATATTGCGTGTTCCCGCACATGTGCCACTGCAGCCCTCGGAGGTTCAGTTCCTCATACTCGAACATTTTCTTTATTAACTTGTGGAAAGTTGACTCATCGCAGAAAATGATGTGCTCACAGAAGCTGTCATCTTCTTCATTACGTCGCAACAAGTCGATGCAAAAATATTGCCGTGTGACCTTATCTTCTTCACGTAGAAACTGCAAAATCTGCAATCTGTAAGGCGTCATGTGCAGTCGCTTCCGCAAGATTTTCCATACAGTTTGCTGTGGAATTTGTAACTGCATGCTTGCTCTTGCTGTCGATATCTGTGGGCTTCCTATGTAGGCAACACGAACACGTTCAATGTTTTCTCCTGAAATACGTGGTCTTTCCGAACTCTTTGGACAAACATCCCGTTTTCTCGAATTTTCTATACCAGTCGTAGATTGATTGTCTAGTCGGTGGTGTTTTTTGGAAACGTGTTCTAAAATGTCGTTGGACAACAGTTGCTGATTGTGTTTTAGCAGATTCCAACACGCCATATGCCTTTTCCACAGGATTTTCCGCCATTTTAGCTTCTGCAACAACAAACAAACACATAAAGCATTACCAACAGCCACAATCGAAACTTTAAGAGTTTCTTAACATAGCGCCGAAAAAATTATGATGTTATCACTTGTAGTTTTTGTCTTACAGGACGTTGAAGTTGTCTATTTCTTTTGTAGTTGTCCTGTATAATCCTATATTGCCATGTTAGTAGCAACCGCTATTGGACAAGTAAATATTATTATTAATAATAATATGAAATAATAGTAAACTCTAATCTAAAAGAGAAACGATTTTTTGCCATTAGCAAACAATACGAATTGTTTTTTGAAAGATTGGCCAGGTTTTTTTTTATGTCAGCCCAACCCAACCAAATATTAATAAACTTTTTTTTCAATAATGTTCTTTTAGCAAAATATTACTCAAATATTCGGATATCTTTTCTAAAAAAAACTAGACAGGAATTCTACTAGAAAAAAGTGTCCTTGATTTACAAAATAAAAAATTAAAATTAAAAAAAAATTGTCTGGGGTAAGATTTAACAAAATGGACGAAATAGGTTAACATGAAGTTGAAATATTAACATGTAAAAAAACTATAGCCAATAAAAAGAAAACGCTGCATTTCTCATTGTTTACAAAATATAAAAAATCATTCCACAAATTTGTTTGACTTAAAACATGCGCGTTCACATCACTCCTACTATATTTACCTAATCTATCGACAAATTATCGGTATCGCAAACTTTATAAAGCTTTTTATAACTACCATACCATAAAGGTTAGATTATTTCTAATAATAATCAAGTCATACAAAACATGAAATAATAAACAATATTCCTCGTTACTTATTCAACGTTCTGTAAACAAATAATTTGTTGCAATGTTCTTAGTCCGTAATGGATAATTATTTGCAAGTAAAGGTAAGGCATATGACATTGTATTATAAAAATAACATTTATTGCTGTTCCGTATAGCGTAGTAATATCACATAATAGTCAAACAATAAACATATGACTAATAAGAGAAAAATTTCCTGTTGGATTTCTGTGTAAAAGGCGACCTTTCAGATTAAGTTGCATTTACAATTCCTTTTAAATAACAGGTATTATTCACATATTAAGTAGAATAAATTCATATAATTTGCAGATATTAATAGAGTATGTTAAATACAGTAGCTTTGTAAACGTATGATTTAAAAATATCAATTTGTATCTTTGTCTTTACCACAAAAAATATCGATAGCAAGTCTTAATATTGCTGGGTAACCATATGAATTTAAAATGAATGGAAATTTAATACTTTCATCAGAAAGGCAATAACATGCCAAAATAATGATATCAATCAGAGAAAATCTCATAAATAACAAGGTTCTACAAAGAATATTCTTCTTATGCTGAATAAAACTTTCATTTCTTGTTGTTTTTTCGTATATAATTATCTAAAGAAATAATAATAATAAATTTTATTAATAATACAAGAACTCAGCAAACTGCTTAGAATAGAATTTGAACCAGATTCACAAATATTATCATAATTTACGTTTACGTAAGTAGTGAAGACTATTCACTCCACCTTTAAGGTAAATCGTTTTTATTTTTATTATAATGCTTATAAATCCATAAGAATTAAAATATTATAAACGAAAGATTCACTTTTAAGTTTAACTAAATTAAGCATTAAATATCTAGCTTGTAGACTTCGACGGTCGGTGGCCATGATTTTAAGAATCCGGGTTGCAACCGCGTGCTTCTTTCTTGGGCCACGCTTCGCCTACTGTTACAAGGAACATCTTCAGAGCTGCTACTAGTACTATCGTTGCTCTATTGAAACTGAAGATCTGTTACTTTGAAGTTGTTTTCTAGGAGCTGCTACAAGTACAAAAACAATGTGTGATAAACTCCTTAACCCAAAAGGCCGTCTCCATATCTCAACTTAGATCCTTGTCCTAAGAAAATTACTATGTTACCAATACCTTAATCACAACTATTTCAAGTACGATATCCATATGTACAAATATGTCAAAGTACTAAACCTCGATGTTCTAAGGCAGGGGTCTCCAAACTTTGAAGCCTTAGGGCCATAATGATTTTTTCAGTATGTTCCAAGGGCCAAAACAATTTTAATTTTTCTGCCCTTAACTATATTTCTAGACTAGTCGCAAAGTGCGCGACCTAAGCAAGCATACGCTGTTTTTGCATTTCAATTACTATTGTGTATTGTGACACTTAGCGACATCTAGGCGAGTAGTGGTACTATGTATTGTACTATGTACTATCTATTTCAGCTACCCGCTAACAGCTAACAGGTGGCATTAGTTGTAATTAAATATTTGGGAATTATCGCGTTGATTCGAGAAAGTTCTGGTTCTGGCTAGTGTATTCCGATCACTTCGAGATGGCAGTAATTGTCTGCGTAGGAAAGGCGAAGGAAGCGAAACTGTCTATTGTGAAATAAAGTAACACCGGTGCATAACAGTATTTTGATTTGACTTATTGTTTTTATGTGATTTATTAGTATGGAAAAGAAGCGAAAAATAGACAGTGAATGCAGAACGTTCAAAGATAAATGGAACTTTCAGTATTTTGTGATTGAGTCCAGTAATAAGGCGCTATGTTTAATTTGTAACGAAACCATAGCCGTTCTCAAAGAATATAACATTAAACGACACTATGAATCGAAACATCTTCAAAATTACTCCAAATATACAGGAAGTTTGCGGGCGGAAAAATTTGAAGCTTTGAAGCGCGGACTGAAATCGCAGCAATCTTTGTTTACCAAAGCGAATACTGAACAAGAGTCTGCAACTCGCGCCACCTTTCGTGTGGCTCTTGAAATCGGAAAACGTGGAAAATCATTCACCGATGGAGAAATGATAAAAGAATGCTTGATTGCAGTAGCCGAAGAAATGTGCCCCGAAAAGGTAAATTTATTTAAAAGTGTCAGTTTGTCACCAAACACCGTGGCTCGGAGGGTGCAAGACATCGCAGAAAATATATCATCTCAACTGTCTGACAAAAATGACATATTGAGTGGTTTTCTATAGCCTTGGATGAGTCAACGGATGTGTCAGATTCTGCTCAGGTGTTGATTTTTATTCGCGGAGTAGATAAAAGCTATGAAGTGTATGAAGAACTTCTTGATATTGATAGTATTCACGGCACGACAACTGGGGCAGATATTTTTAAGGGAGTTGAAAATGCCATTAATAAAAAGAATCTTCGATGGAAAAACTTGAAATCTATTACAACTGATGGAGGCAAAAATATGTGTGGTAAAAATAATGAAGTGGTTGCACTTGTGTCAAAGGCTGTAGAAAATGATGGTTGTTCAAAATCATTAGTCTTACATTGTATCATTCATCAACAGTCCTTGTGCGGAAAATGTTTGGATATGTCTGAAGTTCTAAAACCAGTCATATCAGTTGTTAATTTCATCAGATCCACTGAGCTGAATCACCGACAATTCCGGGAGTTGATTGAAGAGATTGGAGAAAATTACTTACCATATCATACTGCCGCACGCTGGCTTAGTTGCGGAAAAGTCCATAAGCGTTTTTTTAACTTCGAGCAGAGATCGACATTTTTTTGAATGAGAAGCATCGCCCTTTTGCCGATTTAGAAAATAATGAATGGCTGTGGAAGTTAGCATTCTATGTCGATTTGACAAATCATATGAACGAACTGAATTTGAGATTGCAAGGAGAAAATCAGCTTCTCCCTGATTTATAAACCAATATCAAATCCTTCAGGCAGAAAATAATACTATTTCAATCGCAATTACGTAAAAAATGTTTCACACATTTTAAAACATGTGAAATATTCAGCCACAGTACAGAGACTGAATTTCCCGTCGATTTTGCAATCGAAACTTTAAGTGCTTTATAGATAAATTTTGATACTCGTTTCTCAGACTTTGATGTCATTGCGAATGAAATTAAGCTTTTTCAAAATCCTTTTGATTCTGACTTTGAGACCCTGACTCCGGAAGTCCAAATGGAAGAAATTATTGATTTGCAGTGCAGTGATATGATTAAGAACAAATATCAAAATTCATCTTTGTTGGAATTTTATAAGAGTCTTCCACTGGTACAATTTGATAATTTGCATAAATTTGCTCGTGGGTTGTTTTCCGTTTTTGGTACTACATACTTACTTGTGTGAGAAAAAGTTTTCCAAGATGAAGTACACAAAGAATGTTTACAGATCTAAATTAACTGATGAGCATCTTAAATCACTTTTAATAATTGGTACAAGTAAAATTGATTCACAACTACAAACTATTGTCGGTGGAAAATCACAATTACATAAATCTCATTAGTGTTTTTTGTTTTACTGTGATTAGTGGGATTCATTTCATTTATTTGTTAGTTATTAATATGCTTAAGCTTAGATACTTAAGTTAAGTTTTCTGAGTCATCATTTAAGTTTTACCTTGCAAGTAAATAAAACCGAGTAATTATCATTCTGTGTTTTCTTCTTCAACTTATCACAGTAATAGTAACAACAATAAGACATTGGCTGTCGCGGGCCAGATTGATGACACTAGTCTTAAGCTGTCGCAGGCCGGATTGATGGCACTGGCGGGCCGGATTTGGCCCGCGGGCCGTAGTTTGGAGACCCCCGTTCTAAGGGATTTCGAATAGAAAGTTTACGACTAGAATACCATGTAAATAAAAATGCGTGGATGACTTCTGAAAGTGGCTAACTAGTTGGGATGCAGAATTACAAAAGTTTAACAAATAAAGATTATGTTGCTTGCTGACAACTGTGCAGCACATCCTCATTTGGACAACCTACAAAACATAAAATTTGAATTTCTTCCTCCCAACACCACATCTCAAGACGTTGTACCGTGGTAAATTACATAGTAGAATCTATTGATGACACAATTTATTAACAAGTTCCTTGACTGTCAGAGATATTTGTGCAAAAATTAACTTTTTGCAGGCAATACAGTTTGTCACTGATAGTTGGCGAGCTATAAAAACCAAAACCATACACAACTGCTTTGCTATCTCTGGCTTTAGTCTTTTATATGCATCAAAAAATTTGAACTAACAGAAAACGACATTATTTCACAAGTGACCATTGGTAATTATCAGGAATTTTTAACAATGGATAACAATTTACCATGTTATTATGAAATTGAAATCTATGAGGATGTATTATTGAAGGCATTCAATCAAAACGTCAAATATTAGATGAGGACAATGACTCTGATGATGAAAATCTACGGTACCAGTAACTAATTAAGACGCAGGAAAATGCATTACCATGTTACAACGTTTTTTATGCAGGAAGGCAATGATGAAAGTCCTATATCCGCACTGGATACCTATGCTGATTTTGTGCAAAAACAGTCATACAAACACAAAAGGCAGGCTACACTTCTTGAATTCTTTCATAATTAAAATTTAGTTGTTTTCACATGAAAAAAAATGTATTTATTTTTTATTGCCTATACATATATGTATATTTAAATGATCATTTATGTTCTAATTATATAAATCCTATCAGAAAATTTGTTTTTATTTAATGTGAAATTAAACTGCAGGAAAAGATCCCTAATTGGGCCAAAACTTTCTGGTCCCAATGTGTCCCGATTAAGTGGAATTGACTATAATTTGATAAATTCTTTTATTCATATTGGAATACTAAATATGTAAACACAAATAACCATGTTCACGTATATATATACTCCTGGATATAAACTACGACAATGAAGTAAATGATGTTGGTAAAATGCGATAAGGATACTAATTTTGTAGATAAGAGGTTTTAATGACCGCGGTTAAGAAAATTGTAACTATTAAAAACAGGGAAAACAAGGAAATATAGAAATTTCTCAAATTCTTATCCTAAAAGTGTTTGAAACATTGAATTATTATTAATAAACATGAAACAAAAACAAATACAAGGTCGCTGTATGCATTTCAATTAATTTATTCTTAAAATACGCCAACTAATTTCATAATCTCTCAGTTTAACAGGAACTGATATTGTTCAATGTTTTACGTATGAAATACAGTTGTATTTAATAAATTCATTGATTATTATGAAGCGTTTGTAGCCACATAACTTTTTTTTTGTATTTCTTACAAAAAAGGCCAGAAGGTCTATTTTCTTTATACGATTATATCGTTAATAAATAAAAAAAAGCAACTATATCGTAATTGTGTTTAAATTGTTGTCATTATTAGCAATATTAGCAAGTTCTCGAAAATTAATGTAATCATGACTGAAGAATCCATGAATAAAAGCAAATAAAACCAACTTGTCATGTAGAATTGTTAAAAGTAAATAAATATGAATACAATATAAAATTTCCATGCACTCACCAAAACAGCCGCACAACAACATTCATACAGATCATACGTAATTACTAATTAATCAACTAAAACTTAAATTTTAAGCCCACTATTTATGTTATTTCAATGATAACTTATCAACATCAAAAACGTCATGAATGTCTGTCTACATTAGAATTATATCTAATAGTGACAGATTAGTAAATGGGTAGCCAGTGTGTTTGAGAAAAGTATTATTCACTGAAATTCGCAAAAACACAACAGGTGTTCAATATATAAATATTTGGATAATGATTATACATTTAAAAGTGCCCAACATTCATACAAAATAATAAAAATCCCTTTCATGTATTTAATTTGTAAAGTACTTCTATGTTATAAATGTGTGAATGTGAGTTTTTTAATATGGAAATATATTTAAACTAATAATCAAGCTTGTGGCTTTAATTTGTAATCTTTTTTAAATCGCAACATTTGCTTTTTTTTAAATTATTAGAATTATTAGATTAGATTATACTTATGCATACTTTTATTTGTCCTTGAGATTCAAGCAGCATCACAATTTCAAACACTGTTATATAGTTTATAAATTGTTAAGGATACATTTAATATCCTTTTGTAATATTTTAGTCTCACACGTTTTTTTATTGTTAAATATGTATAAGTAAACCCAGAATATAGAATTCAAGCATAACATTTCAAATTTTATAAATATTTAACGTTCATTTTCGAATTTAAACCGCTTTATTAACAGAATTTTATTATCACATTCAAACTGTAAAACTTTATATAAATAATGCATGAAATATATTCCTTAGATCACGTTTCCTAAATATGTATAGGAAGGTCCATTACTAAACAATGGGAGTTTATCCGGAACGACATACTTTTATTTACAACACCAACTAATACTTAATTAGTAATGATGTTTTTTGATTTAGTTTTTAGATAAGATTTTTAAGACCCTAACATAAACCTTAGTATTGTTGCCTGTAGGTACTGTTTCGACGAATTTACCTTAAAAAATTTCCCCGTTATGACGTCAACCAATGCGCGTATTTAATTATGTAATAGTTTGTAGGGCTAGTGGTATATTTTTATTTATTTGTAACACAGTATCAACTCAACAACACATAACAGAACATTAAGACACAGTCGTACATTAACATCAAGACATAGAGTCTTACATTTACATCAACATAACAATCATACCTTAACAAGAGACACGAGTCTCAACAGCAGTTTTATGACATTATAAGTCGTTGCAGGCACAAAAATAAATGTATATAGTGTAAATAAATATACTTTATCATTTAATAACGGTCACCGAGGATTTAAAAAGTAATGTGTATACAGCCTTACAAACTGTGCACGGTAAACATGGGGGTCGTGATTCTAGTAACCGGAGTTGAAAACATCACCGTCAGAAACCGAAGTCATCAACATTTCGTTCCACGACTCGAACAATCTCTAACATAAATAATGTATAGATACCTAGAAATTTATTGGTTTTATGTTATTAATATTGGTTAGTTAATAATAGGCACCAATTCACCTATTACCACAAACTCCGGGTCATAGTAAAATGTTATAGAAATATTGCGGAAAAAATTTACATAAATATTGCAGTATATACTAAAACTGAAATAAAGTTAAAGTGAGATGTTGGGAATGTGCTGTCTGTTAATCAAATGAAATATTTTATAATTTACCAAATAGGACATTCGTGCATAATATTTTTCTTAACAGGAAGTCTTTTAATATTGATAAGGATTGATATATGAACAGCATTTAGAGTATTATGCAAAACAAAGCAACAATTAATTAAAACAACAAATACAAATCTGTTCTTCCTATGGCACTGTGCAAATCAAAAGCAATAAATGAATGTATATGAACTCCGATTTCTTATATCACGGCATAGATGAAACTAATTTAACAATAGTAATGAATCCTTTCCCATGTAGATTTCACAGCTTCGAACAGTTCTTTCTGATTATGAAAGCGTTGCTAGGAAACACTTCGCTTTAAAATCCCGAAAAGATTTTCAAATGGGATTCAGATCAGGTGATTGAGCTGGCCAACTAAGAAATTGAATCCTATTATCTTTTAAATGAGCTTTAACCAACCTCAATATGTTTTGGATATCATGTTGGAACATCTAACGAAGCAGAATGTTAATAATACCATCTATTTTTTGTAAAGAAGCGACTCCGCAAGAAAGACATATTAGCACCGCAATGCTGTCTCCCCCATGGTTAAAATTTATTTTACAGTTATATGCAGTTATTATTTACAGTTCTATGGATCAAGGCCTTTACCTTTGCGACGACGAACTGTACACACCGTCTGAATTAATCAAATTAAATTTAGATTCGTCACTGCACAAAAATGTTCCTTACTTCCCTATAGTTCAGTATATAAGAGTTTTCGGGCAAAAAAACTTTTCGAAATTTTACGTATAAAATGTAATATTAGATATTATTTTTATCTAAAGCATTCTTTTGCAAGCAGCAATTTCTTTACTGGCCTGTAACTTTTTAAATCATTTTCATTTGCACGTCTATCGACTTTTATGGACATTTAAATTTAGTGCCGTTACAATCTCATTATAAGTGGCAAATAGACTATTTTTGTAGAAATTTTTATCCACCTGCATCGAAATTTTTTACGGACATCCACCCCAATGTAATCTGCGGACGTTGGTATCGAATTACTCTTTTGCATTCATCTACAAACAATATATCTGTTTTCATTATATTTTTTGATATGTAACTTGGTGTTTATCTATTTAGAAAATTCACTATTTGAGATTTAAAGCTATCACTATACTTATCGCAAACCTTTGCAAGTTATCAATATCTCTAACAAACTACTTACTTACTTACTGTGTAGGATATTTCTGTTTTTAAAATAATGATGTCTAACTTAGTTCTATCTTAGTAGCATACATATATCAATAGTATTCTTCCAAACAAACTAATTATTAATATTACATAAATTAAAATCTTTGGCTTCTCTTTTACTAAGTAATTTACTGATTTGTTTGATTGTAAGTGAGGCAAGCACATGTTGTCCAGTCGCAATAATTAGTTTACCAGGGTTTACCAGAAAAAAGTAAGCTTCAACGACTCCTCCAGTCAGTTTAAATAGTTGCAATGTTTTTTTATGTATTACTTCTGGCTGTTTTAGATCAAATACAGTAGTTTTTCTTATTCATAAAACTACTAAACCACAAGTGAGCTTCGTTGCTAAAGATGATTAAAGCAATCTTGTGTGCTTGTAAGCAAAGATCTATTCGCAGAATTCGCCACAAAAGTTGCAGGAAATACTAAATGTCTAAGATCGACGACGAGTTGACAAATTTTAATTTTCACAAACACTTCTGACATACAGCCGCAATATTCTCTTCGTTCCTTACACTTCTCTTTCTCATCGGAACGGAAACGTTATGAAGTAAATATTTTTATTTGAATTTTTAGAATTTTTGCACAAGACACTCAATTGTTCTTCGACTTGGACGCTTATAACGACCGAATATTGGTGTTACTGGACGTAAAATAGAAATGGAAATCCTTATATAAACTCCTAGACAAAAATCCACCACTATGTTTTTTCTTTTAAGTCTAAAATAATGAAAACTATGAGTTCTTTTACAAAAAAATATTTATAATCTATTCGAAAACCCCTAAGACAAGTTATCTTTAACTAAAAAGGTATTTTTTGGTCATCGAGTTTATCCGAGACGAGTGTTTCGAACTTGAAAAATTAATCGTCCAAGAAATTTATCGGTGGAGGGAGGTATAAAGACTATAAACTAAGTTGGATGGGGGGCACTCCATGCGTTATGTAGCTAATATGATAGGAAGAAATCATTCCCGCGTAAGTCGCATTCTTAAACGATTTAACGACAAAAGATCTCACTTGCCAATATCAGAGCAAGAGCAAAAACGCTGTACTAATTCAAGGGACGAATGTTGTCTTAGACAATATGCTCTAAGACCCAGGAAAGTAACTAGCAATATGCTAAAAAAAAGGGCTTACAACGGCCAGAAGTCTTGTACTATCATCAGAATACCAAAAAAATTACTCACCAAAGAGCACAAAATTCAGAGTTTTGCCAGAAATCATTAGCATTGAATGATTGAAAGAAGGTTTTATTGCCAGTTGAAATAAGGGAGTCTACAATTACCTTATAGACGTGAACGTGTCTGGCAAAGGTCAGGAAAGCGATTTGCAAGTTACGAATCTCTCCAAGAGTTCTGTTTGGTGGTGGTTCTGTAATGATTTGGTGGTACATCTGTTTCAATTCAATTATTATTTGGAAGATATCATAGTTGAATATGTAATGCTATTTGCTCTTTTTGTGTGAACTAATTTTTATTCATGCGAGATAATACACGACCCCACGTGGAAAGGCGAGTCATCGACTACATGAATGCTGTTAATATTCCACTTATGGAATGGGCACGAAACAGTCTCGATTTAAATCTCACGGAACATCTATGGGACGTTCTAAAGAAAAATCTCAAGCCGTGTACCCTCGCTTGCCAACCAAAATCAACTGGCAGGGACAGTAATTACAGAATGGAATAATATTCCTGAATAAATTATTGAACACGGCACATAAATGCGGTAATTAAGAGTAGAAGTCATACACGGATACTGATATCGTGTTGAATTAATTCCATCTATAGCCTTCGTTTTTTTTTATTCTCATGTTTTACGGTATTTTCAACAAAAAAGGTTTTAAGTCTGAAATGAATTAAAAACAAAGGTCAAGTTTCTCTGAGTTCAGAATACAGAATGTATAAGCTTTCATGTCATTTTGACTATAATATTAACTTTAATAGTGTAATTATGTAAGTTTAATGAAGTGGTGCGTTAATTTTGTCGAGCAGACAAATTCTTAAAATTACATTGACCAATTTCATGTATTGTTTTAAGTTTGTATTCGAAAATTTTGTGCTTAATAATTAAATTAAATGTAAAGTGTTTTACATCGTTTGCCAGATTCCAATTTGGTAGTAAATTTACGGAGAATGTAACTAGTTAGAATTAAACTGGTATTAGAATGGTATGAAATTGTACAAAAAGAAACATAATTAAAATTAACACCACAAAAAAATCACACAATTGTACGTTTCTTGACGTATTATTTGTCAGACATGTACAACAAAACAAATTGGGCTAATTCATAAATTCACTTATACAATGGCGCAAGCTCAACCAGAAATGGTGCGGACGGGCAAAAGCATACAGAGGAACACGTACTTGTCACAATTTACGTTTTCGAGTATTTTAAAACAAACGGAACAATTACTATTCAACACGGGCAGGGCAGCTTTGTTTTGCGTCTACACATTAACGAGATTACATAATACTAGTCGGGTAATATATCTTTCAGTTGTATTGCAGAAGCATTGTGAAAAATACTTTTTTTAGGTAAAAAGAGGTACACGAGATTTACACTCCAACTTTAAGCTTGAATAGCACGTTTTACATTAGTATAAAAAAATTAAGAGCTTTTATTTTGAAAAAGGAAACAACTACATCTAACGGGAAAAATTATAAATAAAGTACTTTACTTTTCTCTAATAGTCCATTCCATATCCTAATTACATTTTCAAATAATTACTTATAATGGCATTCAGTGTCAATGCTCCTAAAATATTACGAATATACAGTTTTAAACATTATTACGGTAAAGCTATTTAAGTTGTGCTATACTTATTTCAACAACTAAAACGGGAGGTATATTTAACCAAAGTAAATACATGTGGTTTATAAGGTTCTGAAGGACATGTCGAGGGAATATTTTTACTAGTCATCTATTGAGAATTTCTAGAAGTGTTTCTTCTTTTAAATCTTTCACAGACTAATGTTTATCGTACATAAAATCATTTTCTAAATACCTAGTATTTTCCACGTATCAAGCAAAAGCTTCTTTTGGTAAATTCATAGATTTAAATTATATTAATTACATGTTCAAAAATGTATAAATTTGTTATAGTTTCCCTGCTTACATACAAGGACGGACTGATATGGAAGGTCTCCACAAAATAAAAATAAAATAAAATAAAATAATGAAATAAGTTTAATGTTAGGTATCTATCAATGAACATTTTTCCACATTATCACCATTTAGTGCAACACATTCTTCCAAACGTTAAATCCATTTTTTCATTCCGTACATAAAAAACTTTCTTGTTTACTGTTAATCTAATTGTGTACAGCAACCCGAACTTCAGTGTATGATGAAAAATGATACCTTTCAATACCTCCTTCAACTTTGGAAACAACCAAATCTGAGGATGCTAAATCAAGACTGTACGGAGGTTGCCAAGCAACCGTAACCCGTCACTCTCTTCATTGTTTCGTAGCTGCAGTGCGGTCTAGCGTTGTTGTTGTTGTGTTCTTTAGTGACCGTAGTTTTGCAGTATTTGATTGAATGAATCTATTGATCGCTTCGGCAGATATTCGGTATGAATGACTCCCTTTGCATCTCAAAAAATGGTGAGCATGACTTTTTGCGCTGATGGAACTTTTGCATTTTTGTGCACGTGGAGAATCAGGACAACGATATTCCACTGACTGCCGCTTGATTTTGGGGTCATAATGATGAACCCAAGATTCGTCCCTGGTGGTGAAGTTCATGAGAAAATAATCTCATTTCACATTAGTTAAGAAGTTCTTGACAATGCTTTTTCTGTGTTCATTCATGACATCAGCTAATTGTCGCTGGACCGATCTGCGCAATTTTTTTTGTAATTCAACGTCTGAAAAATGTACAGGACTCTTTATTAATTAATGTCTAATTGCCGAGCAATTTATTTTTGCGTAATCCGACGATTTCCTTGAATCAATGTATTCACTTTGTTTTTGATTCTTATCATGCGTCACTGATATTGGTCGACATGATCGCTTTTCGTCAAACGCCTTCATTTTACCTTTATAACAGAGTTTCGCAAGTCAAACCCACTGACGAACCTTCTTCCTTCATATTCATACAATCGTTGTCACAAGTAGCTTTCAAACGCCTGTCAATTTCGAGAGGCGCGCAACCTGCCAGCGTTAAAAAGTCTATCACGGAGCGTTCGGCAGAAATAGAACTCATGATAATTGACACTGTTACTCAACAACGGTACACAGGAAAATTAAACTGTGCATCCCAAGACAAGATACTTAAAATTACCCTTTGTAGATTAGAACCTGGTTCGATCTCTACTATTCACACAATGGCGTTATTGGAGACCTTATATGTCAATTCGCCCTCGCATATACGTTCTTTCTTGTAAGAATTAGCTTACGATTAATTGAACTAATTTTGACGACTTCCATGAATCAACAATGCCCTTAGACTGAATCTAAGCGAAATGGTATCGTTGTGGTGTAGCAATACTGAAATATCCTATAAAAATCACTATCAAATTTTACCATTTTTGGGATAGCTTTACCAACTGATAAATCATTGCGATTCTCTAAATGGGGAAACAGTTGCGGAGCGGAACAGAAGAACCTTTTTCACTATTATTATAAACTTTTGATTTAGTTATTTTTTAAACTTTCAACAGGTTCAACTACACTATACTACAAATTTAATATTGGAGTTTTTTATTAATAAAAAAAATCTTTAATATACTTACAAATCAATTGAGATTTCGAGAAGTCAATATCTTATATACAACCAGATTATTGATGGCACCAATTGGTTGGTGTTATAATGCGGAATAAAATTGATTTAAAGGTTTTGTAAATTATAAACTCCAAGCAAGAAAGTTAAAAAATTATAAACAAGAATGCAAGAAAATGGATTCTTCTTTAAAGTTATGTTAAATTTTAAAACAAAAACGAACTTTTTGGCTTCTCTTTTCTGTCTAATTCCTTTTTTGAAATCGTAGATAATACAGTCTGGGCAATACGAAATAAGCTTGAGGAACTCTTAAGTCTTCCTAATTCTTGAAAGTATGCCATTCAAGTTATATAGGAGAAAAAAAAATAAAACGTGATATACCCTTGTAACATTATTTATTATTTAAAATTGGCACCGATAAGTCAAAAAATACAACATACAGTTGTATGTACTACATACGAGACTCATGCAAACTATTAACAAATATTTTTTAGAGAATGTATATAACTGTAATAATATAGTTATAATATAAAACTAAGAATATTTAGAGTTAAGTTAAGCAATATAAAAGAACAATTAATTGATATAAAAAAACAGAAATCTGTACTTGGTAACGACTCTTTTAGCAGTAATGAATACAGTAGTATTTGTGGCGTTGTATCTACTAATTTTTTGTCATCTTTTTAAATATTTCGATCTATTCTTCCTCAATTTCCCAATGGCATGTTCTAAGGAATCGTGTCCAGTTATATCCCTTCTTTCTACACGACATTTCAGTGCTTTCCATAAATGTTCAATAGAATTTAGATCGAGAGACTTCGGAAGGGACTTAAGTTGTTTTCGAACATTATACAACATTATTTTTTTCTGATTCTTTAATTGATATAAGATTGGCATCCGAACTTTGTCTTTTGTATTTTGGCTTTCTCAGGACTCGACACAGAAAAATGTAGTTGTACAGAGAACAAAATATTTGTAGTGAATGTATTGTAGAAATAAGTATATACTACAACTCTAGTTCAGTAAATGACAACAAGCATTAAATTAAACTAGAGTAAAAGTATTAGAAACAATTTTTTTCAGCCCATCGACATCGAAACTTAAAAGAGGGATAAAATGAATTAAGAAAGTGCTTATTTAGAGCTATATTATTATAAAGACTATATAGTGATGGGCAAATGTGTGAAACCATCTAAATATCTGCTAAAAAAGATGAAGAGCCATCATTTGAAGTATTTTTTAAATATACAGAGTGTTCTAAAAATGTAACGTACTAAATTATACTTTGTTTAATTGAACTCTGTATTTTTATAAATTGTATTTTTTTAGATTTTGAGATTCTCCTCGATAATACGATGTCAACAAACTATTTTTCTACAGCTTTGTATACCGTACGAACGCCGGGGAGTGATTGATCTACCACAATGTAGTAAGACGAAGACGAATAGCGAGTTTATGTGGTTAGGGTTGAGAGAGTATATGCAATCGGGTTCTACTGTCTAACTGTACGGGCGTTCCCTTTCTTTATCCAACACATTCTACATACGATCTAAGAACGAATAAAATAATCTCTCTCTAACACATTGAATATTCCTATCAGTCGGTCATTGTGTTCAAGCAAGGCCAATATACTTGCAGTTGGCCAGTCATTACTTATATATCCATCGATCGCACGACGTTGGGCACACGGTATATCTTTTACCATCTGCAAGGTTTCTTCGCTGATTTTTTAGATGACTAATTATTGCCTTCAATTTTTTAACTGTACATATTCTTAGTTTTACATGATAATAATTCGGATTTTATGTAAAAAACAAATTTTTTATTATTAGGAATATCACCCCAATATCGTGGATATATCCATTCTGCACTTACATAATGCGATTAACGCCATAAAAAAATTACATATTTTGCATAAAATTAAGCTTTAGTTCATATTTTTAGTTTGTGTGCATAAAGTGAATATTTTTTACATTTTCAACATAAAATCGCATATTTTTGATGGAACGACCAATGTTCGTGGTCGCTTTATTGCAAATTTATTAGTTGGTGTTCTAAACCAAAATATTTTGTCAAAAGAGTTAGGGAAAACCAATAGCGTAGAAAGTGTTCGCTTTATTAATGAAATTTGTATTTCTTTTCGTCACAGATGCGGCAGTGTATGTGACTGAAGCAGATGCAAATTTAAAAATTTTGTATAAAAATTTAATTCACGTAACTTGTCTAGTGCATGGAATAAATAGTTTGCAAGGAAATTAGAGGTTATTTTCCTTAACTTAATTCTTTAATTTCGAATGCAAAAAAAAATATTTCAGAAAGCACCTCTACGAGTCCAAGTATATAAAGAAAAATTGGCGAATGTTCCTCTACCTACTGAACCGGCAATTACCCGATGGGGAACGTGGTTAGATGCAGCCATATTCCACGCGAAAAACTATAATCATATAAAAAACATTGTACAAATTAGATTTTTCTGATTCAGCTGAATCAATTCTAAAATCCAAAAGCTTATTAGAAAAAACGCGAGATTCTAGATAAGTTGACGCATATTAAAGCCCTTTAGAGTTTTTTAAGTTAATTAAAAAATTAGAATTAAATTAAAAAAAAAAGACTGACCAAATATCTTTATTAGAGTCAATTTCTATTGTAGAACATTGTGAAAATTAATTGAAAATGTTCTAGGTCGAACTGGAAAAGTTATGCTAGATAAATTTTATAGTGTTAAAACAAAGAATGATGGGTTTTCAAAAGTTAACAGAAATATCAAAAATTTCATCATTATCATTAAGTTCGACTGTTAAAGATAATAATTTACATTTAGATCCCGAACATCTGGCGTCATTAAAATATGCATCTATCACTTCGATTGAACGTTTTCAACATATTTTAAGCTATAGAAGACAAAATTTTAGTGCCGAAAATCTAGAAAAGCACTTAATTATTAATTGGTATAATAATAACTTAAGTAGATATCATTGCGAAGGTGAATAGTTATTAATTATTAATAATAACTATATATATGTATAATTATATGGATGTCACTTAATAACATCCATAGAATTGTAAGTACATATATAGCTATTAATTGTAATCTTTTACCATATTATTATGCAATGTTCTTATCTTATATTATGTAGTAATAATTATATTTTGTGTATAAATGTAATTTAGACTACTTTTTGTTGTTTTACAACTCTTTCCTTGATTTCCAGTAAGCGAAATACAGCCAAAATAAAGTGTATAAAAATGCATAAATGGTAAGAATGAAGCATATTTTTGGGAAGAACGTGACTTATTTATGCGCATATTTAAAGCACATCTTGTGCATAAAAATCCGAATTTTAATAATATTATTACAATTATTTACGTTCTCTAAAAAAATATTTTTTTAAATAATTAAATTGATATAATTATGCAGGCGTTTGCACACTTTCAATACTAAATATTCTTAAAAAGTTAACATTAGTTTCGAACATTAATGTCACTTCCTTGTTAGTTCATTAAATACGAACGGATGGATAGCTTCTTCGGTTTTCTTTTATGCAGAGCCTGATCTCGTGAAGCAAATGCAGTCGGATACACCTGTTTATACCTAAGAAGGGAGGAACAGCTGCTCATAATATATTTCGTACTGCATTTAGTTGCATTTTAATATAATACAGATGTTAAAATGAATATAAGGAAATGCAGATGTTTGTATACGTTTGACGAATTGTTGTAAATTCTGGAGGAGTTATCAATTTTTCAGAAACGTGTATAAAGCAAACATGTGTGTAAACATAATGAATCACAACGGAAGTTGTGTCTTGAATAACGCACAAACATACCCACTGCATGTTAATTATAATCGTAATCGTTTGCAATAATTCTCTGCAGTTTGTGTTCATAAAATATTAACGTACAAACACACAGCCATAAATAGGAAATAGTAATGAATTCCTTTTAATTATTAGCTACAGTTACTATTTACATTAAAATAAATAAGGGGATTCATTTGATATGTATCATACATCCAAACAAAGTTTCAACACAATAACAACACCACAATAAATGTTAGATCTACTACGAGGCTGGGTTATTAAGTCCCTGAAAATTTAGATAAGGAATACTTTATTCGGCAAAAAAGTTTTACTTTTGAACATAATCTCCTTTCAGCTTGACACACTTCATCCAACGTTTCTCCATTATTTTGATGCCCTTCAAATAATACGATTTCTCGAGGCCGTCAGAAATAGGCGATTGGTTCATCGATGACCTCTTCATTCGACCCAAATCTCTTACCGCCGAGAAATTTCTTCATATTTGGAAACAGGAAATAGTCGCAAGGGGCTAAATCTGGAGTATATACCGGATGAGGGAGTAATTCGTAACCTAATTCATGCAATTTTGCTATTGCGACTGCGGTCTTGTGCGCCGGTGCATTGTGCTGGTTTTGGCATTTGCTTCCAATCGGCGTCGAATCGATCCAACAACTCTGCAATAATATCGTAATATCGGTGATCGTTTTACCATTTTCAAGGTAATCGACGTGAATGACACCGCGCGCATCCCAAAAAACTGTCGTCATGACCTTGTTGGCCGACAGACTCACCTTGGCTTCGATTCACCACGAGGAGACCCTACTGTCTCGACCGTTTCTTGGTCTCTGGTGTGTTGTGATGAATCCATGTTTCGTTCATGGTTACGAAACGGCGCAAAAATTCGTTCGGATTGCGAGTGAACATCGCCAAACACACCTTTGAATTTGCGTTTCTTGTCAATTGTGAGCAAACGCGGCATCATCCATCTTAGCTTTTTAATATCTAAATATTTATGCAAAATTGAAATCACTGATACATGTGATATCCCTGAAGTCTCTTCAAGTTCGCACACCCTCGCTCGCCGATCGTCTAATCTCATACCTTGGATTTTATCGACCATTTCTGGTGTGGTGAGCGGAACGTTTGCAGGCACTTGTGTTGGTACGACCACACCGAAATTAAGTAAACTAGTGGTGGATGGTTCCAATCGATGATGAAGAGTCCTCATAATAGTTTTCAAGCTTTTTTTTTTGCGTGACGGTTTTTTTTCCGCAAAAAATAGTGTTTAATGAACACAGGAAATTCACTTTTTTTCCATTTTTACGAAAATTATTGTAGACGTCTGTTTCAAATGGCTGTGACAACAAAACTATTTGACAGATCAGTAAGAAAATTAGGGCGCATTTTTTTAAAAAGAAGCCTTTTTTACAAGCACAATGTTGGATTTGAAGTGGCAGCGCCATCTGTTCTAATTTTCAGGTACTTCTTGACACTCCCTCGTATTACTTACAAAAATCTCATTGTTTATAGATTATTTTTAATGAATGTAAACGTCAATGTTGTGTTTTGATTTTTTAAATATTAAGTGCAATTAAACTCAAATGAAAATATAGTTTTTTGCTATAGGTACTACTGTTAAACGAATATTTTATATATTGAAATCGTTCTTCAACTCTATTAAATAATTTTATTTTCTAAGAACTGCTACAAAATTATAAAGAATTTATATCAAAAAGTATTTTTAGATTACAACATCGTGTATATATGTACTTATTTCAGAGAATTGTACGTAGTAATTTCGTGATCTTCACATTCATTCAAATTCCAACCGCACTATTTTTACTAGAAAATGATTCACGTATTTCATAACTGCGATTGTACGGAACTGGCTCTTTTCCCAACGGTATAAGGCTATTAATTGAACAATTCTAAAACATAATATCTATGATTCGATCGTTCTAGATCAATTAAATTGCATTAATACTGTGTATTTCCTAATATTTTATTAACTGTAATCTAATAAACTATTATAATTAGTCTACTTATACAATGTATGATAATTTTAGCATAAATTCCATGAATTATTAAATTAAAATATAAATACTATATCTAAGAATTACAATTACATCCGGGTTTTCTCTCATCAAAAAAGTGTTTTATAATATTTAGAGAAGCCCATGATTTTTATATAAAGTAAGTGAAAAATTTAATATTTTTTAAGTAAATGTTTGAGAGCTATCATTTAAAAGTTAATTCATTAAAATGTGTATTTTTAGGTGGAATATTTATTGTCATTTGCTTTAACATGTAATATTCTTTCATCTGAGATTAAAGTCTAAATCTCCTACCAGAACAACCTATAGCAGAAGATTTCAACTCAAATGATAGATGGAGAGGGTATTGGGAAGCCTTGAAACCCGCTCTAGCGGCCCATATTGTTGATCCTACCCGTACCTTTATCAAAAATGAAGCTGGCTCGTCATGAGTTGAAGATAGTGAATAGAATAAGAGCGTTCCACGGAATTTGTCGTGACTCACTCTATAAATGGGGACTGACTGAGACACCAGCTTGCGAATGTGGAGAACTTCGCCAGACCATTTACCATATTACATCTGAGTGCCCCTTTACAGCATATGGAGGTGAGATGAATGACTTTGTTGAAGCCACTGACTCCGCGTTGGACTGGATCAATGGCCTTTATTTTAAAATTTAACTTTTAGATGTATATTTTGAATCCATGTTAGCCATACGCAAAATAAATAATTCTTTCATCTAAAGGTGGGAACAAACTTGAATGCTCATGCGGTGAGTCGCGACAAATATTCAAATCTGGACAATCTATGTGCATCGACTCAGCACATGTATAACGACTCGCAATCGGCCGCGAATACACATGACGCGAGCCAAACGTTGTCGGTTTTTGGGCACCGCTCAAAGAAACTATATCATGCGCGCGCAATGTGAACAGTTTTCAACTCGATTACTAGTTGACATATGCACAAGCAGATGCAGCCTTGCATGTTGTTGCGAAAGGCAAAGAGTGATAGTATGCTTTTTAAGAAAACCTTAAGTACCAAGGCGATTCGTAAAGTAAGTTTCGTTTCCACCTAGCGAGTAAAGCAATGGGGATATCGACGCTATCGCAGTGCTGCGGTTTAGCCTGGTTCAGTGTGAGTTTGGCAGTGCTAGTGAGAGAATTGGTCGGACATTCTTCGTGCTATTTGTTGCCTTTAAAATGGCTGCTGCTATTGAAAATCTCGCCAACTGCGAATTGCGTGCTGTTATCCGATTTCTGTTTGCAGAGAACATGAAAACTGATGAGATTCAACGTGAACTTTTTTCTGGTTATGGTTTGTCATGAGTAACAGTAAGGTTAGAAGATGGTGTCGTATCTATCGAGGACCAGCAAATGTCCATGATGAAGAACGGCATCGAAGACCAACTGTTGTGACGAACGAACTTGTGGATAATATCGAATGCTGTAAGAAAAAATTTGTGAAAATCGGCGATTCACAATCACAGAACTGAATGCCTTTTCCCTCAAATTTCACGTACAGTTTTGTACGAGGTTGTTACCGAACATTTAGGTTACCACAAATTTTGTTCACGACGGGTACCAAAACTTCTTACCGAAGACCACAAAACAAAGAGAATGGCATCGGCACTAACTTTTCTTTAAACGTTACGATGTTGAAGGTGAAGATTTTATCAGGCATATAGTATCAATGAGACTTAAATCACATATGTCAACGTTGAGAAGAAAAGACAGTCAATACAGAGTTCTATGAAGAGGGCATTCAAAAACTAGTTCGTCGTTATAACGAATGTCTCAATCTTAATGGCAACTATGTATAAAAATTGTTGAAAGTAGTAGCTTTAAGTTGTATATAATAAAAGCCTGTTCATGTTTTGGTGTTTTTTAAATAACTAAACGGAACTTACACTACGAATTGCCCTCGTATTAAACGTAAATACATTGAAAGTATTACGTGTATTACCGATAAAAACTAAATCCCTAGTTTCGTTAAATATTCATGTACGTTATAGACATAATAGGTTTCCAAGACAAATCCTGTGAGATATCTTTCTTCTTTTATTATAGTAAAGAGGTATAATATTATTGAACAGACTACTTCCGATTATATAATTATTCGTGTTAATATTAGTAACTTTCTTGCAACAGACATATAAATGAAATTGTTTTGCCCTTTAGGCTTTGCGATGTGTTTATACATGCGAGCGAAAGATATATCGGCATACATAGGTATATCGATGGAAATTAAAGTGACTTGTATGTTTTCTAAAGATTTATTGTTTGCGTTGACAAGTTAACATTCGAAATTAACGTTAAATAAAATGATATCAATAATTAAGTCAATTAATTATTATAATTCTTACATTTTATTCCTTGTTATTATACACTAGTTAATTACAACGCTTTCATTTATTTAAACATATAGCAAATAATAGAAAGACGAAAGTATCAAAATTTACGCGTCATTCATTTTCGTACATATAAAATCCTAGAATACATTTAATAACTTGACTGATTTTTAATATTTTGTAGGATGCCCTTTCCTACTCAACTTCTTTTTTAAATAATTGGGCATAGATTATACTAATTTTAAGTTATTTTCCAGGAAATATTGTATTTGTATCTTTTCTTTGTTTGTTCGTTATGTTATATTTTTTAAATCTATTTTTTATTTCAGCCCACAAGTTTTCCATAGCGTTAAGGTCAGCTGTATCCATAACTTTGGGGTAATTGTACAGCAATCATTCACGAGTTTGTGTTTGGAGTCATAATCTTGATAAAAGATAAAAATTGTTTTTTAGACCCAATGATTCAGCACCTGGCTTAAATTTTGCCTAAAAATATTTATATATTGTCTATTGTCCCATCTATAAAGGACAAACTACCAACTCCCCCAAAGATAAACACCCACACACCATAACCGAATCTAGCCTGAAGATTCTATTTTAGCCTTTATTCGGTTTACGCCACACAGTTTATTTTCCATCTGATTGCAAAAGGTCAAATTTGCTTTCATTAATGAAAATAACACATTTTCAAAAATCATTGCACATTTTAAATATTTATTAGCAAATTCCAAACGCTAAAGTTTATTTATCTTACTTACAAAAGGTTTTCTAATGGGAACCATTATAATTAATTTTTTTAATGCACAATGGATGACAGAACTACAATACTTACTTTTTTCTCTTTTTCAGCTTCTAATTTTGTGGCTATTTTTAGACTACTTATTCTTGGATTTGATTTTACTCATTTTGCCTTCATCTTGATCCGTTAATAGGTTTTCTATCGTAATTTAAAGGCTTATTATCTATTTTATTTTGAATTTTACACATTTTAATAATATTCTGCACTGTTGAGTGACACACGTTTTTATAATATTATTGATTTATTGAAAGTTTTTTCATATTCTTAGTCACCAATTACTAATTTGCGTATTTCGATAAAAGTATTTCTTGTGTTTCATCTCATTTTACTAATATTGCAATGAAATTATCTTACGTGTAACATCTACACCACTTATATTAAATTTAAGTTTTCTTCATTTACAATTATCGAACTCAAAATATTTGTGCTTTTTTCAGCTGTGCATAATTTACTTTTTAATAGCATGTTTGAATAACTGAAATATTGTTTAAAGCAAATAAAGTACTAGATTTAAATATTGTGTAAATAAACACCATATAATTATAGCGATTTTTGAGATTTTAACGTGACTTTAAGATATGAATAAGGATAAGTGTATATTAAGGAACAAACCGAATATATCTTTAGAATTGTGATTGAAGAAATATATGGATACAAATTCATATAATCAAAATAAATGTTTACGGGTTAAACTAAAAAATACCTAGAATAATTTATAATTACTGTTTCACATTTCCTGATCATTTATTCGCATTTTGTTTTTAATTCAATACACTAAAATAAAATAAAATTCACTAAAACCGTTTGTATACATGATACCTTGACAATACTTTATGATGTGATACCGTATAATTAATAAACTGGATATAAAATATAGATACTTTGAAATACATTAATATTGGCAGCATTAATCAATAATCGTAAATATAAACTGACATATCCATTAAAGTTTCTTTCCATCATTAAAAACGATCTCTTGTTTCAGGAACATTTTTTAGATTATTAACTCAAAAGCTAAAAAGAAAATACTTGGATGTTTCCAAAATTCAGTATTTTAATAAAAATGTACACTATTTGAAGAAACTTAACTTTCGAAAGAATTTACAACCTGAAAATGATTGCTGTTTATGTTAGAGCACATAATGTAGAACATTGAATGTATAAAAGCTAATTCACATACTAAAATTACATTACTGAATGCATTTTATAACAGATCATAGAATAAATTCATTGACTTGAATTAATTACCTTTGGTACCAATGATAACGAAGTTGATTCAATCACGATTTAAATTTCTTTCGATTGTCTAAGTTTGTCCGGCGCACACTAACAAAACAAAGTGATGTCAAAACACTACGTTCTAAAACACACTTGACTGTAAATATATCAATAACAAGGACGAGGGCCGAGAAACATAAAAGTTCAATTAATGTTATTGTTGAGCATCTAATAAAATATTTAACGTCACAGTGCTTTTGTATTCCGTTTAAGCGAAGAGACCAGAATAACAGCTGTTAAAGAGTGAAGAAAAAGAAAAGGACAGAGACTAATGTCGTTAGTCAATCCAACCGAAGATCTCAACACCAATTCTCTCTGCCTAAAAATAATTCACAAACCGAAGTCCATTAGCACCGCGACAGTAAAATAGCGACATGCCGTAAAATTCAAAGTTTTAAAATTAAAGAACTGCTGTAAACTGTTTTCATTCAACATAGCATATCTACGACAACGCAAAAACAAATGCACACACTGTCTGGCTACTGCTATTCAGGCGGAAAAAAATGAGGAGCGAAACAAAACACATACGCGCGCGTACGCTAAACGACACCGACCGAGAACGAATGACTCATAGACTAGTTATGAGCTAATGGTAAAGCCATGAACGGATCACTGTACGAGAACATCGGAGAGAGAGTATGTGTGCGCGACGATGCCACTGTAAAGCGAGCAGCAAGCAGCCGGTGGTGATAGTGGTAGGGACAAAGCTCTGTAAACAAACGAGCTGTGAGTCAGATGGCAGGCCTACGACCTGCTATGCGCAAGCTCTGATTTACGGGGGTAGTTTATTGAAGGTTTCATACAATGCACATTGAACATAGTATAAATACCTAAATTGGAAAAACAAATACATATTCATAGCAACTTGACACCCATAAATTTATGCTAAATTATTGTAAAATAATTTTTGTACACGCCAAAAAATAATTAATTGAATACTAATGAATTTTTTAAATAAAGATATAAAGTTATTACTTATTACTAATATTGAACACGTGTACATAATCATTAAATACATAAATACATAAAATTAAACATAAATCTATAGAGACCATTAATAAACAAAATTTCAACAGAGGCAAACAACATATTTTCCTAAAAATTTCTAATCTTCTATGGATGAATATTCAATATTTTTCTAAAATGTTCATTCGAAAAAAAATGGCTTATCAGAGGAACGAAATTAAAATTATTCAATCACTCTTAAATTATGCATATCCCAATACGAAATTAAATAGCAATTATATATAGATAAAGCGAAACAAATTACGACAGGGAAATTTTAAACGACGTAATCATAATGGTAATTTAACATCTATAAATTCGATACGACGAAATTCTTCCGTTATATGACGAATTGATGTTGAAAAATTATGGTTTAATACAATTTATTTAGCTTTTACACGTGCTTTTATATAAATATAAAGTGCTAGCCATAAATTCCCGAAATTTGAATTTGGCGCGCGAAGGGATGGTACAACAGCTCTATAGCACTAGTTGGTGTGACCTACATCTAATAGTTAGTCTGTAAAACCGTAATTTGCTAGGTGGTGACAAGCAGTTTCTGCATATTTATTGAGTTGTGTTTGAGTTATTCTGCTACACTACAATGTCTGCTGTGAAAGAGCAAAGAACGTGCACCAAATTCTGCTTCAAACTTGGTAAAACCGCAGCGAAAACTTTGAAAACGCTTAAACAAGCGTTTGGTGAGAATGATTTAGGTCACGAACGTACGAGAAGATATTGATATATAGTTAGCCTAGGCCATTTTCCTTGAACAAAACAAATCTTTGTTATAATGGCAGGAAATAATGACCTTTAAATGTGTTACTGTAAAATTTTACGACAAAAAGTATTGCTGTGCATTAAATTTTGAAGAAAAGCATGTTGAATGCAAATGTGAAAATCAATAAGTGGAGTATCGAGGCATCATCAAAAATGCTTGTATTTGAAGAGGTTAAGTAATTTACGAAAATATGCTTAACATACTTGGCGATCAATGCCCATCATATGCGACTGTCAAAAATTGAATTGCGTCATTCGAAAGAGGAAAATTTTCCGCTGAAGATGAGAAGCGACCAGGAGGACCGATTTCGGTGTCCACCCGCGAAAATATTGACGCAGTTCATGACATGATATTATCAGACCGTCGAATTGGGCTGAAACATATAGCTGAGGCATTAAAGATTTCATTTGAATGAGCCTATCATATCATCGTCGATTTAGATATGAAAAAAATTTCCGCAAAATGGATTCCTAAATGCTTGAACGCCGAACACAAACGAGCAAGTGAAAGAAAGCATTACGGTCAATCTGTGCCCGTTTTGAAGAAGATTTTTTGAACCATCTTTCGACTATGGATGAAACATGGATCCATTTTTATGACCCAGAAAAAAACAGCAATCGGTGGAGTGGAAGCTTCATGATTCTCCAAGGCCTAAGAAGCTTCGAGTTCAAAAATCCGCTAGAAAAGTGATTGCTTGTGTTTTTTGGGATATCCGTGGAATAATTATTACCTAAAAAAGGGTCAGATCACTGGAGATTCTTATTCTAAATTACTATCCCTACCACCCTGAGAGAGAAAAATAAGAAAACAAGATGAGGCATGTTAGCTAAAGGTGTGTTGTTTTTGCAGGACAATGCTCCTGCACACAAATCGCGCATTAATATGAATACAATCGGTATCTAGGGTTTTAATTACTGGAACATTCGCCCTATTCCCCAGACTTAGCCCCTCAGACTATTATCTGTTCCCTCGATTGAAAAACAAAGTTTAAAAGGACGTTAATTTTTATGTAACGAAGAGGTGACAGAAGTTGTGGAGGGCTAGTTTGCAGACCAAGAAGAATCATTTTTTAGAAGAGTTAAAGGAGTTGCAAGATCGCTGTAGTAAGTTTATTAATTTAAGAGGAGACTATGTTGAATAATAAAATATTCTTAGTCCCAACTTTAAATTGCTTCAATAGTAGGCTAAGAATATGTCAATACCCCTTCCTAGGACTGGTAATTTTTAAAAAAATTACGTTTTGAACATACTCCATCATATCCATTTCAGACTATAAACTTTATCTATATATATTGGATCCTATCGATTTGATTCCTTGGAGTGCCGTAGGCGTTAAACAATCTTCTCCATAATGGTATAGATGCACCAACATTGCTGAACAATATTAAATTTGTATTTCCACAATACAGTAGCCTAGTATTAGCCTAATGTGTGTGTGTCATACATTTAATATTTTAGTAGCCTCAATTTTATATTAACCACACTAATCTTTCTGTTTTATTTAATGCTATTAATAACGAATACCTTTTGGAGCCGTTTATCAATCATTATATATTATGATGACATGTTAATGTACCACAGCCAAAAATGACAAATATCAAGAAGAAGAAACAATACAGGCGATAAGGTTTTTCTTTGAAGGCTGTGGTTAACTAAAATTCAAAAAAGGTATAAAACCCCCGTATCACAATTAATAATCGTATCCTAAATACGTCAGTGTATACGTGGACGCCGTGTAAAGTTTACGCGATTCTGTGTTGTTAGCTTTACTGTGCCCCCTGTTCAACACTTTGATTAGTGGTTACCTACTGATGATGACAGCTTAGTTATCGAAAGATTTAGGATACGATTATTAATTGTGGTAAGGAGGTTTTATACCTTTTTTGAGTGAATACGGCCGATATTACATTAATGCCAATCTAAATATTTTATTGCCAATTGCGGGCAATTGATATTTCTGTTCCGGTAGTCTATCGACAGAAAACACGCCACAAATGTGGGAAAAGTGCGTGATGTTATCCTGCAAAACCGAAGGAGAACAATCTATGACATTTGTATCATTGTCGGCTTGTCGCAAGAGTACCAGAACCATTACCGCCGACGAATCATGGGGGAGGGGTGTGATCCTAAAACAAAATGGAAGATATCGTTACCAGGACCGAAGAAAACACGGCAAATTCAAAGCAACGTCAAATCGGTGTAGATTTGCTTCTTTGACGCTGATGGCATTGTGCACAAAGAATTTCTCCTACCAGGTGAAACAGTTAATGAACGATTTTAGTGCGATGATGTTCTTCGGCGATTGGAGAACATATTCGATGTAAGCGGCCTGACAAGTGGCTCAACAATTCATGGATCCTACATCGCGACAATGCACTAATCTATACGTTACTTACTGTGCGTCAGTTTCTAGCCTCAACAAAGACGCCAGTACTACTCCACCCTCCCTACACCCCAGATCTTACCCCTTGTGACTTCTTCCTATTTCTGTTGGAGCTCAAAAAGATACCGTATAATTATAAAGTAGAATGCCCCTTTGGCATATTTATTTGAGTGAAAATGTGATAGGAGATAATTTAGTTGCCGAAAGCATGGCCTAATTATAAATGAGAGCACATAACAAATGTATAGTAGTACTTTAATTATCTTATTGAAAACTGTATTTGTAAACACATAAACTAATGTTTCAAATATTTTGCATTAGTTCTTACTTCATTGTGATTTTGATAATCATTCTTTTTTCTGTATCTCCTACCTTTGTACTCCGTCAAGCCTTGGATTTGGCTCATTTTTTTAATTTTCTATTCGTTGCATTAGCCCCAACGTCCTCGATTGTTTTGCTTTTCTTCTATCCTATTTCTCTCTCTAACTATTTGTTGACTCCTTTGCTTCCTAGGTTCCTCTCCTTTTCTTCCTGCATGCATTATTTTCTTTCGTACTCCTTTTTGGCCCATCCGAACTATATAGTTAAACAAATTTAAATTGCCTTCTCCTTATATTTTTGATTATAGGTTCTTGTTTGATCATTTTTCTAATACTATCATTGCTTTATCTCCCGTTTTTCTTGCAATTTTCTCAAGGTGTTTCATTTCCATGGCGGTAATCTTGCTGTGCTTTTTTTCTCAGGTACCGTATGGTAGGAATTATAGCCGTATTGTATAATTCAATTTGATGTGGTTCACTTTCATTTTATTTAGTGCTTAGTATAATCTTCTTAACTTCTTTACTTTAACAGTTATGTTTATGTGCTACTTCCCATCGTTTGTTATAAGCCCGTCAGTATCGCCGTAAAAACGTGGCTTATCGTGCCGGTGATGCCGGGAAAGAGCTCGTGGTTTGATGTCTCAGAAGGTTTTCGTACTTGCTTAAAGTGAATACCGACAGCCAAATGTCTTAAGTCGCACCACTGACGTGGGCATAATAACTTATGACCTCCCAAGGCTCCCTGCACCTGTTGGGGAATGCTACGGTATTATTATTATTATTATACTTTCAAGATATTCACATGTTGATACGGTTTCTAGTAGTCTTCGCTTTAAAGTTATGAATTTCATTCAAAACCATAACTTTACTCTTGTCCGTGCTGACCTCCATTTTCATATATGACGCATTGTTTTGCTTTAGTGTCCTTTAATGTACTTCAATAACATTTTAGCATTTCTTTAAACTGCTGCTGGTAAATTGTGTCAGTAACAAAATCGTCTTAGGCTTTCAGATGTAACGTAGGACCAAATCATTAATGAAGGTGGAGAGTTTACAGTTTACAAGGTGTATTGTTTGGATGGTTTACTTCTAACAAACTAGACACGTTATGTTTCGGTTTCTACTTATTGTTATCATTACATTACAATCTATGGAAAATACACAAATTGCACAGGTTTTTGTAATCGTGTTCTGTATTTATTTATGAATATTTTCAGGTATTCAAGACTTAGGATTGGTTGCCATTAAATGTAATTAGATAAGAAAAAAAAGGCTTTTAAAATTTAAAATCAAAATGAACGAACGTTCGCTTATCATATTTTCTTTATTAGATTTACTGCCATTAATTTTGCTTTCGTCCTTAGCGAACGAGATAAAATTTCGAGGCCAAACTTTTAATGATTTTTTGATTTTTTGGAGAGGGAGACCTAATCTAGAAAAAATAAACAGTTAAGAAGAAAATATGCTGTTGCTTATTTTCGTAAACAACTACAGTAAAGAACAACAAAAATTCTAATTACGAACAATTTAAAATTACGCTATTGTGTGCATAGAAACAATTTTGAAATTTAAAAGTAACTTTACGCTTAATTTTAAAATTATATATATATATATATACATATATATATATATATATATATATATATATATATATATATATATATATATATATATATATATATATATATATATATACAGTGCACTCGCGATAATATTAACACCCTAATAAATGAACACCCCAAAATATGAACACTTTTTCTCTGCCATTGACTACTCCAAAATATGAACTTTTGAACTTTGTACAAAAGCTTTAAAATATGAACATTTATTTTTTTTATTTTGAAACGGATTTCAGCTACATAATATGTATAAAAATTAGGGGAAACCCCGAGTTATTAACACTTGAATGCCAAATGTCAATGGTCAAACAAACAAGTGCACTTTTTAGTTAGTTTTTACATGTATGCAGACGCAAACGCATGTTTGGTTTTTAGTGTTAATTAAAAGTGAATAATTTGTAAAATATGCATACAAAAAAACATAAATTTCTAACTTTAAAGGAAAAATATGAAATTTTGGAGAATTTACAAAAAGGTGCAAGTGTTACTAATTTAGCGAAGAAATATGGAGTGACAAAGTGACCCAAAAATGGAAAAATCATTGTATAAATGGTTTATGCGTATGAGATATAAGAAATTCTCCATCAGTGGACTAATGTTGAAAGAAAAGGCCAAGGAGCTTCATTATAATATTAAGGAAAATAACTCTGACTTCAACGCGAGTGACGGATGGCTGCAGAATTTCAAAAAGAGATTCGGCGTAAGATTGCTCCAAATTTCTGGAGAGAAACTTTCTTCTCAACCCCAGTTGGTTGAACCATTTAAAGTGGCACTTAGATCGAAGATTGAAGAGCTTGGATTAAGTAATGATCAACTTTATAACGCCGATGAATCGGGTTTATTTTGGAAAATTTTACCAACCAAAACATACGTGTCGTCTCAGGAAAAATCAGCCCCAGGTACAAAGACTGAAAAACAAAGAGTTACTTGCGTGTGCTGTGCAAATGCTACGGGATCTCATCAGCTCAAACTGCTTGTTGTCGGAAAGTCAAAAAAACCCCGTTGTTTCCAGAATTTTGATTGCCCTGTTCACTATCGTCATTCTAAATCAGCGTGGATGACTGGTAACATTTTTAAAGACTGGTTTCATCGCTCATTTGTTCTAGAGGTAAAAGTTTTTATATTGACATTAATCGACACATACCTATTCATTTTAAAATATTTTTTACATAATTCAGGTGGAACAATTTTTAACCAAAAAAGGGCTTCCAGTGAAAGCTATTCTCTTAATAGATAATGCTCCATCTCACCCACCTGAGGACGAATTAAAATCTGAAAACGGCTCTATTTTTGTGATGCTTATGCCACCGAACGTGACCCCACTCATCCAGCCCATGGACCAAAATGCTATAAGGATCACAAAGCTGTATTACAGAAATAGCCTTTTGGCTTCCATTGCTGCTAAAGGGGGTGGTTTGATAGAAACTATGAAGCAGACTACATTGAAGGAAGCTATCATTATTTTGGAATCAGCTTGGAGAAGAGTGGATTCAGCTGTTATCCAAATGCTGGAACAACATTTTAAATATGGTAGTGAATCAAGATGATCCCGAAGATGAAATTCCTCTAAGTATTGTTAGAGAAAATTTGCAAATGAATTTACGTGAATTGGAAGAAAGCGCCGCCAATGTTTTATGCGCCTTACTACCCGAGGTTTGAATTCTCTGAAATGTACTTAAAATTGTGTGTTATTCTATATTTTTTCATAGGTTGAATATACGGCCTCGAACGTTAAAGAATGGAATGAGGATGCTATTGAATGTGAAGATAATGAAGTAGAAGCCATATCCGATGAAGATGATTGTGTGGAGGAACCAAAGAAGACGATTAAAGCCGAGGAGGCTGTCGATATTTTCAATAAGGCGTTGGATTAGGCTGAAGGTGAAATGGTTGAACAGCGAGTTTTAAATGTTTTAAGAGACTTACGTGAGAAGGCAGTTTTAAAAGTTCTCGACCAAAAGAAACGGCAAAAGAAGATAACCGACTTTTTTGAACATTAGCTTTATATTTCTACGGGCTTATTCAAAAATACTGGAAGATAGATACCACGAATGTTAACAAATGCAGACAAGCAAACTCGAAAAAACATTTGCAGTCGCCTTTTAACGCGGTATATACACGACAAAGAAAATTTTCTTGCAAGATTAGTGACAATGGATAAGTCTTGGATCCATCATTATAATATAGAGACCAAAATAAAGAGTGAGAAGTGGACGACACATCGAAGTTCACCACCGTCGAAAAAATTCAAGATCCAACCTTCAGCAGGGAAGGTCTTGCGTACATATTTTGGGATGCTGAAGGTGTAACTTTAGAAGATGTCGTGCAGAAGGAAGCCACAATTACAGGTGCTTATTATGCTAATTTAATTCTCAAATTATTTGACTTGATAAAAAAAACGTCGGGAGAAGTTCTCTTTCATCAGGATAATGCGCCCAGTCACAGGTCCGCCATTGCAACAGCTGCAATAACTCAAGTAGGCGTCGAATTAGTTGGGCATCCTCCATATTCGCCAGATTTGGCTCCCAGCGTTTGCCGACTGTTTCCAAAACTTAAAGAATATTTTCCCGGTAAACGATTTCCATCAGATAAAGATGTAATATATGCGGCAAATCAGTGGTTTGCAGAAGTTGAACAATCTTTTTTCGAGAAGCATTAGAAATGCTTCTCTAAAATGAACATCGATGGCAAAAATATGTTAGCCTTAACGCAGACTATGTTGAAAAATAAAAGTAAGATATTGCGCTAGCCCTGATCCACTTACGATTTTTTATTGTGAGTGGGTCAGGGGTGGAACAAAGGGATACACTATCTCCTTGAAATTTGTTTCAACTACTATTTTGAATAAATTCCACTATTGATATCAGTTAATAATGATTTACTAGTAATTCTAACCATTTATCATCCATCTATATATATATACATATAAAAATCAAAAACATTTCATTTGTTCTTTGTCGACTCACAAACTACATAGCCGATTTTGATAAAAATTTGTGTGTATGTTGTTTATGTTGTGTGGAAGGAAGTTTTCATTTTTTTTTCCAAATTTTATCGATAAATATTAAAGAATTAGCAATATGTGAAATGTGTTTAATTTAAAATGACAGCGTGACATATAAAATATGACAACACAAAATCGAAACATGTAAGAGTTAAGGTAAAATCTTCTGTGCATATATGTACGGGTGCGGCCCTTGATAGCTCAAACACTCGATTTTGATGTGAATGTAAAAAGAATTAAAATTTTTTAATGTTTGTAAAAATTTTCATTAGATATTTTGATGACAATGTCACATTTGACAAATCCATAGTCAGTTTATATTTTAAAATGCCACAATTATCAGAATTACAAAAATCTATTATCAAAACTAAATACTAATTTTGAAGTAAAGTTTTGTATTTTGATATTCGAAATGATATTTTTGAAATTTACGTAAAGCCGGACATTATCTGCAGTTTTGTTAATAATTTTTTTAAATTTAGTACTTTTCTATACATTTTGCATTTTATGCCAATAATAATTTGAGTAGCGTTTTTGTTTTTAAGTGTCTGGGTTTTTAAGGGCCGCAATACAACGTTTATTAAGCTCTTATTTGACATATTTCTGTGAAACATTTGTCATATAAGAGCTTATTAAACATTGCATAATTTTTATGAATAAGCCCGCTAGCATTTATGTATATGAATATGTATAGAAATAAGTATATTTTTGTTTGCTGCAAACAAGCTTAATGAAAAAGTTCCTTTTATGTTTTAAAATAAAACAAAAATTTAAACTATTTAAATTAAACTTTCATTTATACAGAAAAGAACTTTAGGTGGTAAGTAAATTACTTGGTTTTATTAAAATTTTGTGCCATTTGTAAATATGAACAATCCCAAAAATTTGAATCGCCCTTGTTTTCATTAGTTCATATTATCGCGAGTGCACTGTATATATATATATATATATATATATATATATATATATATAATAAGCGTTCAAATAAGCTTTGCCTCTAGTAGGCCATTCCTTTAAAAACGTATGATTATTAATAATTTAAATTTGCATTAGTTGTCAATTAGACAGATGCATAGTTGACAAAAATTGCTTTGTAATTTAAAATTGATTTAACATGGTTTTTACTATACAACACAAATAATTCATGCTAGAATCTTATTTTCGAAACGGACGTAAGATTGACGGACAATGGCAGTATTCTCTTCAAGATTGTTTAGAAGAATTTTGAAATGAGTTCCCTAACGTCATCTTTGATTATGACAGTTTTCGGCACACAGTGACACATTCCGTTATGGTTTTCAGAGAAACAGGGAGTGTTAAACAGAAAGAAGGCGCAGGTCGGGCGAAAAAGCGTACAGAAGAGCTAGTTAATAATGTAAGAGAAATTATAAATAATGCACCAAGAACTTCCGTACGAGCATTATCACAACAAGTGGGTGTGTCAATTGGCACATGTCATACAATTTTGAAAAAGGACTTACATTTATTTCCATATCACATGACCTGTTATCAAGAAATCAAGGAAATCGACTATCCCAGAAGAATAACGTTTAGTCAGTGGCTCTTAAATAATTTTGATAATGACCTTCTTGACAAAACCTTTTTTTCTGATGAGTCATGGTTTTATCTGAATGGATATGTGAACTCACAAAATATGAGGATGTGGACTAATGAGAAACCACATAATTTTTTTGTTGAAACCGCACTTCATCCGCAGAAAATTGGTGTATGGTGTGCGATTAGTCGAAGGAGAATTATTGGCCCTATTTTTTTTAACGGAACCTTAACAGGAGAAAGGTATCGACAAGAAATTATTATGCCATTTATCGAACAGCTTGACGACGAAGAAATAACACAGGGTTACTTTCAACAAGACGGGGCTAGAGCACACACAGCAGGTGAAACAATTAATATTCTGCAGCAATTTTTTCAAAATCGGTTGATAAGTTTAAACACTGAACATGAATTTCCACCAAGATCTTGTGACATTACCCCATGTGATTTCTTTTTATGGCCATTCTTAAAGAACTCAATTCATCAAGTACAGATACCTGATCTTGCAGGCCTTCAAATCAGAATTGCTGAAAGAATTAATGGAATTGACAATGCGATACTACAAAACACTTTTTCCTCCATTAGAAGAAGATGTGAGAAATGTTTCGAACAAGGTGGTGGACACTTTGAACAATTTTTATAAAATTTTGCTTGTTTGTTGGAAATAAACATATTTCATTCACTTAAAAATGTTCGTTTTATTATTTTTACATTTGTCATTTCAATTAAATATCTCATCTCATAACCAACAAAATTCCTATTAAAATTAGTAACAAGCTAAGACATAATCATAATTTCCAAGGGCTACTTTGAGGTAAAATTTATTTGAATTCTTTGTATATATATAAATTCAAATGATTCTTCCCAATCAGACATACATTACAGGAGACTGTCGCTCAGGATGGTTTGGACTTGGCAAACTAGGAAGACAGAGATATATAAATAATTATAAAAGAAATGAATAATTTCTTTTAGATATAATTTAAAATTTGCAGTCCATATAATAAGTACCGCTGAAAGAGAATGTTAAAGGGAGGGTGGGATTGAGAGAGTAGGTAGGGATTCTATTAAATACAAACTTTCGGGCAAGATGTGCGCACTAACTCGGTTTCATATGGCGTACTAAATATAGTATTGTTGCCAAGTCGTTGTAGTCTCAATATCTAAAAGGATTATAATCAAACATCAAAGAAGATTTTGGTATGAAGAATGAGATAATTTTTAGCATTATTTTCACCAAAAAGTTTTCGAAGAGACTTCTTAGGAAATCTATGAAGGAATATGGTTAACTATAAGAGGCAACAGTGCACGGTACCGGGGATACAATAAAAATGCAAGCCATAACAGCGCAGTGTTTACAAATTATTTTTGAAAAGGAACAAGCTTTTGGGTAAGTTTAATTATTATTAATTGTTGTTTTGTTATTATTAATTGTTGTAGTAAATTAATTTTAATATTTTGCATAAAAATTTACTTTTATAATGACTTTTTCAAGTACACACAAATATAAATGTAAAATTCCAGGTTGCGAAAATCGATATTATTCCAATATTTTTCCTAATTCGAGAAAATAAACATTTCTTCACTCTCCCTTCTGATGATGGTAGAAAACAGGTACGGTTGAACTCTATTGAAAGTTTTTCTGATATTTATTTTTATTCATATTCAAAACAAATGTATGTTTTCGAGGATCATTTTGAACAACATCTAAATAATTTAGTGTCTTTTCATTCCATCGGGTTCAATTATGAGGTGGATAGTGAGCATAACTTAACTAATCTGCAATCATTTATGTCATTTATTGAGCCTAAAAGTTCTAAGATTAGTACATTGAATACGGATGAATTAGAAGATTCTTCTCTAAATATTCCCATTAATGACGAGAATGATTTTAATTATCAGGTCATGTATGTAGATTCCTCCTAAAAGATCTTAATTTACCCAAATTGTGAGGTTTGTAAATCTTCTTTATTTTGTGCTAACGTAGTACCTCATCACACATTCACAATGTTTAAGGAATTTAGTGAATCAAATAATCTTCTTTATCCCACTCTTAATTTGGTATTATATGTTAATACCATTTACGATAAGATGGTTGTGGTGCCGTTAAAATCTTTTGGGCATGTAAATTCTATTCGCAATAAAATTTTGAAGGTTAGTTTTTCATGGTATACCTACTTGTCTTAAATCTGATCATCAAACTTTAGTTCTAGAGCAGTTGCTAAATATATGTGAGTTAATTATTAGGAAATTTCATGATGACATTTTGATAAATTAAGTTCTTGGTATGTTGGCAAGTTTTGGGTTTCCTAATCTTTTGTTCATGTGAAGAATTGTCCTTATTTTATATTGCTGTTTATTAGAATTTCTACTTATTTATTGTTATCAGTATATAGTTTATTTTGTTTTATTGCAAGAATTTGTTACATATTTGTTTAATTTTAAATATTTATTTTTCTTACATAGAGTTTAAATTTATTTTTTATCAGAATTAATTTTTAGTTAAATGCTCGTAAATACGTGTCTGTGATTTCTATATTTATAGATATATGGCACTGGTGAGACCAAAAAGAAACCATGTATTTAGAGCATATTTAGAACAACAAAAAAACATAGTAATTTAAAAATGTCGCGATCGCGGTTGTTTACGAATTTAGTACTACCATATGAACATCAGAGGCGCTAGCGTAAGGATTTAATTTTTAACATGAAATGTGGCACTCTTATATGATATACTCCTTGTATGTGATACAGATAACAGTTTTTATTGAAATCTATTTACTTATACAAGGCGAGACTTCGCTAGACGATACGTAAGGCGTTATTAGCTAACCTAAAGCGTAGGTCATCTTCCAAGACAACTAGACAGTAGCACAACTTTCTGCGCATTTACCGGAATTTTAAATATGAATCGAATAGTAAAATTGTACCAAGAAGGCCTTCTAAGATCGGTAGAAGTGTGGTTAAAAGATAATTGGATCCTACAAGAAGACAACTATTCAAAACATTGAAGCAAATTATGTAGGAAGATTGCCATCAATTAGCCTTTCCAGTTGCCAGACTTCGAACCAATTGAACATATTTAGTTTTTATGAAGTAGAAACTTTGCGGAAAATGTGTAAAATTACTCAATTGTTTCCCTATATAAAAAAGATATGGCGCTCATTACCTACAAAATTTGGTCGTAAATCTAGGAAATCGTTGAGGCTTTTTTAAAAATAATCAAGAATGAATGCCATATTAAATATTAGCACATCAAATGTACTGTGTAACAATATATTGTAAAATATTTGTCTTGCTGGGTTCTTTTAAATATCACTAATGGTAATTTAAACACACACTATATTAACAACGCACAACAAAACACACTAAACAATTAAAAAAACTAAAATTAAACTATTTATTTTACAATAACTATTTATTTACATTTTCATAATATCACACGACGGCGATTACTCGTTGAATGAATGTTCTTATTTCTTATATTGTATAGCTTATTCGAGGGCCTTCCAGCTCTTTTCTAGGAGGTACGGGCGACCTGATGACGCCCTTTTGCCACGCAATTGGTGTGCTTCATCAGGGCAAAGTAACGGTACCTAATACAACATATTATACTATATTTATACAATAAAAATATACTTGCAAATTGAACTAATACTACCACTTGCAAATTGAACTAATGAAAGGTTTTGTCACAGCATACCTATGCTATCCCCAGTAAAGTGCCAACGAATACAATGATGTTAAAAGATGAAAAAGTAAAACTTGTTTTTTTTATTCGTCAACAGTCAACATCAATTTTTTGGTTTACACTTTACCTGTTGTTACATGCTGTCTCAATAAAGCTTATATGTAATGTATTAAAGTTACTTTCTTGTTTATATTTTTTTAATATTTCATCACGCATCATATACACCTATATATTACAATAAATATATTATAAAACAATTCGATACAGGCAAATAATACTGATTACTGATATAATAAGGCCAATAAGATGAATGCCGGCACCGAACGTTAAACTTTTACTTATGTAAAATGAATATATGGTAATATATCAATCAAATTAATTAAAATAATTAAAGTAACGAATACATTCAACGAGAAGTCAAAGTTTGAGTAATGAATTTGTAGATGTTTACCTAGACTAAGTGTCGAATTTTCTTAAATGTTTAGTAATCATTTAAATTTTACAATTTGTATTCATGATGGCCCACGGAAAACTAATTGGTGAAGAAAAGGGACGTGCTACTATTGTATTGTACAAGGAAGGCAATTCAGACGGAAAATTTGTAAAAAACGAATATTTCAAAATACATTAATGATAATAATTAATGTTAATGATACTATTCGTCAGTATTAAGAACCCCGAGGTATTGAATACTATGCACAACAAGGCCTATTTGAACCGTGAGAGTGGATGACCGATTAAAACAACAAATTAGTAAAAAGAAACACAGGAAAAGAGTACCAGAAACAGCGGCAGAATTCAATCGCGGAACACAACACGAATTTACTCAAGATTGTCGAGTTTTGGTTGGAAGATTCCGAACCAAAAAAATGCTACGCATTTGCATGGCACCAACTGTGAAAGTGAAGCATGGAGGCATGCACGATAATTATTCAAATCAGATTACCAAAATAGTATTATTTGATATACAACTAAGATAAAAATATTTTGCAAATTATTACTTGGTCTAGTGCTGATCCAATTTTGAAGCAACAGCTTTGGAATACGCTTCAAAGTGAATGGAACAACATACCGGACGAAACAATCCAAAACGTAATTAGAAGAGATGCCCAAGCAGTTCTCAAGTCTAAATGACGATTTTTCGACGAAAAACGAGCTTAACTAATGGAAAATGATTAGTCATTTGATTATTAATTTAAAATTGCTTTTCTTTTTCTATTATATTATATACTTTTTGAATAATATATTTTATTTTGTAGTTTTATTTTTGTATTTTTTGTTTTTTTTATATTTCTTCTGTTTGGCCAAACTTCCATAAACGGTACTGTATATAGAACATATCCATATGACAAATTAAAACTGTTTCTGTCAAAAGAGTCTCACACATGCCCGACAAACGACCCCTCTACACACTTCAATTAAAATAATGTCGGATCTCATAACAGAAATATGTTACAGTTTCGTATAAGGACTTAAATGATGAGAGCGAAATATTTGCTTTATCACCCCATAGTTCAAGCTCTCAGTATGAATGGGGTTGTTCATATCACTAATAGCTTCTCCGTAAAATTACATGAAGCCATAATCTGGATACGAAAATCATGGGTCTATGTATATGTGTGACAAGAATTATTAAAAAGTATGTCAATCTGTTTCCACTTAATATAAACATATAACTATTCTACATTTACGTTTTCTTTAAATTTCATTACTATCAAAATGTTATACTTTAAACGCCAATTGAACTGCAGTACAACGTAATGTAAATTGAAACTAATTCCATTTACTATAACCATAGAACTAGCACTCTTTAAATATAAGAAGTGTTCGAATTGCTAAACTAATTTGAGATGCACAATTGTTCGTGACATTAAGTATTCAGTGAATGTATTTGGTGTTCTGTCTAGATCAGTAAGAGCAACATTGTCTGCATTAACTGAAATTATTAGCTCTGATATTGTTGGTATTGCTATTTGCAATTCCTTGAGTAACTTAAGTTTTATTCTTGCCTAGAATATTACTCAATAATTTTTTTAACACGTTTTACAATTAAATCTTACATTTTTCTGTAACACATTTACTCCTCTCCTGCATTGAATATATCAAACTATTTTTATCTTGACTAGTAGACTTCTTATTTAAGTTTGTTGCAGTTCGGTATCATCAGTGGGTAAATATACACGTTGTCGTTAATTAATTTACCATATACATATATATATATACATATATATATATATATATATATATATATATATATATATATATACATATATATATATATATACATATATATATATATACATATATATACATATATATATATATATATACATATATATATATATATATATATTGAGGTAGGTCAAGCCTACACACACAAGAATCCCTAGTTTAGTTAAAATACAGATTATTAGTTAGAATGTAAAAATTAGAAATTAAGATAATTTTTTGAACTGAATTCTTCATCTGTCAAATCAATAAAGTTGATTTCGCGTTTTAATTGTTAGAAATTAATTTGCATTCTCATTTATGTTTGTCTTTTCTTTTGCCTAAGTCATTTTATTTATATATCATGAATTACCGAAAACATTTCAACTTAATTGATCGATTATCAATGACTTATACTTTAGAGAAAGCTGTACATTTTCAAATTAATAACCGTTGGAAATATCTCGGCTATAAATCAGCATAGAAATAAGACTTGTATGTACAAATAACTATTATTTATTCACAAGAACAATGTATATAATTTTTGTAAAGTAGCCATTTGGTTAAAATAATTAAATTGTCATTTTCATTAAAAAAAGTAACGAGATTAAATTAATAAATACTAATTGAACGAATAAGAAACGAGGATTAAAAACAAAAGATAGTGGGCGTGATTAAGTTGAAATTCTCCGAAAACCACGCCGACGTTTAATTAAGTGCTCCGTCTGAAAATAGAAAAAAAGTGGTAAATTAAATAGAAAACTATACAACACACATCTTAAAATATTACCAGAATATCCAGCAACATTTTAACGCCTTTTGGGAATCGATACTTCAACCAGTTCCTGACAAAACGGAAATTTCATTTCACCGGAGACCGCATCTTGCGAGGCCCGAACCATAGAGGTGACGCCATTCAAACACCCGCAAAACTTGGATCCTCCATTTTTGGAAACGAGAAGATTTTTGAAGAACCAGCCTCATCTGTTGTCACTTAAGTATTTTGAAATCTCCTCTGAAATTTTGAGAAAATTATATTAATTAATTTCACGTAGTAAAACTTTTATTAATGTTTTTTTTTAAATGAATATACCTAATGGGTACTTTTAGTTAAGTATTACGTAATTTAAGTTACGAAGAATACACTTCAACTTGCGTTTTTCTCAGTTCTCAATTCTTTGTTTTTTTTATATTTTAATCCATTAAATTTTAATAGAAGCATCTATGTTTGTTTAAGAATTAAAGTAAAATTTGTCACATTTATTAATTTAACCTTACATTTAATTTACGTAGAGATAATCACGTGACATGATGCATATTAATAAGTACTTATTTTAAATTGTTTAACTTACCTGTGAAACAATATCATCCATTAAAGCATTTACTTTATTCCTGTACTTACTCGTTTCATTTTTGTAGAATTATCCTTAGTATTTAGACAAAATCACCATCATTTATTATTTTGGACATAATCAATTTCTATATGTATTTCTATTATGAGTCACCGATCCCACTATTAAAGTGTATTTAAGATGCACAACCCAAGAGTCTCTATGTTCTTAAAAGCTGGACATTTATACATATAATTTTGGAGCCCACAGAAGAAAGAAACAATAAATAATAAACACATGTACACCTGTTGAGGTTATGTATACTTCGTTTGTAAACGATTACTTTTAAATTGTATCACATACATGCAACATATGTAATTTCAAAACCTCTCCCTCTATATGGTTTATTCACAACTATATTTAAAGAGATTTAAAATACATTTCTCTGAAAATTAACCTATCTGTTTCCAATTTTAATCATTCAATATTAAAAATAGACGAAGCCTTTCAGATAGGCAAACAAGTATACTTCAATTTAAGAGAATAACAAGAGGTCTATTTAATATTGCAACTTAACTGCAATTGATTATATTGATTTTCATTTTAATACAAGTTTCTTTCTTAAACAATATATATATTTTAATATAATACACCGCATCACATTAATATATATATATATATATATATATATATATATATATATATATATACATTGTAATGAATATTTAACCCAAGTTTTACTATCAAAAATGTTAAAGATGTTACATTAATATAATAAATATTTATCCCACATTGTATGCCTAAAAGTAACGATATCCATTTGTTTCACGTAGAATCGTAGAGAAAACAATATTGATTAAAGAATGAAGAAGAATAACAATAGCAAACGTATGTCTGCGATAATATGATATTATGTTTATATAGATATCGAAATCGGTACTGCCAACAATGCGATCAATAAATGGGTCAATAATATATCTTCCGGCAATAACTTGGTCGAAGAGATGAATTTGTTTTCGTACTCAGGGTGAGTTTCACAACAACTTGCCAATTTAATAGGTAAAAGAATCTTTTAGAACAAATAAACGATTTATTTACTATGTATAATTAGGTCTGATATATTTACAATTGTAGCTATTTCTAATATTATAAGATAAACAAATCTCAATGTCTATATTTCAAATACATATAATTTATGACGAAAGGAAGTAACTTATGCAAGAGCTTTGAGTTCGCGAATCTACAAAATAACTATGTTAAATAAAATAAGTAAATCGATATCTTTGAACACGTAAAAGAAAAAATTTCTTGGTTATAAATATCTTTTTAGCTTATTACTTACACGAATAGATTTATTATAACTATGCTTGGAGAAGTTTGACACACTCGGATCAACTGCTGATATATTCCAATCCACGAATAGATTTATTGTAACTATTTATAGAGAAGATTGACACACTCGGACCAACTGCTGATATATTCCAATCTCAAAATACACCATATGTAATTCTTCCATAACCAGGATACAGAATACAGCATATATAACTCTTACGCAGTCAGGAAATTATCTACCCAAATACACTATGTATATCTAAATATAGCTTGTTATTTAAATTAACAGTAATCCAGCCTTCTGGGTTCTTCTTCGGGTATTTAAAATTAGATAATTGCTATTTATTAAAATAAAAATTCAGCTTCTAAATTTTTATGTCTCTTTTTTTTTAACGTCAAAAAAAATAATAATCATCCTTTTTTTTTAATTGCCATGGTTATCTTCTATACTTTCATATTCATCCAAGTCAGTTAGTCTCCTTTTAAATTCAAATTTGAAAATGACATTTAATTACGAATATTAAAACTACTCACTTGCATAAGTTAAACTTAACAATAATTTATACAAATTGACTAAATATAATTTACACGATTGTACAATTTTAAAAGATATAATTAACTAAAAATATATATACCAAGATTCAACTCTAATCGATATTTATGAAACCAATATATTAATAATAAGATATCCAACCCTTTAATAAACATGATAACTATTACAAATTCAAACAAATCGAAATATCTCTTGCATATGTTAAAATGAACAAAGAAAAAAAAACTATTTTTATTAGTATATGTCTTACAAATAATATAAAATATTAAAAATACTATATCAATATATTAAATTTACTGGAAAGTTTAAAAATCAGTTAAAATAATCACAAATTCTACTTAATGATCAATTTGATTTAAATAACTCACCTTTGTTAAATTTATTCATTTTAAAACTGTTTAGACGATAATAGAAATGTACATTTAGTTTATTAAAACAAATTTTATGCGTAAACATGTTTAGTACCCTTGTACCCTATAGTATAACAGTTAGGGCCGAACAGACGGGCCACATTTTCTCACTACCTAAATATTTGTGTAAATTCCTAGATTTTTTAAAAAACGTAAAATAATACTAACCTTGTTGATTTTATATTTTTAATTCAGTTTGTAATGTGCTCTTTAGCTGTAAGTACATACATGATGAAGCCACTGTGCTGTCGAAACAATTATTGTAGTTTTACGATTACGTATTAAAAAAGTGAAGATTTTAGCTATTAGTTTTATCTCTATTTTAAATTATGGAACTTCATCAAGTAAAAGCCGAATCAATTCCATTACTAAAATATTATACATAGAAATATTCTATATACATTTGATTTGTTCTCGTGTGCCATCTTTAAATCTGTCAAGTGTATTGCTTGTTCAGCCAGAATAAATAAATTATTATTGTCATAAACGAACTAAACTGGACATTTCAAAGTCAAATATGTATTTACATATTTGACATTTGTAATTTACCATAAAGAAATCTTTTTCTTCGTATACATACTGGTGATGATTTGGTTTTTCTTTTTACGTAACTTTATTTCTTGAAAGAGATTTTCGCGAACGAGTCTGTGTAATATTCAATTTTATCAAGTTTTTTACGAGGATAATAAATGCTTTTTTGTAAAATTTGCATCTTATCTTGTTTTCTAGTTCTTTTACCAGCTTTTTACTTTCTTCTTGCGATTTTTTCATTGAAGGTTAGTTCTTTCTCTCTTTGTACAATGCTTCTTCACATTGCAATCTTCCAACATTTTCATGAAGGAATTAGTATTAATGCTTTCATGCATTAATACTAATTCACCGGGGTGTGAGGTAATTCAAGTACCTACACATTTTTACGGTTATTTTTTTTCAATCCTCTTACGTTAAATACTAATCGTTTACAAAAGAATATAAAGACAAACTGATGCGGTATGTAAAAAAAAAGTAGATAACATAACTAATGATACTAATTATGTTTATATAGTGTATATAGAAGTGAAGTTAATAGGCTACAGAGTAATTTGCTAGTCGGCAAAGCTAAACTGGGAAGTGTTATCACTAGAGTGGACCAATCCGGAGCGAAAGCAGAGGCGTGACTAACGAATTGGTTCCCGCGTGCCCCATCGCACATACGATTACTTAGTATGTTGTTCACGGTCATCGTGTGTACACGTATAATAGCAGCAGGGAAGTGTGTTCTGTGTATTTAATAATGTTGAAGGAGCGTACAGTAAAAAACCGCTATCATCAAAGTTAGTCAATAGGTTTATTGAGAACCATCCTAGTTTATCTTACAATGGGATAAATGTAAAATGTTTAGTGTGCAATATATATATAAACCATTTAACAAAATCAAATTTGCAACGCCACGTGCATAGCGCAAGACATAAAGATAGAGACACTGGTGCCGAAACAAAATACGAATTGTTCTTATTTGATTTGTGTACAATGATGGTTGTGTGTAATTTGCTACGCAATGATTCGTTAATTTCATTTCTCGAAAAATATGGCAATGTAGAATTACCGAGCTGCACCCACTTACGACGTTATTTAAAATCTGTTCGTGTACATTTAGAAAATAAAATTAAGGCTGATCTGAAAAATAAAAAAGTGTGGTTGAGTGTGGATGAAACAACTGATAACAAAAAAAGATCTGTACTTAATTTATGGTGCGTAAAATGGAACCAAATCAATCGCCATCCTCAATTTTACTAGCTAGCAGACAAATAGAAGAATGTACTGCGCGGGTAATTTCAAAAGTGGTGTTAAGTACATTGGAAAAATTTAAAATTTCCAGAGATAAAATCCTAATGTTTGTGACAGATGGTGCCGCAACCATGCTTTCTGTAGGTCGGTCTCTTAAGGAACAGTGTGGTAACTTTTTACATATTACATACATGTAAAATCCATGCCCTACATCTTGTAGCAGAACGGATCCTTAAATGTTACCCAAATGTATATGCGTTAATATCGAGTACAAAGGCAGTATTCCTGAAATCTCCAAAACGTATTCTGAAATTTCACGAATTGTGTCCCCATACCCCTGAGCCACCACAGCTGATTCTGACACGATGGGGAACATGGCTACGAGCGGCATTTTACTATCATAAATATTTTGAGGATGTAAAAAAAGTGGTTTTATTATTAAAGCCGAAAGATAGTGCCGCTATCGAAGAAAGTCGGAAAAAATTTCAAAATAGTCAGGTTAAAAGTGATTTACAAACTATTCACAACAATTACTTCGGAATAGTGCAAGCATTAGAAAACCTACAAAATTCTTCGCTATCGTTACAGGAACCAGTGCTAGTTGTGAAAGATACACACGCACAGCTATGTTCGATAGAAGACGCAAGAAATGAGTGTATTTTAAGTAAGTTTGAAAGTGTTTTAGATAAAGATTTAGATTTTGCCAGACTTAGCCAAATTTGTGAAGGTTCGTCTACAGATGTGTTAAGTTGTTTCAAAGATTATTTTAATTATGCAAACATCACATCACTAGATGTGGAGCGATCGTTTTCTTTATACAAACACATATTTTCCTCACGGCGGACGCGTTTTCAAGAAATAACTTTGGAGACGCACCTTATGTTAACAATATTTCATCGCGCTTCTCCAGATTTTCAAGTCACGGAAAACGCATAAGACGGTAAGTTTTTTTTTAATCATCTAATTACATACATTTTATATTTTGTTTTTTATACATATCATCGAGTACGTTTCATAATCTAGAAAAACCGTCTTACATTTTTTTTGTATCTAACATAATAATAGCACCGTTCGTGATAGTATATCTCTAGATATTAATAATGTTTCGCATGCGGGAACCAATTCGTTAGTCACGCCTCTGCTTTCGCTCCGAATTGGTCCACTCTAGCTATCACTAACGTAACCCAAATATGCAAAGCGCATTTGGCAGGCGTTTCAAGAGTTTAAGATAAACAATTTTATAAATCTTCCATTATGAAGTAATTTATCTTATTATGTTTGCAGTTCTCAAGAAAAAAAAAAATGAGGTACAGGAGTATGGGTATTCCCAGTCTGGGCCTGGGCCTCCTTCAACACGGGCGTCACCACTGCACCATCACTCATAAGCTTCGATTGTAGTAGCAAAGATAAACCCACGCTCACATCAAAACTACAACACACAATGGCCAACCCAGCTAAGAGGTACTAGCAGATAGGTTCCTAAACAATACTGCGCAAGCGTCACCATCGGCAATTAAGCACCTGTTGCTAACCTAACGGAACTTGTAACAAAGTAGTTCTCGCATTCTTCAAATATAGCACCTTCGTATTTGTATTCGTTTCAATTATTGTAAAATATTTTTAATGAAAAACATTTTCGTAGATGATATAGAAGTAGACTTCAGGAAAACTCCGAACCAGAAGGTATTAAATAAAAATGGAAAACTGTCCTATAATATAGTGGGCAACAGATTGGCCATTTCTTTTTTAATGAACACGTTCCATATTTATAATGATTTCATTTTAAAAAAATATGACGATAAACCTAATGTTATATTATTTCTAAAAAATAATTTAAAAATAATTAGTAACATAGTTAAATTGATACAATTGATTTGGTTATCAACAATGTATTATTTTTAGCAATCTAACAATCTTTTTTCTCTTTTTTATGGTGTGCTTATAGATGCCCAATGTCGTAAGCTGAAAGCTCGTCAGGACCCCAGGATCGCTTAGAGTGTATATGGTGTGTGTATGGCTTTATTGCTACATCTCCTCTCTGTAAAAGGGTAGAAATGTTGATTTGATTTTCACTTCCTCAACATTTAAGGGTAACTGAAGAGGATATCGATCTCGAAAAAACCGACCTCTCACACGCCGTCCTCGAGTTTCGAACCCTCGACCAATGAGGCTCCCATTTCCGTTGTCCTATACTTTTATCACTTCGCCGTTCAGTCGTTAAATAATATCTCGTATGTGTAATTTTAATAAGTGGCCTTCACAGCTGCACTATTCTGTCAGTTTTGAAGTTATGTACTTGTACTTTGAAATAAAAGGACAACGTATGAAAAATGGATATATGTAATTATATAGAATATAAATTCAAAATATTGTGAGTCAATTACGACGCGAATCCCAAAATTAAAAGCTCCCTGAAAATTAAATTACGTGCCGTCTATGTATTGGACTGTCTATATATATACCTCCTTTGAATTTACACATACGCTACAATGTTTATGTTTATAAAAACTGTAACAGATAACATTGTTTAGACGGCTGTCCACGTTTTAAAAACCCTTCAATGGAGCAGCTTTGTTTACTTAGGGTTCAGTAACATTCATATAATTACGTACGAATACATCTGCTTGTGAATGATTTCTGAACGAAACTTTTAGACTTTTAGAACTAAATCACCTTCCTTTTTTTGTGTATTACGTGAATGTTCTTTTTTTGATATGAGAAGCAACGAAATAAAATATTAATATGGATATGAAAAAGACTGATATTGTAAACGCATGTTTATTTTTATAAAAACGATAAGATTGTGTCTAAGTTTTGTTATGGTAAAGGTTCGATAACCTGATACGAAAGCGTGAATTTTTAAGATGATATATTAATGGAATATGTAAGATGTGTGCTCTACGGTCATTTAAGGTCCTATTTGATAACAATCTATCTTTAATAGAACATTGTATCGAAGGTACGTAACGACGGAAGATACGTACTGAACGAAACTTAACTGAGATGGACAATAACAAACTTTTCTTTTTGGTATTGTAGGTCAACTTTAAGATATTGTCTGTTATAATATAGTATATCGTGTAGCAGTGACAAAATTTTTTTGAATACTTGTGTATCATTTTTGCTGACTTATGACTGGGAATTTTGGGAAAATATTTTGGGTATATATTCTATATCATTTAATCTTTTCGTTTTTTATACGTTGTCTTTTTATTTCAACACGGTATACAAGAGCGGACTGATATATAAGTCGAGAAAAGCCAAAATAATGAAACCAGTCTCAAAATGAAGTAAGTTTATTGTACCAGCAACGCAAGTTAATTATTATTCCACATAATCACCATTTGGTGCAACACGTTTCTCTAAACTCTGAATCTATTACCAGGTAAAAATGTTTTTGTTTACTGTTGATCCAATTGCGAACAGCAATTTTTTCTGTAATTCAACGAATAAACAATGTACTGTACCCTTTTTTGACTAATTCTTAATTGCCGGGAGATTTTCTTAAATCAAAGCATTCACTCGTTTTTTATTCTTCCATGCGTCACTGATACTAGTCGACCTGATCGGTTTTTGTCGCACATTTATGTCGCGTCTATGACAGAGTTTTGCACATCGAACCACTGGCGAACATTTTTTACATCCATACAATCATTTTCGATAGGCGAAATCGAACTTATGATAAATGACACTTTTACTCAACGACGGCACATAGGAAAATGAAACATTGCATGTTAAGACGAGATACTCGAAATTGCCGTTTGCACGTTGGAACTGGATTCTATCTCGGTTAAGCCGGCTTTACACGGTCAAAGAATTTCATGACTTTATTCATGAAGAAGTTTGTGAATTTATTGAAAATGCATCCTTGTATTACACGAAACATTTTATTGTAGTTATCGAGTTAATGCCAACTATAAAATAGTGACAATTTCTTACTACCAACCTTTTGTGTTTGTACTCGTAAGTTGAGTAGGTTATGTCAACGTATGTTGATTTTTGTGCAGTGAAAATGATGACTGATTATTATCAGAAGCCTTTACTATATTCACTTAATCTATTTTCTATTCTATAACGATCACTAGGACCTATATTACCTCTAATTCTTAAGATAACCTTAATAATACAACTATTACATTACATCCAAAGTTGGCAATAACTTTAAAACGAAAATGCAACCATAATTCCCCAAAAAATTGACAAAAATTAGAGGTGGTTCTAATTCGTGAATTTTTTCATGAATTTATTGTCGTCAAGATATTCGAGACTATTTTTGTATTACACGTTCCAATAAATTCAAGGTCACAAAATTCATGAATTTATTTGACCGTGTAAAGCCGCCTTAACTCACACAATAGCGTTGCTAGAAACCTTATATATCAATCCGCCTTCGAATAAATATAAGTGCAGTTAAGATAATATATAATAAGCAGAGACCTGACACATCGGGTTGAAATGACGTCGTCATTAAGACGGACGATATAAATAGTCTACAACATCTGTAAGTACATCACGCAGTTATGGAATGCACTATTGATCTGGCTAGCGCGCACATCTGATTTCATCGAGAATTGCGACGTTCTTTGTTGGATATTTACAGTAAAACTTCTGTTTTCATGGGCGTAGATAGAAGCGTGTGGAGGTTTTAATAATTTAGTCTATTTAGATTATACGAGTATTTCGTAAGATAAATAAAGTGCTGTGAGTTAGTTTCTTGTTTTCATAGTTTTAACTGTTAATTACATCGTAATTTTTATGATAGATCCTGTTTAATATCGTTTGATTGAAACTACTTCTCCCAATTATTTCGACGTAAGTGTGCATTGAATTCCGTTCAGTTTCAATAACTTACGCATACATTTTTAGTTTTCATTTATTTAGATCTAGAGCATTGTTTAAGTTATTTTTTCAGATATGATATGGAAGAACGTCAAGAACGGCATCGTAAAACAATGACGAGTTAGATTGACGGTCATACTGATTGTATGTCCATTTATCAGTGATTCCGAAATTTGTTGCAAAATCTGTAAAGTATCGTTAACAACGTCACTTAGCATCGCAAACACATGCACAGAAATTGGAACCGTTGGAATTTGACAATTTTAACGAAGAACTCTGTGAAACTTATATGGCGGCTAATATTCCATTAAATAAACTTAACAATCCCACTTTAAAAATATTTCTCCAAAAATATACTTACACCTTACGCAAATATTATGTTTCTAAGACCTACACGAAAGCAGTAGAACGCATTAGAAGCCATCTTTCAAATCAGTACCTCTGGATAAGTGCCGACGAAACTGTCGATATATTAGGACGCTGTGTGGTAAATGTCATAGCTGGTGTACTACATCCAACTATTCCATATAACGCATATGTAATAGCAACAAAAGTTATAAATACAGTTGATGTAGAAACAGTTGCTAAAACCATTAACCAGAATATTTAAAAAATACTTCATTCGAACGACAGGTACATAGAAAAAGTACTTTTATTTGTAAGTGACAGTGCTGCATATATGTTAAAAACAGGCAGACTCTATTAAAGGTAACATATCCTAATATGCTGCATATTACTTGTATAGCATATGCTCTTCACAGAATCTGTGAATATATCAGAGATACCTTTCCAGAAGTTGATAGACTTGTATCCGCTTTTAAAAAAGTTTTCAGAAAAACACCATTGAGAGTAGCTCTTAACGACATTAGATGTGGCTATTAATAATTTGATAAGTATTCCAAGTGACTTCGGATGTGGCCTTCGGCAAAAGTTAGACGCAGTGTTTAATAGAAATCCAGATTTAATAACATTGCCGCAATTGTGTATGGGGACAATGCCACAACATCTAACTGCAAAATACGCGGAAATAAAAGAATATTTCCAGTATGCACCTATAACCAGTTGCGATGTAGAAAGGACGTTTTCTATTTACAAGGATGTATTTCATTCAAAGAGAACAAATTTTACAGAAGAGAACCTTGAGAAAGTATTGCTAGTAAATATTAATATACCTTTACTCAACTTGAACTATAAAATGAACAAATAAAAATGTATTTCGTAGCCGTATATATACCCGTTTTATTATTATAAGTATAATTATATAAATAAAATTAAAAAATTTAAAAATACAAATGTTCAACAGTGCGCTCGTGGGCGATGAGTCATCAACCTCTCGTGTTCGGTCTCTAATAATAAGATACAGGGAGATTGTTTTAATACGTAATCCACACAATAAATTCACAAGATTAAAAAGTTACAACCGTATTTTAACTCAATTATTACGTTACATGAGAGCAGAAGAGAAATGTCTTAAATTTAAAAGACATTTGTATGTATCACCGTCATAGTTATACTTCAAACAATTACTATAAATATTTTGAAAGCCAAAACATTAAACGCAGATGTAGGTATTTAAGATAAATGAAAGTAGTAATTTCCACTTTAGAGAAAACAATTCAATCACAGAGCAATAGCTACTTAGGGTGCAGCCGCATCTATTGTGACTTACATTAGGGTAAATATGCCTCAGAGTGATTTTATACCCCAATGAAATGCTTCGTCAAGCTCTGCACAATATCGGAATAAAAATCCGAAAAGGTTAGGCTACAACATGCGTAATGGAGCGTTAAGATTTACGACCCCAGTCTAGTTCAGATCAAGTATCAAACTTTTAACGACAGCAGCCTCTTTTGTCCCGAAGTATATGCGGTCGTATACGAAATAGTACCACCTGAAGTGGCTAAAACTAAAACTTTTTTGTTCGCAACAGCTGCCAAGATACACGATGAACTAAGCATGGAATACAGTAAATTATTAGCAAGTTGATGTATCAAAACCACCACGTGTAAGATGATTTATTACAGTTCATTCTTAACAATGAAGAAAAAAAAGATTAAATAACAGAAGGTGAATATAAAGCAAATATCTAGGTCGTAACATTTACATCACAAGAGTTATAATAGCTCAAAAGACAACATTGCTTAGTTCCGATCTTCAACTTAATGTATATGAAACATTAGATATTTCTAAAATTAAAACAATATAAAATATTTTTGCTTTATTATATTTCATTATTTTTATTATAAATGGTTCATTGGCGGTTTGACTGTAAATTATTTAAATATGTTATTCTCATTGAAAAATGTAGGCAAATTAGAAAAACGCAGTTTTAAATTAAATTTCTATGGTTCAAAACCATATTTACACGCTTTTCAAAAAGTCTATATTCTTTCTTTAACCTTTTTAACAAACGAGTATAGTCGGAAACACAAAAGACTTAAACCTAACAAATATAGAAAATGTAATGTGTGCGGTAATATGATACTAAACATGTGTCCTTGAAAGAGACAACGTATGAAAAATGGAAAAATGTAATTATATAAAATGTGAATCCAAAATATTTTTCCAAAATTCCCTCTCATACACGAGAAAAAAAATGACAAAGATACTTATAAAATTTTTGTCGCGCCACTGTGCGACTTACTATAACACGAGGAGTATTTTTAAGTATCTTAACAATTGTGCCCCCGTTTCAGTCAGTGGTCGATCCTTACCTGTATACATGTGTACGTTCGATATGATTTATAGTTCTCGTCAAGATAACTTAAAATGACTGCAATTATCACTAAGTGGATTATAAGGAGTACCTGCTGTGAGTTTACCTGTGGGACATAAAATATTTAGAAATAGTATTTGTCTATCAGGAGTGTATTCTGAAAAATTGTAAAGCCGCTACAGGTGCTGTTTTAAATAATCAATATTGAAAATATTAATCAGGGAAGTTTATGATCTATATGAACATTTTATTGGGAGAGTTGTGATACAAGTATATCTTCCACAATACATCATTTTAATATAATAACAATTTATTGACATTAATATAATTAACGTATTTGTCAATATATTTTTGTACCGCGGTACAATGTAGGAATAAAGGACAGTAGAAACAAAAAACAAATACTGTAAATACAAGTACAAAATACATAAGGAACAAAACAAACAAAAATGAAAGTATAAGAAATATGAATAGGTTAAATAGAAAAGATATATTAGAGAATATTCAAACATTTAATACTTTCTAAATATCGTACAAATGGGTAATTAAAATATCATCCACAAATACTTACAAGCGTTTTAACTATTTAGAAAATTAAAGGGCAAATTCATAATAAAGGTAAACAATACATTGGGAATGTTTATCAAATAATTAATTTTATAATCAAAAATCAATTAATGGGATTATTTCTTAATACACATTTTTATATTTTCCCGTCCCTTTTAATCTGCCTGGAAACTAATAAACCAATTATTTTTTTAAATATAAAGGAAATATTGTAAAATCGGGCTTAAGAATATTCCAACTTAATGCGATCCTGCTGTGTTTACTATTACTAGTACTACTGCTAAATGAAAGACCCTTTCGGATTATCATTAAAATGTGATTAGCTATATACAAGTCATTTTAAATTATCTTGACGAAAACTATACATTTACGTCTTGGACTAAAGGTAGATTGTTACCAAATTGAACGAGAAATGCCCCGTAGAACACACATCTTTTTTTAATAAATTTATAACAGTTGACTTTTCGTACGAGGCAAAACTGTTTAAACAATGTTATCATAACATCGACAGCTGCACGTATGTAATACCCATGTGTGTGTGTAAGTTTAATGGATAAGATATTCTGAATTCATAGGCGGTACGAGTACATACTACAAAAAAGAATCGTTTTTCATCCGTGAAAATAACTGTTCGCCTCTGATCAATCCAGCCCATATGGTTTCACGGAAAGTTTAATCTATTTCCTTTATCTCTTTGCGTTAAAACCGGCTTTTTCTGTAATTTACGCTGCTTTAGACGAGCACACTTTTTAATTATTCTTTGTACAGTTCTCAAACTCGCCACAGATTGCAGGACTTGCTTGATTTTCTGGCAGTACAACAGGAATTAGAAGCTTCGCGTAGAATATTTCTTCTTTCCCTCTCGGTAGTTACAGTTTGAATGCCGCCTCGGTAATTTTTTCCATAGTTTTCCATATTTCGTACAAAATTATTTACAACTCGCGAACTTCTATTGATTCTACCAGCAATTTTTGGATTGGAGTAACCGTCTTCGTGCAATGCTTTAATTCTACCTTTTTCTTCCGTACTCAACCTTCTACCGCGTCCCATCGTATTTCACTGACCTCCAAAATTAATGCAACTTGACTATTTATTATTGTTTTCAACACAATTTATTTAAAAATAAAGTTTTTACTGGTGAGGCTAATTCCTGGTCGCGGTTTAGTCGTAACAGTCCTGTAACAGTAAAACTTGTATACTGCGGCAAAACTGACAAATACAAATACATGCACATGTTATCTAAGCCTTCTTTGTTATATAAAACAACTATACTTGTCTTTATACCTAAAATAATTCTGTAAATTGTATTTTTGTTGTGAGGCTAATCAGTTGTCGCAGAGTGTATATGTATATTTGTCAAACAAATAACATGGAAATTAACTAATTTTATTAAAAAAAAATACATCAGACACAACACTCAACTACCGAGTAATTAGTTAGTAGCTACTAATGAATAACATTTAAATTGAATTATTTTAAATGTGAATAATTATACGAATTCAATATGGCCATTGCATTACTTCTTATAACATATGCAGTGTTTAAGAACATTACTAATAAAATATTAAAAATAAAAATATTATTAACTGTGAGTTGAATTAATTAGTTTCGTTTAAAATTACCTCTTAAATTTACGCAAATATTATTTAAACGAGGTTAAAAATAAACATGTATTTACTGAATTCTGTATCTTTAGACAAGATTAGCGTTATGGAAGTAAGGTCTGGAAATTTCTGGACAGGAATCACGAAGGACAGCTCTACCTCGTTTATCCGTGAAAGGAATAGGTGTGGTACTGGAATGCCGATATAAATACCCGAGGTTATTATATTATTTATGGAGTTATATATTTTTGTAGATAGAAATATATGATTTTAGCCGTGTTTTGTCGTAGGTTTTAGGTTTTGCAAAAATATTCATACTATTTTGAAGATGGAAAGATATATGTCTACCCTTAAACAAAACTCTAGGGTTTCAGAATCTTATTCTCTTTTATTCTACAAATTATAGACAAAAAATATAAGCATGTCTTGAGTATACATCATATAAGAATTCCAACTAGACATTATCTACAATGCATGTTCCTAGATTAGGTAAGGTTAGATAAATATTTTGTTTACTCACCATTGATCTACCATTGACAGATCTTTGAAGTCTATATTCAATAATATTTGTATTAATATTTATGCGTTCCGATAAAATTAATGTTTCACAATAGAAGTATTTATGGTAGACATTATTTTATATATTTAAAGAGGTTAGAAGATCATACACAATCAAATATCGACCGAATTATGTGGTGGAATTAGACAATGTAAAATTTTATTCACGCTTGCGTTTAAAAAAAGGAACAACCAATAATGATTTGATTTCAACAAATAGAAAACCATTCACAATTAGTAATCTAATCTAATGCTATTTATCATTATATTGTGTAATTTCTGCAATAATTGCGACTCCAATGAATAAATTACTGAGGACTAGGGGATGTATAGAATGCATCTAAATTAGAATAGGTAATTGTACATATATTATCAATACATTTATCAATATATATACAGGTGTCCTTGAAATAAAAAGACAACGTATGAAAAATTGAAATATTAAATTATATAGAGTATATACCCAAAATATTTTCTCAAAATACCCTATCATAAGCGAGAAAAAAAATGACAAAGTTATTTAAAAAAATTGTGTTACGCTACTGAATATCTCATAAATTCTATCGTACACGAAACTTAAAGGTGACCCGTAATAACAAAATGAATAGTCTTGTTATTGTATGTCTCGTTTTAAGTTTGTTCTACCGATTGTTATAATTAAAGGTAAACTTAAATGCACCTAAAGCATATATCTTTCATGCAACACATGTAAAAATTGAAGCACTTGTTGCCACAATACACATTCATATTTAGAGTCAAGGATGACAAAGGATGACAACATTTTGTTGTTGGTAGATAATAAAAAATATTGGCTGTACCTGGAGTAACTTGAAATAATTTCTCTTGTGTTGCTTTTTTTTAAATTTATGGTGAGTTTCTGAAAGACTTGTATTAAAAAAATTAATGAATTTGATGTAGTAGCTGCTATTACTATAATAAACAATGTAATTTAGCCTAACATCTTCTTGATCAAGAAAAATAAAAAAGAAAGAGAAGGCGGTGTCATAATACCAATACCTACGTCTTTAAAGGTTATAATCCCTAGAATTCACATGATCTAGAAAAATAGGACAGGATCTATTACTGAAAATTTCGGCGAGCATTACTTGCGGTCGTGGTCAATATTCCTACCTGGAGCGCTGAAGGGTTTTATAATCCTTACCTGAATTGCGGTTAAGACATTTCAAATGCAAATTTGCATAATCATTATCTTATCTTACGCATTTCTAATTTTACATAAAGTTTCCGTGGAACTTTGAATGGAAGTGCAATTATGTTACATTAGGTGTTTGTACATTTCTTAAGATTCTGTGAATAACATAAAATTTGGCAATAGATAAAACAAATACAATAATATCAATGGGGAAAATTGATTTTAAATGACTGCATCATGGAGAGAGGTGGATGTATATAAGGTACAAGTTCATTTATTTCGTACATAGTTCATTCCCGTTATTTCTGAGTGCTAGTATAATATCTAACCTACTCTTGCATTTGTTAAGTGTTGGTAAAAGTTTATATATCTTGAGATTTTTCAAATTACAATGGAGTTTAAAACAATGCTCAGCGAGAAAGGCAAACTCCTTCTAGTAATAGACAATTTTAAATTCCTCCAATATCGAGAACTGAAAACTATGGTCCTTTTACGATAACAGACGAGGCACGTCATAACCGGAAACTTCAGAATTACCTACCTATACAATACTAAACCCAAAAAGAACTGACTTTCACTATCGTATATCTAGAGATTTCTTCTTTGCAAACGTTCCTATCCTGCGTAACGTTGCCAACTTCTATTTTCGCTACTGTCATTCGTATCTGTCACTTGTGCGCCATTTGTTGTTCTGTATTTTTCGTGTCCCTTTTATTCAGTTTTGTGGTATTATTTGCATTTCATTAGTTCGCAGTTTGTTCTTTAGTTTTCGTGTCCCTTTTATCCAGTTTCGTCCTATTATTCGTATTGTATTAAAACAACGGTTCCTTTAATAACCAATAAAACATGCCTAAGCCACTAAGCAGGCAATCAAAAGCGCTCATTGCGTCTTTAATCTCGTATTTCGAGAAAGAACGCGATAACAATGCCACGCTATTGCCGTTGAAAGCAGTAAGAGAGGTAATTCTAATAATTAATATATTTTTAGAGTATTAAACCTTGCGTATTTTATAGAGAGTAGCCGATGCTTTAAATATCCACATTTCTACGGTTAATAAGATTTCTTCAATGACTAAACAAGGGATTATTCCATCTAGTCCAAAGAAGAAAAGGGTAAAAAAGAAACCAGTAGTGAACATTGATGATTTTAATCAGTGTGCCATTAGAAACAAAGTTTATAACATGTATAGAGACAGTAAGTATTTATTATCTTATTTCGAACTGTAACATTAAGTTTCCCTTAAACACATTTTAGAAGAACATATCACCTTATGTACTTTAAACAACGTACTTAAAAGAAGCGATATTTTTGATGGTTGTACTACTTCCCTATGGAAAGTGCTATGAAACATTGGTTTTCACTTCACGAAAGATGATCCTAAACGAGCGTTGATGGAACTGCCTCATATTGCTTTAAAGCGGATCTCTTTTCTACAGCAGTATATACGCATAAAACAAGAACATATATATCAGTTTATATTTCTTGATGAAACCTGGATCTTTCAAGATGGAAGCACTTCAAGAACCTGGCAAGATGAACATGTCAAAACTGTGAAAGCGAAACAAATAGGTGGCAAAAGGTAATCGTTTTTCTTTTTCTTTGTTGCATAAATTTTATTATGTTCTGTTCTAATAGGTATATAATATTACATGCTGGAAACGAAGATGGCTTTATTCCTGGTGCTGAATTAATATTTACATCCAATAACAAAAACTCTGATTATCATGGTGATATGAACCGTGACAATTTTCTGTTTTGGTTAGAAAATCAACTACTACGTAATTTAGAAAATCCTTCTGTGATTGTAATGGATAATGCAAGTTATCACAGTACAATTAAGAATAAGCCTCCAACATCTTCCACAACAAAATTAGAAATTACGAACTGGTTAAATGCAAACTCTATTGATTATGATGCATCAGCGTTAAAGCTACAGTTGCTAGATTTAGTTGAGCGGTTAGTATAATTATTCTTTTTTTTAATAATTACTGGCTATTATTATTTATAGTTTTAAACCACCACCCATTTATGAGGCTGATGAGTTGGCTAATAAATATGGTCACGTTGTGCTCCGTCTACCTCCATATCATTGCATTTTTAATCCTATTGAACTGATATGGGGTATTAGCAAACGCTATTATAATAACCATATTGGCAAATACGGTAGAACAGAAGAAGGCTGCATAAAATTATGGAAGGAAGCGCTCAGTGAAGTAACCCCAACATGTTGGGCAAACAGCATCAACACACCGAAACAGAAATTAAAAAATGGTGGGATAGAGAAATTGGCTTTGAACGAGAAGATGTAAGGCCTTTAGTTATTAATATAGGCGCAGAAGAAAGCTCAACCGATGACAGCGATTTTGAATAAAAATTATGTTTGTCATTTATATCATGTTATATTAAATTTGCTTTTCTTTATTATAATGTCAATTTATTGTGTATACTGATAATAATATTTATTGAAATAAACGTATTTCTATTTTATTTCGATAGCTTAATTGCTGTTAATAACATGTCTCAATTATGCTAATTGTCAGTTATAATTTACCACGTACATAAAACTATAGTTAGAATGAGAGGCGTTAGGTTTATCTAATTGTTTTAAAAGTATGTAAATTATCGTTATTTCCTAAGTATGAACAAGACCTACGTAACTGTCAACGCGGATTACATGTCAACTTATTTTTAATACATAAACTCTGTGATAGATGTAAACAAAAGATTTGGCAAGAGTGCGTGACGCAAACATGACGTATGTTGATGACGTGCCTCGTCTGTTATCGTAAAAGGACGAAGATATATACAGTTGGAACAGAATTTGTGTTTTCAAGAAAAATAGGTGAACACTGCCATGAATCAGTTAGTGATAAGGTGGTTGAATCGACAGATAATAAGCAACCAGGTAAAGCTGAATCTGCAATTTCCGATAGGCCTAGTAAACTAATCCATTTAGAATTTGGGGCGCACAAAGAGGTTCTTGAAACAATGACGCGCCGCGATGTTAAATACATTTGCAATAATATTAGTCACGCCAGACTGAAGAGTTATCCAAAACTGCCGAGTTCAATATCTGATGTCCACGAATTCTTGGATGGTATTGAAATCAAAACAATCCGGGAAGAAGACTTTCTGATTGCAAACGAAAAAGAATTAAATATTGTTGTGTTTTCTTCTGCTTCAAACTTAAAATTTTTATGTAGTCAAGAAACAATTCTTGTCGACGGCACTTTTGATTATTGTACTAAGTACTTTCTACAATTGTTTACAATTCATACGTACACGGGAAATACGTACATCCCTTTAGTGTATTGTCTGCTGAAGGATAAAAAAATGCAAACTTATAGTAATTTATTTGAACTACTAAAAACTAAGTAGACTTTCAATCAGTCTTTACAGTGTATAGTAGTTGTGCGGAAGCGTTTATTTTACTTTACTGTGCCCCATGTGTGACTTTTAATTAGTAGTTTTTACCTACTGATGATGACAACTTAGTTGTCGAAATACGTATTTAGGATACGACTAATAATTGTGGTAAGGGGTTATATACCTTTTTTTAAATTGTTATTTAACCACAGTCTCCATTGAAAGAATTTTTATAAAAATTTAAATTATGCGTTAATTTTGCCGGTGAGTGTATTTAATAATTATGATGTAATAAAATGTGAAAAAAAATCTCTTATTTTTCTATTTAATACCGTCGAGTTAATGTGATCACTTAGCTACAGCTTGTTGGAATGTTGGAAGTTTTATGGTAAATATAATTCCTAGCAGTTATTGACAAAAATCACACAATATATGTTCAATAAAATATTTCAATCATATGCTTCTGTACTTGCTAAACTAATGGGCAAAAATTCCAAATACAACATTGGCTTTTTTATTTTTATTACAAAACAAAGTAAATAAAAGGAAGTTAGGTAGGTACATTACTATTAAACAACGCTGCCACTTTAAACGAATTCATTATTCATTAAATATTTGTACCGGATAAAAAAGTACAACGTTTCCTGACATATTTATATTACATAATTATTTATAATTTATAGATATTTAAAAGTCAATATTGAACAGATCCTTAGTTAAAAGATAATATTGTCATGTTATAATTGCAAAACTATGATTTTGGTAGATACTTTACAATTTTAACGTATCATAATATCTGTTATATTATAAATTAGCATCCATATATTATGAGATGTGACAAGGAGCTGAGCCACTCATCATCAAGAAATCATCTGTTATTAACTATGTGTAGGTACTTTATCAATCAAGTGAGATAGATTTCATGCAGAAAGATTACTTAAACTGCATTCACCGTAAAATCATAAATATTCGGATTTTTCTTTAGTAAAAGTGGAATCTTATAAGTATATATAAATAAATATGTATTTAAAGAAAGGTGCATATAATATATATAATATATATATAATATATATAATATATAATAATATAATATAATATAATATATATATAATAATATAATAATAATAATATAATATATATAATATATATAATATAATATATAATATATATATAATAATATATATATATATATAATATATCATTTTTTCTTTCATGCAGAAATAATTGGCAGTTTTATACAATACTTTTAATAAAAATCAACGTAAATAACTTTACTATACTTTGAACAACAAAAGAGCAATGCCAGTGAAATACGCATTAGGGCGCGATATGAATTTAAACACTTGGAAATAGTATAGTAGTCGCAGAATATACCATCCTTTAGTCATAAACGAACGGTATCAATGTTGACTGTGGAGATGTCACATGAAGGTAGGTAGGTCTGAAACCCTTAGTTGGCAATAAGGTTTTAAGGACTTTAGAGAAAGAAGATCCAAATCAAATTCCGAGAGAATTAGCAGATGAACTAAATGTTAATCATTCTACACTACTGCACCTTCTTAGATAAGTACGTATGTCATAAACTTCCTCAAAAGAACATATTAGATCGATTAAATGCGTTCAAAAATTAATTTTATACAATTATAGAAGCATGTCTTAATGCTCTAAAACATCCACATAACTCACAAATAGTTCTGGTGTACAGTTTGGTAAAGTACAGAGGAATAGATACTGCAAATATACTCAATAAATGTACTTTAAATTGAAAATATATATTCTATAATTCTTATATTCTGCTACTTGACAACACTGATCAATAAATTTTAATTTTTTCAAATTTTTGTTCAGAAACCATGTACAATTTTCGTTTCTTTTATAGTTTTAATAATAGTAATAACAAATTTATTCTGGCACGTTAGGTTTTGGAAAAAAAAATATTGAAAAGTAAATGAATTATTACTTAGGTATGTACTATCGTGAGCAATTGAAAGTTAACACTTTATTATGTTGGCATGTCGAAATTTCAAAATTTATCTAATGTATACAGTACTTTTGAAGTGTCAGAATTTAATCATAACATAAATGACATTAGCTTGACAATTTGGTAAAATTTACGCAGCTATAATAGTGCGTTTACTTTCAATTGCTCACGATAGTACATTATATGGAACTATATGGTGTCGTCCTGTTTAAAATATTTTTCTTTTTACTTTTCTTTTATACTGTTCTTCGGCACTTTCTGATATCAATGTCCAACAATAATTAACAAGCATTTCACTGTTCGACTGTAACTATATTATTCACTCGAAACGTCTGTGGGTCTTGGTACTGGCAAGGTTTCCGAGTAAGATACTGGACGAGTAGCAGAGGGCAGACTAGCATAACTAATATTTTTGTTATTTTTGTTGGAAAACCCAAAAGTTTTCGTGCATCAAAAGTGGCAATCAGTCAAATGGTCAGTTTGTTCAGGCCGCCCAATCATAGGTCTTGCAAATGACATGGCGCTTTTCTCACCGTTTGACCAGCCCCTCAAGAGTGAGCAGTAAATGCTGGGAGCCTATGGCTTGTCTTGATGATCAAATATTAAGCCAAAATAGTGAAAATATAACTTTTCTATTAAAGGTGTAATAACCCTCTTATGCTGGTTAGTAGTGAATGCTCCACATACATAACAGAAACTGTTTGGATTATTTATGCACGTACGCGACATTATGAAATAAAAAGACGTTCAGCTATCACAAACCGACTTACATTGAATCGAAAGAACCGTGTGTGGCTCCTTATGTAGCTACATAGCCAGATATCTACCAATTCTTAATTTGATCAGTTCTAGAGCAAAAATGGACGTGGTTTAGGTGCTCTGACGTAGGAAACATGCAAGAACATATTCAGATCAGCCCACTCAATGTCACAGAACAATATTTTTAGTAGTATCTTTCTTATATAAAAGTAACTTTAGAATTTTGTAAAATTTAATGCGTTTTTTGGAAAAAAGTATTTAAGAAAATATCTAAAAATCCTGACGTGATAGAGCAAATTTTAAATAAGATTCAAAATCAGCATGACAAAAGACATATACTACACGTATTGATGTATAAGAAAACCAAACTGTGTTGGCCAGTGTAAAGCAAATTTAGACCATTAAATAATAGAATCCACCATATCCATCAGACTTATTTCTAACAGATTAACAAATTATTAAACAATAATTTCTCAATGATTTTTACACATTAAATCCAACATTTCGCATCAACGTAATACACAAATTTAATTAAGAGGACACTCGAAAATTAACTAATACAGAATTATAACAGGAATACTGTAATTAAAACTGATATTTTAAAATCATGTTTATGTTGAATAAGCCATCCAATTAAAATTCACTACTTGTCTTAAACTGTCAGAATTAACTTTGTAGACGTCCAAATATTAATAATGGTTCAGTTAACTGAAAAAGAACGTATTGAAATTCTGATGATGATTGGTTTTGGTGACAACTCATGAAGAAGTATACGTTTTATTTAACAATTTGCATCAAGATCGGCATCCAATATCACAAAGTATAACTTGGCCGAACATTAAAGCATGGCAAATAATCCGTATAAACCACATTTAATGCAAGAATTATTGGACTGGGATTATAATCGTAGAATCGAAAGTTGTAAAAGAGTGATGGAGATTTGACCAATATTTTACATACAATTTGCTGTTTTCCGACGAGGCTACATTTTGTTTGAATGGTACCGTTAATCGCCATAATTGTCGATATTGGCCAATAGATAATCCTCATTGGTTGCTAGAAACGCATACACAATATCCGCAGAAATTAAACGTTTGGGCTGGTATTTTTAGGAAACGTATTATTGTTTTTTTTTTCATTCATAGTACACTAACTGGAAGAGATATTTAGATCTTTTACGTGATCAGGTTGTTACGAATATTGAGGAAGATGGGGAATTACCTGTATGTATTTGGTTCCTGTCATTCAAGAGTTTGTTTATAGACATGCATATTGTCAAGAAGTGAACGGTCATCATTTCGAAAACTTGCTTAATTGATATTGATTTTGTTTATATATATTTTTTCATTTGTATCAGATTTAATTAAATATCTCTGTCGTTATTGAACAAAAGGGTGCCAAACCTTATTGCTGAACTCCCAGAGCAGACCTCTATTGACGTTCGCAAAGATATACAGACTATTTCATTTAAAATAAAAAAGTTGACATCATTTTTGGCTAAACCGGAAGTCTGATTTGAAAATAAATATGCTCTTCGAATTCCCTATTTGTATTAACTTAAATGTGGAAAATTTGATTAAAATCTAAGTAGCCGTATTAAAAATATTCGAATGAATCCATACATTTGCCTAACCCTGTATAATATTTTTATAGATTTATGATGAAAAAAATATTTCAAATTATATTAGGATCACCAAAACAATGTAAGTATATTAACTATTAATCCTCTACTTATAGGTGAAAGGTGAACATATTTATCTTACGTAAATAAGTGGTTAAAAAAAGTAATAATTTAAAATCGAAACTTTGTGTACATACTATAAAACTGCAGTGCGGGGAATTTCGGAAAGCACTTACCTAAGCTGGGGCTTGTATGATGTTGCGAGAGCAGGACCATGTTAGAACAATGGTCACTGCAACGAGGATCAGCAATATAGGTTCCTGTAATTAAATATCGACTGTTACATTACAGGGGACATGCTTATGCAACGTAACACTTGATTAACGCAGTTAGTGCACGTTTACTCAGCAAATTTTCAATGATTAATTATACAATACGTAATGTGTACCAAACCAAATAATTTTTGATAGAACACCGCTCTACGTTAATTATTAACACAAAAAAATCAATCAATATTATGCGCTAGAGCTCCTTCAAATTGAAGTCCAGTTTTATTAAAGTAAATTAGTATAACTGTTATTATCATTGACTCTTTATTATAGTTATGGCACTCATTAAAATGTAAATTGAATTTGTTCCACAATGTGGTTACTGTTTTTTACTATACCTCATTAAAATTACGCTTGAATGCAAACTCACATTTTCCTAACGCTGTATGTATTCCGTAGCAGATTAATTCTTGCTGACTAAAATCTCAAATTATAAATATACTTCCACTATTTTGGTATCAGAAAAAATTATTTTTTTAATCGATATTAAAAGCTTTTAAGATATATCAATGGAAAAAGTATAGAACAGCCTCTAGTAATTTGGCAAGATGTTATATACATATATAAAAATGTCGCTTATTTTTCATACAAATCTTGAAATACTCATATCCTTTTCAGGCCATTATATATGTTGTGGTACATTAATATAAATTTAAAATATGTGTCTATTTCGACTTTGTTCGGATGCCTCTTTAAGAAATCTGGAACAGTAGTAGTAGTAGTATATTTTGTACTTCACTTTAGTATGTCACAGAACTATTGTTATTTCATAGGAAAAAATCCGTAAAGAAAACGTCAGACACCTTTACATGATACTAAACTACGGGTCGGTTGAACAAAAGACTAAAGAACTACGTTCCGTGTTGAACGTCGTTTGTGCAATCGACCCTAAGCGTTTGACATGCAATTTCGTCACTTAATATAATCGGCCCATAATTGAACTGTTACTTCCTGATGAAAATAATCAGGTAGTAACAGTGAGTTCACCTAATTCAAATTTTTTTAGCATAGCAATTAAGTATCGAAAATAACTGTAATGACTCTATTTGATCGAAATTAGTGGCGTTCTATCTAGGCAAATATGTAATTGATTTTAGAAGTGTTAACTTTCCCAAATAATCTGTAAAGATCTCATGACATTTCGCTTACTATAAACCAAGATATGACGCATTTGAGTCAGTAGTTTGTATAACTAGGTCGAAGAAATAAATAAAGAACCAAAAAAAAAGCTGAGGCATGAATTATTATTATTTTTATTACTATTATTAACCTACGTATCATTCGTGTGAAAACCAAAAGAAAACATGTCTTTTAATCTCTAGAAAATGTGGCGAACATCTTTTTGTATCCACTTTTTATGTAGCGGAAGCAATCCATCTAATATAGATCTGATTCATCTCTGACAATCTTCTCAAGTTAAATTGTGGGGAATACAACGGGAACAAAGCTTACGTGTCTCCAAATATTTGTGTAAAATTGGTGTTAATTGTCTTCAGAGTTGTCTGAATACTCCTTATAGTAACATATCGGTCCTCTTCAATGGCGTACAACCATGAACAACATAAATATTTTTTTCAGTAATAGTCATATTTCGCATTATTTCTAGTAATAGTCGTATTTCGCTTAGGAACTAGAAACGTGTCATTTAAAGAAACTCGACGACTATCGCTTTAGCTAAGGAACATCAAAGTACCCGATTGATTTCGTCAAAATATTTCTTATGGCTTAAGCCATGTTTGAATTGTAAAAAATCACTGCCCGACAATTCATTTTGTCCTATTCCAAAGTTTCTTGTATATGGCTAGGTTAAAATATCAAACAAAACTTGTATCAAAATACCATGTCTTTCTAGAGCCTCAGAGATAAGAGAACAGCCCTTGTATATCCATATTTATACAAATACAAAATTATTTTCAGAAGTTACAGAAGTAACATCGTACGGTAGAAAATGAGGTTAAAAGTCTTGATACACAATAAATTCTTTTTCGTGATTTTTAGATGCTTTTGTATTTCACAATAAAAATAATTACATCTAAATCCGTAGATTCCCAAAGTGGTCTATATTGACCCTCAAAGGTCGATGTAGACCATTTTAATCGACCCCCAGTGATCGATTGAATTCTAAAATGTGTTTTTCTACAAACACCGTTAAAAGTTAACATTTTGACACGGCTAACTTTAATTAAAAATGCGATATTATAGCGTAGCGTGTTAAAAGTAGTACTTTAAACACTAGTGTTAAAAGTAAATTGACATGACAGTTTGTCAAATATGACAACATATATTAAAATGATTGAAAATTATATATTTCTTGGATAATTAATATTAAATGTACAGTTTGTGTAATTCGAGATATTTATTACCTGTGTTGCAGTACTTTCAGAATTATTATTCTCGCTATTACTTCATTTTCTTTACACGAACTTAAACACGAACTCATCTTTTGTATGAATTGTGACATAGTATATTGTACAACTAGTGCTGAAAATAGGATATTTCACACGAGCGTGAAGTTTGAGGCACGAGCCGTAGGCGAGTGGTTTAATTATGCGAGTGTGAAATATTTTCAGCACGTGTTGTACACTATACTTTTCCGACGACCGCTTAGTGACAAGAATTAATTTCAATGAAAATAAAAGAATGATTCACAAAATAATGATATATTATGTATTTCATAAATTTTACATTTAAACCATACAACTTAATCATTTGATACTCTTATTTTTATGTAAACTTACCAATTAACAATAACTAATTGAATAATCTAATTTAGACAAAACGAAAACACTAGCCAATTTACCAACACCGCGTATCAACAACAATTTGACATTTGAGAGTCATTCATTTGACAGTTTCCTATTTGTTATTTTATGATTAGTAGGTTGGCACGTCTGTTACTTTGCACACGGTTCTGCGACGATTCTTCTAATTGGCCCTCTTGAACTTTTCAGCACAGTTTTAGTTATAAGATAACTTTTCAACACAGTTTTGGGGATACAATGCAATTTGCAATTTTCAGTGCTAGTAAATCATGCGAATTTGTTCTTTTTACATTGTGGTCGTCGGAAAAATTAATTTGACGTTATTTTTACGGTTGCGTCCAGTTGTGTCAAAACGTATTCATGAGCTGTCAAATTTTGTCAGTGGATTTTCATTATATTTTATAACAAAAATTGTGTTTGTAGAAAAAATATTGTACGATACACGTGTTAAAAATGCTATTTTACTTCACTCGTAAATTGCGACACTCGCTAACGCTCGTGTCACACACTTTTACTCGTGAAATAAAATCGCACTTTTAACACTGGTATCGTAAATAACTATTTTTTATATTTTTACACTATAATTACAAATTCAAATCTTTCAAAGCGAATAGCACTATAAAACATGAGAAGTGGTCTACGAGACAAAATCGTTTGGGAACCTCTGAATTTAAACAATATGTTCTAAATGCCATCTTTCCATATCGAGACAGGATCTATATTTTCCTTTAAATTAGGCCCAAAATCGTTCAAAAAAAAACCTGCTTTTTCTCAATTATATGGCAACATTGTTCTATTAAATCTATCTGAAAAATAATCTTGAAGATCTTTTACCGGTGTTGCGTACACCAAACTTTTCAAATAACTCTAGATACAAAATTCCAACGGAATTAAATCAGGAAATCTTGGTGGCCATGCAATGGGACGCCCCGACCTATCCATATCCAAGGATTATTCGGATGTTTCCTAAATGCAAGATTAAAAGGCGGCGGAGCTTCATCTTGCATAAACCATAAATTGCCTTTCTCTTTTAAAGATAAATCTTTCAAAAGTTCTGGTAATGTATTATTTAAGTTGAAGTATGTTGCCGATAAGTGTTGTGGTAAAACTACCTATTCTAACAACTGGTCACTTATTATGCCCAACCAGATATTTAAACTGAAACGTTGCTGATGTCTAACCAAATATGATTATTGTGGAAAAATAAATATTCTATTTTTAGAAAAACTGACCTCATCTGTAAAAAGAATGTTTGCAACGAAGCTTCACGTAAAAACCACCCACAAAATGTTACTTCTCACTTGATAATCCGGAGCAGTAAGGGCTCGTACCAGTTGAATATGGTAGGAGTATAGCTGCTGCTCATGAAGAGGTCTTCGAAGAAGATAGTTACATCTACCCACACTTCTTTCGGGATTTTTTCAACAATATTCAAAATTTGCTTTTCTACCTCATCTACATGCTCTTCTCCTCCGTCCAGTATCTTGAGACCTTTTCTGAAACAAACCAGTTTCTCTTAAACTTTGATAGATTGTCTGAAACATCACATGCGAAGGCAGTTGATGATTAGGAAACTTTTCCACATAGATTTGGCGTGCTTTTAAAGAATTCCTATTGGCACAACCGTACATAAAGACCATATCGACGATTTCAGCATTTGAATATGCAACCACGTGACGTTAAGACCACTCCGATCAGTAAACAAAACCAATAAGCACATGTTTACCGACATGATGCTATGAACTTTTCCCCGAAGAAAGAAATTAAAAGAAACTATAAAAGACAATATATTTATGTGTATTTTATTCCAGAGAAATATTTGAGGATATTTTATATTTTATGTATATTTTATTATAATGTATATTTATGTCCACGCTTGTATATCTTGCGAGTTTAGTTTGATGTATGCAGTCCGGCTGGAGTGGTAGTATTTCCTTACTGTAGTTCTTTTGAACTATGTTAGGTAGGGCTGTGATTCCGTTTCCGGAAGGTTGGAGATGCAGAGATTTACTAGTCATTGAGCAGATAGGTCTAGTTTTTTTTTCCTGCTGAATAGAACTTCTTTTTATTCAGATATTTTTAGATAAATACGGTTTGTGTTTTAGTGGTGCTTTATTTATGTATTTAAAGTTAATTCTCGATTTATTACGAGTCTTTTATACTTGTAATTTTGATTCGAATGACCTATCTGTAGTCTCTCTTGTAATAGTTTTTTTTTTGTGAAGTGGCTACATTAATTAATGTATGTATATTTCTGTTAATATATATATTTATGTATTTAGAAATAATTCTATAACATTGTTGAGCTCAGTAAAATCATTAATTTTAAGTTTATAAAATATTTTGTAATCAGAGAAATATTAAGAAAAGTTATCAGATTTTTTGTAAGTATTTTTTTTTTCAAATAAAATGTTCTAGAAGGATAGAAGGTGGGAAAAGTTATTCGTATCATGTTAATGTGCGCATGATTTAAAAATTTTGATTGCGTGTGAATATAGATAGTTTTCTATTTGACGTTTGATATTGGGATAACGTAATTGATAATATCTGATAGTTTTTTTTCTAAATATTTAATTTGTAATTTGCTCGCGGTCATTTTGGTGAGGTTTTTACCTTTTGCTTTCATTTAGTATCAAAGTTTTCCTCACCCCCTGTCTCATTATAGATGTTTCAGTTCGACTTTATACTTTATAAAGTCTATTTTTTTTGTTTTTATTTTTTTTATGGGATAAAGATATTGAGGGTTGAATCTTTGTTTGTTTCCCTAATACCTTGTGTTTTATTTCTTGTGCGACGTACCCTATGAGGGTAAACTTGTAGATTAAAGAGCTCCTGGAAGGCGACCCGACTGAGATAGACCGGCAAAGCTACTGTGTATTGTGAACCAAAGTTATATAAGTAATCAACATCACAATTCACTGCAATATGTTATCGTTGAGCATTTAATATATCCATTTTTTTAAATACGAAAGCACTTTAAAACCCAAGAAAGAAAATTTATTTTGCAATTCTAATAAAGTGGTGAACAGTTGGTTTGCGGACTAATGTGTATTAAGATTTTTAACCTCATTTTCGACCGTACTACACGCCCTTAAGATTTTTAAACGTTGAACACAGGAGTGAGATTGCCGAAAGCTCGCCGGAACAACGGTCCTTTCATCCTCACACCTATCAATTATTTCACATCTCTTCATATGTACATTCTTATACGTATATTTAAGATATATAAATATCGCATGTTATAATCTCATAAATGTAACATATGATGTTCTACACCTAAACACGCGTGTTCACACTTAAATCAATTTTTTGAAGTTTCAATTTACCACAAGCGTGGTAAAGGAGAGCGGATCGATGGGTCCATAACGTCACCCTGCGGTAATTATTTACGAAGTTTTGTTAAATGGATTCTTGTAACGAATGGAATGAGTCGGTCTCTAAAACACATGTGGATTTATTGTCACTTTACACGTTATAGTAACGAAGAAAATGAACTAACATTAGAAATCGTGTGAGATATAATGAATATGTGACGTCTATTTGGTAGTACGCAGAAAACGTCATCTTAAAACGTCATGTAATCACGCTGTGATTACATGCACGTGTATGCACTTGGAAATGCAGGAATTAACGAATGTAACATGCAAGGCAAACATGCCTATTATAGCGCTTGAAATGATATAAAAAGATTAACATATATATAAAATACTAAAACATAGATATTGATATGTAGGCAAGTTGTTAGTATGCGTTTTAAAAGTTGGAGAGGATTTGTAATATTGTTGGCAAAATAATACTTTAAAAGTGATCAAGCAACTACGCTAGATTATAAAAAAAAACATATTAGCCATAAAAAATAAAATGTGTTAGTTGAGTATGTATTTTCGCAAATATAAATTATGATACAAAATATCATGCTTTTCATATCTCGTACCTGTTCAGTACTTGTTAGCACGTGAAGTGATTTTATATTCTAGAATATATCCTGTACCTATCCAACTGGCTTCATTTCAATATGGCTTTATGAGGAATCATTTCACCACTTCAAACTTATGCTTCACCGAATTTGTTTCTAACGCTGGATTCTGGAAGTCAAGTAGATTTAGAAAGTTTTTTACCGCATAGATACTGCGATTCTTCTTCGAAAACTCGACTTCTTCGGATTTAGCCTGTCACTTCAACTATGTATACTATAACTATACAAATTATTTACTTACCATGAGAAATCAGGTGTACCACAAAGTTCAAATCTGGACTCACTGCTTTTTATCATATGTATTAATGATTTTCTGAATTTCCTTTCCTCTTTCCCTTTTTATTTCTTGTTAATCTCTACACTCCTTTCTATTGCTTGAAACCAAGTAGGTTGGGGTCTACTTAGTCTTTCTTGACGTTCGTTATTCTGCCTGTTAATATTTACTTTGTTGGCCAGTTATTAGTTAGAATTTACTGGTGAATTGTGGGTGAACTGGGTGAATCGTTTTCCGCCGAGCCATTTTTTTTATAACTGGGAATATAAAAAAGTCACCGGGGGCCAAATATAGCGAATACGGTGAATGATGTAATAATTTGAATTTCAATTCGATGATTTTAGCCATCGAAATTGCGCAAGTGTGCACCCGTGCATTGTCTTGGTAGATAATTTTTTTTTGCCAAATGAGGACGTTTCAACTTGATTTCTTCGCTCAACCGGTGCAATGACATTGCATAATACTCTCCATTTATCGTTTGTCCATTTTCCAAGTAATCCATGTAAATGATTCCGCGTATATCCTAAAACACACAGGCCATCACCTTGTTGGCCGATTTCACCGTCTTTGGCTTCTTCGGAACCGGCTCGCCTTTAAAAACCTACTATTTCGACTGTTGCTTTGTTTCTAGCGTAGTGTATCCATGTTTCGTCCACAGATATGTAGGGATGTAGAAACTCGTCAGAATTGCGACGGAAAAGTGCCAAACCAGCCTCCGATTCGATCACACGATTGTATTTATTCTCCACTGAGAACAAACGCAGTACCCATCTTGCTTAGATTTTTTCAAATCTAATTTTTCTTGGAAAATTGAAAACACTGTACCTTGTGATAAGCCTATGGTCTCAACTATTTCGCGTACTTTGATTTGTCGATCACTCAAAACCATATTGTGGATTTTGTCAATCATTTCAGAGGATCTCATTTATACTGAACGTCCCAAACGACGATCATCTTTTGTGGATGTACTGCGACGTTTAAACTCATTTACCCAATTGTAAACAGTCACAAATGCAGGAGCAGATATGCCATGAACCTCATCCAACTCGGCTTTGATTTCTTTCGGTGTTAAACCTTTTAAATAAAAGTGTTTAATCACATTTTTCTAAATGAACCAAAGTTTGTTGCTTCAATCGTGTTTTATCCTCCTGGTTTGAAGGAAGTTCGGTATGTATCGACCGAAGTATAAGTTGAAATAATACAATAGTTTTTGTATAACACTAATATATTTACAAGTTTAATCTTGGAGTTCCGTTAACTTAATGTAAATGCAGTATCTGGTCTTAATACTAAAGACCGAGAAAACTGGCTAATAAATAATATTTGCTCCTATTTAGATCACTGAGATCTTAGTAGGAACTGTTATTTAGATCACTGAGACCTAAGCTTTAACTCGAAGAGATCGTACTTGGAACTGTAGTGAGCTCTAAGAGATCTTGTTTGGCACTGTTTCTTCATTCCCTTATTTTTTGGCAAGAAAGTTTGTCCCCGCCAGTCAAAGAGAGGGAGAAAACAATGAAATAGAGTATACGGAAATATCCATACCATTATTTTTACCTTTCCAAGAAAAGTATATGCTGTAGTTTCCAACGTCACTAATTATAGAAAATAAAATACCTCTTAAAGTAATAAATATACAATGCACAGAGAGAACCTAATAGTTCGCAGAATCGCATTGAACCGAAACCATTTAACCTATTATAATAATATATAACAGAAAAAAAGTACAATAAAACTTATTCTATTATACTCATGCTTATTCAAATACATTTACATAATGGATGGATTAACCAGAGGGTTGTGCCTGTAATAAAATAAATAGTTTTTATGACTGTAGAAAATAAGACAATGAATAAATGTAATACCTGACCAGGCCTAAGGTAATTAACAATATTAAATATATCTGAACTCCAAGACCTTTTCTATATACAATATATAATATTTACAATTTAAAACTAGGATTAAATATATTAACATAAATATACCTACATCTAAATAAAACTAAAAATACAAAATTAAATCTATTTTGCCCGAACAAATCGAGTATAAAAATGAACCCACGCGTTGGATTTAGGTGAAACTTTGATAACAGTCTAATGACAAATGGCGCTTACTAAATGCAAATTTTTGCCATATTACTAGCGCCATCTCTTGGATTTTCTAAGGAGTTATTTAACCACCCTCGTACTTAACATGATGATACATATGTTTTCTACATAGTCGTCTTTAAAAAATTAACGTTATAAGAATAAAATATTAAAATTTAATGCAAATATATATAAAAGAAAATGAAGACTTATGTTTACAGAATATTAAAGAAAAAGTAAAAGAAAATAATGTTAGCAGATGAGCGGATCCAGATGCAGGGCAATTCCACATCATATATAGAAGTGGTGTCTACTTAAATAGTTTAACTGTAAAACGTGATAAACGAATGCATATAGTAAACGACAAATGATAAAAGAACCGGTAATAGTAAACTTAGTCAATGTAGTTGTAAACACTTCTTCAATCCTACTAATGCGAGAGCAAAAACCATCAACGCAGGAAACGCTTTTGAATTCTTTCTAAAGAGATCTGTGGGTAAACGGAAAATAGATGTCACAGAACCGCACCATGCTGCAGAAGAACTATGGCTGGTAAATCGACGAGACACATCAAACAAAACTTCTTTTTTCAAACTCATTTATTTCAGATCTACGAGAAGTTTCAATTTTATCTACATTACATGGAGAATGAAATGGGTTAACAATTCCGGAATGTATCACAATGGCACATTCGTTAATATTTAGAGAGATGTTTTCATTACACCATTTGTGCACAAGTTTTAAGTTATTGTCCAGCTCTGATCACGAAGCTATTTTCGTTAGAATAGTGATTCCTACTGGTTCCTTTCCTGAACTTCGGGAAATTGGAAGAATTGTACCTAAAATTGTACGTAAAAGTGGCGATCGTAGTAATATCTGCAATTACAGACCAGTTACCATATAAAGCAATTGTGTTCAAGTTTTCGAATCTTTAATTCGAATTGCCAACATGAATTTATTAATGGGCGTTCTATCACCACTAACTTAGCAGCACTTACGCAATTTATTAACAAAGATGGTTTTCTTCAGGATATATTATATAGTTTTCGATTCCAACGATCGCTCAATTTTGCTAGCTAAGTTGGATATCTTTGGTATCTTTTTTTTATTTAAGTTCTCGCTCATATTATTCGACATTTCTATCCAATATCAGTATATTTTGCGGAATAACTTTATTGAAATGTTATCATATATTAGCTTTATTCTCACTTATTATTAGTCCCTTATCCTTCATTGGCCTTTCTAATTTTCTTATTTTTACAATTAAATTGTTTCGGTCTAAGCAAGGATCTCCATCGTAGTCTTAGGTTAAATTCATCTTTTTCTTCCAGTTATTTCCAAAGCGACTTTAAATAGTGTTGGTGGCGGGCAGACTTATCTTAAACCTATCGTTGCTCGAATTATTTTTACTCACTAAAGCCGTCTTTTGGGAATAGTACAATTTTTTTTCTTCACTAAATCATAGACTTGTTTGAAATAAATTAAAAAATGATATGAAAAGGCAAATTTTATTCAAACTGTAAATTATTTTAATACAAAAGCTTGATACATTATAGATAGGAACATGCTAACTCCGCATTGATACTCTCCTATCTCATTCAAGGTTATTTCACTCAGTTTATTTTCTATAGTTGGTTCCCATACTTTTGTACAAAATGTCCATTAAAACAATTACACTATAATTTTCTTAATTTGCCGTAACTCCTTCCTTATTTAAAAGCCACTTTATTAATTCTCTTTTCTTTCTGGTTGTTGTTTGTAATACTTTCCTTATTGTATAAAACCAATTTTCTTCAAGTTCCTATCCACCTTTCTGGTATTACAATCACTTTCTCCAGGGGCTTTGTTATTTTTCAACAATTTTACGATAGAGCATTCTTTTTTCAATCATACAATAATTTCGATAGTATATTATTCACAACCTCATATTGAAAGAGTTCATTTTTGTCCGGCGGCAGTTCTGTCGTTATTATTGTACGGCGGAGCTGAAAAAAATACATTTAGATAAAATAGGAAGTGTCTCCCTCTATGTATTCTCCCTGGTATGTATCGGTAAATTCATTTTGACAGATATTTGGGCAACTAACCTAAAACGTCAAACGCCAACATTATCATTAATCAAGAAAAATTAAATGTGTAATCTATCATTTGAGCCTAACTTAAAATCAAAATTTACAAAATCTCAAAGTAATATTCTAATTAAACGCTTGAAAAAAATAGTCTATAATACAGGGCAGCGAAAGCATATTAATTGCGACGCACAAATTCTACTGCCTCGTCTAGCACCTCTGTCTAGTCTATAATAAACTATTTTTTACTTGACGGTAATTTAAATTAGTCTCTTGAAAGTATTTAACACTTTGGGCTGTTATTTTGTGGTCTTCCATATTTCATAAAATAAAAACACAAAAATGAATATTTCACAGATCTATAACTGTTACGCGGTAAATATAATCATTATTAAAGCTACTACATGAGGCGCGTACTGTAATAAATTAAGGAATAGACAGTTACCCGCTTAAGATTCGTTATTCCATGGATGAGTAATATGCACGTTACATCAAACTTAAATTCAGCATGTGATGGCACGTCCGTTCTTTTATTTCTAATATGCGCTCTAGTATTTACGTGTCTTTTTTGCACACTGTGCACAACATTTTAGCACCATTATATTTTAATTCGAATACTTCCCGATAAACTTCTTTAATTATGGCTAATATCTAACATGTTGTTCGTTCGGCACTACCACGCTGCATAATATATTCGTCCGCCCTGTTGGATACATCCGAGTCAGACTGTCCTTCACGGCTATTATTGAGTTTGGTCGGCTGTCCCACAATAAATACAATACATACCTGCATTCCGGACAAAGGGCGCAACTTATAACAAATAATATTAATTGAATCGATTTTAATATTCTCCTTCAACAAGATCGAATGCACATTGTTCTTTATATAACAAATAATTGTTTATTTCTCTATTGACTAGTAATTGTTTTGTGAATTACCGCATATGGTAACTTCGAAAGTATCGTTTTATTTACATATCAATCAATTGTAAAATCTATCAGAATACCACCACACTACAACGAATTTGTTTCTAGTACTTTTACTCTAGTTGGATTTAATACTCGTTTTTGTATACTGAACTACAGTTGCTCAGAAGTTTATACTTCTAGAATACAAATATTTTGTTCTTTGTACAAATATATTTTTGTGTTTGTAACTTCTTAGTACTAATACTACTGAGTTTTCGTTGTACATTAGAAGAAATCTTAAACAATATTAATTGCATTTGCAACGGTTTTTTTTAAATGAATTTTACATTTTACTTGATTAATAGTAATGCCAATAGTACGAAAATGTTGCCCTGGCCCTGAAGTAGTATATATTTTCCGCCATTAATGGCGACATCTTGAAAAAATAAATAATATGTGGAAATAGATGTGCGATCTGTTTCTACGAATTTTCCAATATTGTTCAACTCCTACAAAGTACCTGTATTCTTGGCAAATACACACACGGCATTTTATTGGTTTTCCTTCCTTCTACTTTTGTAATTTTGTCCTGAGTAGAGATCGTTCAATTGAAAGCTGGAAGTGGCGGCAACAGTGACAACCCCCTAAGGCGCGCGACAAAAAGGGGAAAGGTCCCCTGTTAACGGGTAGCATTGCCTGCGGCTGGAAACTATAACACATAAAGTAAAACGCATCCAGAATTTAGACAGACTGGAACGAGATTTAAGCGTTCTCGTTTATTTTCGAGTATATACTATCTACAAAAAAAAAAAAAAACTGGTACTAAAGTTATCGAGTAAAATTCAGTTAAAAAATAACTTCTCATGTCCCCAAAACTTGAATTGAGCACTTTGTTAACATACACTATACGCCATAAATATGCAGGCATCCAATAAAAATGAAAAATAAGGAATATTCATGTATAGTTTATAGATTTATACAATGTGTTATAGTAGACAAGATAATTTATTGCTAAACGTATTTTTTACCTAAATATTCTTCTAAGATCTTTTCAGGAATTTCATATTTACCTATTTACTGCGTTTTCTAGAGTTTGTAACCAATGTATTTTTATTTTTAGATTACTTCGAAACAGATTGTCCATACTAATAATTAACTAATTAATATATTATGCCAATGACGAGGCCTGGCAAGCTCGCGGTTTCTGCAAATGGGAAATCAATATCCTAACGTGGAACTATTTTCAGAAGAACTGATCTTGACGGCGCTAAGTTTAATTAAAGCGTACGACTAGAGAGAGTATTCTAACGAGACATTGAGACCATCATAGATCTAGGAAGGTCGCAGTTAAACAACTTCTATGGCCAATAATTAAATCCAATCTAAAAATATGCAAAAGTTACTGTAAGGCTAACGGATAGTAGCTATAAAATCAAGTGCTTTCTTTTTCTTATATTTCCAATTTTTTATATACATATAACGGACACTATATGGTGCACCATAAATTTTGAATGCGAATGTATGTTTGCTCAGGTAATGAGCCGTTGCAGCACCTTATATAACGGGGTAAAAATTTTCGAGATTGTAGAATTAGTCTGTGAATGACATTCAAATGAGCACCAAAATATCGCAAATAACCAAAATATTCTACAGTAATAGGCAAGGTTTTAACAAAGATCATTGTTACAATATCTTCGCGGTGTATACCGGTATATGTATATATGTATATATATATATATTGTTACAATACTCAGCCTCACGTTGGGCTGGCAAATGTTACAAGGCAGAGATGCTGTTAATTATAAAAAGAAAATAGTATTTACGTAGAGCGAGAAGTGATAAGTTAAATAAATTTTAAAAATAATAATTGGGCACCTTATTAAATGTGATACACTTCTCAATGTACGCAATCTCTGTTTTTGCTTGCCAACTAGTCTCAGGGTGCATGAAATCTGTGTATAAATGTTTAAATAAATGGTATATCTCAGGCTCGTCGTGACTAAAAGTAGTTGCTTCCTTATAAGTAATTTAAATAAACGATAATCAAAAGAAATAACTTCTACAACTGTATCTACATCAATAAAAGATATATATATATCAATATAAACAAAATATATTTATTGTATTAAAAGAAGAAAACTGTAACAACATGTACAAATATAACAGTTTAAGTGGAATGTGAACGATATATGCGTATTATAACAAGGTGTACAATTGACAAGGTTATGTGTGTTGTTATTTTATAATAAATGTGTACTAAAATTATATGAACAATCTCTAATACGTAGGTAAGTACCTTTTAATTATGTGTACTGAGTAAAATAAGTATATTATTTAGCAAAATTACAGTTTGAATGATATTTGGTAAAAGGTGAAAAAATTCGAGAATCTTTATTTATTTGTGTTTCAATATTAAAAGAAATAAATTAAAGACGATATTTATTAGTTCAGTTGATATAGTTAACCTGTGTTCTGCTTGTAGGTTCTAAGCGGCTATGTTGTCGAGTCTTGCTGATGTAAGTTACCCCGAACGCTCTCCGATTTTGGCGGCTTGTGCGGGAAGTTTTGATGACGCTCTCGAAGCTATCTTCGGACTCGGAATAAGTCTGCTAGAATCTCTCAATGACCTGGTATTGCTGTTGGATTTGAGGTATTAGCTTGATTTAACACTCCTCCAAGTAGTCAATGGCCTGTAGTTCTTCTTAGATATATATTTTGGGTGTTTTCGTGTACTTGATAACGAAATCGATAGTTTAACGCTTTATTTGGCGTTTATTCGCAGAAATTCGGTTATTTGTCAAAATCTCGCTTATTACCAGTCTTTTCTCAGGTTATCTATTATCACTATTTATCACTTTTACACTACATAAATGTTTTAAATTGAATAAATTTAGAAATTTCTAATTGAAAATCGAAAAGTACGTCTTATACGTTTATGAATTTTGCATAAGATGATGCCGATAGCGACTGTTTTTTAATCAAAGCCTATTTATTTAATCTCTAAAAAGTCTCGAAGTTTTTTCTTTAAAACTAATTTCTAAGACATATTTTAACTATACATAATATATTATCTAGATTTAAAAATTATTTAACAAATTCTAACCTAATTTTTATGTCAATCTTAATATTACTTTGTGTAAATTGCGCACGATAAATATTTACATTTCGGAAGATGTCGATTAGTGGGCGTGCCTTACTAGCGTCGATATAATGTGTAGATGTATATGAATTTAAATATTGGTACATTCGCGCTAAAATTTGAATATTGAATTTAAAATAATAAAAATGAAATTAATGAAAGAAAAAGAAATATACTAATTTAAGATTGTAATATTATCGTTATATAAATTCGTATACATTTCGACACTACTAAAACTTGCTAACTCCGTTTTATAACCTTGTTTACATAAATATTTGTGATGTTGAGTAACCTATATTTCCCATTTCAGTTGCTGCTCTAAGGGTATGTCTTGTATCACAACAATATATATATATATATGTATATTATATATATATATATTATATATATATATATATATATATATATATATATATATATATATCCTTAGCGGTATCGCTGTACTATGGAACATGCGTGAAATACAGTGAACAGTGGAAATAATAGAATTTTGGTGTGGTGGGCCTTGATCACTTTCGTCTAGTCTTTCAGTCAGTTGAGTTTACTTTTGTTTGTGTGTGCCGCTGGAGATTTGGTATCGTGAAAATTTTACACTGAAATAGGTGGCTTATTGGCGGCATACTGAGTTTGACGTATTGGAATTTTATGTTTGGATAGACGATATTGATTAGGCCGAAGACTAATTAACCCCTTCGAACAGCTGTGGGTAAGAAATTTTCCCGCTAACTTTCTTTGCAATATTCCTTTGTGCTCCCAATCTTCGTGTTTCGCAAATTCTAATGCATAAATTAACATCTGCAGGGTTTTGTTACGAGTTCTCTTAACTGATTGCTGAAATTTTCCGTACGAGTTGTTAAATAAACGTAAATAAAGTGAAGAATTTTTTGGAGAAATGTATGAGACCACGAGTTCCGGAAATCACTTCGAGGACCACAGGTGAAACGGAAACGACAGCATAGAGGCGGGTTAACCTTGAGAAAAACAAGCGGTAAGGTAGTTTTGTCTCTAATTACGCCGCTTCATCTGATCTATTATCACACAAAAACTTGAATTATGCTTTTAAGAAAATTGGCGGCACTAAATATTACGAAGCATTAATTTATTCTGTCTTTTGTCGTAAACATCCAGCAATCTCTTTGTTCGTAAGATATATTAACATAGTTCATATTAAATAATATTTTATTTGTCTTGAACTTTAAATAATTTCTTTGTTGTAAATACATTAGTATCGTTCACAGTAATTTTTCATTTGTTTCATTTGTCTTGAACGTCCATTAATTTCGTTGAACAGTTAAAACTTTAGTATTGTTCATACCAGTAATTAATTTAATGTATTTAATAATTGTGATGATGCAATTTAGATTAAACATAAATTGGTTGTTTCAAATTATTTAAGGATTTCGTGCAGAAAAATGCATTTCATTTGTTTCATATTTTACTTTAATAGAGTCATAAAATATGTAGCCCTAAGTTTACGTACATAAGATTTAATTTCGTTTGTAAAAACAACAAAGTATTTAGGAGCAATGTCTAATCTTGGATGTATTTGGAAAAGTATAATAAAGAGTTTTCAATTATTGCATTACAATACATGTGTTCGAGCATTATTTGAATTCACGCGTATTATTTACGCTAAAATGTGTTTACATGTTAATCAATAACACTGGTTTACTAATTACTAACCCGAAGTACGTTTGTTACTATTACGGAACATGTTTCAACATTTAGTAACAAAATATTACCAAGATAAACATAACTATAGTTTCAGCCACGGTTTACAAGCTTTATACTCCTGTATTCGTAATCGTATTAAATATTTGTGGCAAGTACAGCAGTTTGTGCTTCTTTAAACTTGTCTGAGCGTACGCTCCACGTTACAACAGAGTGTATATAAGTGATACATTCTTGTGCAGTTACAGTACTCGTGGAAATTAGGTATTAAAAGAGAAACCTGGATTACTTTCAAAAGTGTAACTGAATACTTTTCAGGAAATCATGAAATCACAGGATTATAAAAAGTTGTTCAAAACATGTTGCAAAAACATCGCGATTTAGATTGTATAAGAGCATTATAATTTACTTTTTCTATTTTGCGTTCGAAATGAACTCATTATGAAACCCAAAACAGTATCGAAATGAGCTTCATTTCGATACGCTTTTTTTTCATTTTTCAATGTTGGCGTTGTTCGAATACAGAAATAAATATCATTGCTGTCATTTGATTTAAAGAATTTATGTACATTTGACATATATGATATATGTCCGTATTTTACACAAACAACGTATGTTGTATAATATTGACAACAACATATATATGTTTCTATGTCCCTCATGTTTATATTTTTAAATGAAGTATCAAGTAATGTTAACGAAAATTAGTAAATAATATGTAATATAATATACTTCGCGGATAGCAAGATTTAAATTTGAAAATGTCAAGTATCAATGTGACCAACTGCATGCTTTATATAAAAATTAAACTCTGAACTTTCAAATTAAATAATTCCAATTTAAGCAACTTATTAATGTAAAAAACGCAAAATAGAAAAAATAGTATAAAAAACTCGTTTCATAAGGCCTTTTGCCGCACTCGCTCTTTAGAAAACTCGCCGCTATCGCGGCTCGTTTTCTAAACTGATCTCGTGCGGCAACATGGTGCCTTATGAAACTTGTTTTTTAATATACTATTTTGCATGCCCATCTTCATTTTATTTCCGAAAACTTGGACAAATAAGCGAAGAACAAGGAGAGAGGTTCCATCAGGACATAAAAGAAATGGAGCCGAGATTCCAGGAAAAGTTTAATACAAACATGATGGTCGATTATTTAGTATTTACGTATTTTTTGATATATTAAAATTATATTGTCATTATTAAATACAATATAGTTATATACGTTTGTAAAAAGCAATGCTTTAATTTGTGTTGTATCTGAATGTGATAGGAAAAAATCTAAATCATGTTTTAAATCACAACATATTTACTCATTATTACCTATTAACACTAAAACCTCAGCGAACAAACTAAATTTTGCAAGGCAATGTAATCTGAATAAGTAGTTCATTAACAAAAATTGGACGTATATTTAATTGTAGTTGATTAATCATTATCATTATAATTCCTCCTAAACTAATTAATTAGTTTTATTATTTTTTTGCTTTCCAATAACTAATGACTTAGTCGTTAAAATGTAGCCTGTCCAATTTTTATTATAAATAATAATATGTATAACTACCAAATTTGGAGGCATTATTTATGGGTGGGGAATTTACCGCAAGAACCACATTCTTATTTGCGGAATAATTTGAATTGCATAATTAACTCAGTTGATATAACGATTTTGGAATTAATAATTATGATGATACTTTACAGAGATGGAGTCGTGTTATTAAATTGCAGCTGTCGGTGTTGATGCATTATTTAATATCCGGTAGTGTCATTGTTCGCCTTCATGTTCGGACGATGATATTATGACGTAGTTACTGTTTCCATTAGCTCAACACTAATTAACATGGTGACGAGACCAGTGCAGTGTTTAATGACATGAAGTTATATTATATTAATCTCCCAATGTTCGCTTAAGCAAATAGCTACTTTTTTAAGTGTGAAACGTTATTTTCGGCGGCATATCTATACTTAATTATGAAGAGAAGAAACAAGAAATAAGCATTACGTCAAATTAGAAAGATTTATGGATATTTGTTAGCCTTACGCTAAAATTACAAAAATGTTAAATGATCGAAAACAAAAAATTAATTGGCGAAATAAAAACTACATTCCATAAAATAATACATAAGTTAATTTGTTAAACCGGTACATTTATTACGAACTACTAATGTATATACTACTAAAGAAGATGCATCTTTACATATCAAACTGAGCTGTGAATTGATTTTTGTATGAATTATACAGGTCTCCTTGAAATAAAGAGACAACATATGATAAATGGATAGATGTAATTATGTAGAATATAAATCCAAAATATTGTGACTCAATTACGATGTGAAACCCGAAATTAAAAACACCTCGAAAATTGTATTACGTGACGCATATGAATTCAAAATATTCAGAATGTGTATAAATAATATCACATCACACACATATACGCTACAACGCATGTTCACATAACAGGTGAATGAGATGGACAATAACAAAACTATTATTTTTGTTATCGTCGGTCAACTTTAAGATACCGTCTCTGATACTTTTTGTAATTACACAGTGGCGTGACAAAAATTTTTAAATATTTTTTTTCCCCCACTTAAGACAGTGAATTCTAAAATATTTTGGATTCATATTCTATATATGTAATTACATCTTTCCATTTATCATACGTTGTATTTTCATTTTAAGGTCGCCCTATAAAATGAACGCACACTTGCAATTGTTATTTCACAGTCTGGGTTCCAAGAGCTTGTGGGTTGGCGACTACGTCTAAGAGTATTTCGTTAAATATTAATAAGTTTAGCGATTAGGCAGATATCTTGATCGTCTTTCAACCAAATTTTTGGTGTTGTGATCAATCTATGAGTACGCATATTGTCATTAGTGTTGTATTTAATAAACTCTTGGAAATATCAGCGTCCATAGGTATAACAAAGCACACATCGTTAACGGTTTCTTGGAACGTGGAATTTAATTAGCAACAACAAAAACACGGGACAAAATTAGTACAACGATATTTCGCCAAAATCCTAGTTCAACGTTGTTTCAAAGTTAAAGGAAAATAGATTAAAAAGGATTATATAAATATATATAAATATATCAATCAAATTAACCGACGCTTACAAACACAAGCGTTGAACATGAAAGGAATAAGTTTATGCCGCTTGTCATGCAAAAACACATTGATCATTGATTTCAGTTAGCACAAAAAAATTACAATCTAGATCAGGACAACGTAGTCTTTATCAATGAAACTTCATCAATAGCACAGTAGTAAGTTATTGGCTTATTGTGCCGAGAATACCGAGGCAGAATCCGGCCTTAGCTATTCAAAAGGTTGTGCGGTTTTTCTTCTTGTAAATGTAGACAGCCAAATATGTTAAGTCACTCCACAAGCACAGTCGTAATAATAAAATGCTCGTTGTAATTAGCGTTAAACTGTTGGGGGATGCTAAGGAATGAATTATTTTTATTATTCTGTGTGGACTCTCAGAAGAACATGGGTGCCAGGGTATTAGTGTACGAAAGAACTGTGAACAAATATTTAAAAATTCATATATGAGAGTGCTTTAATGTGCGAAGTTTTTGGATCTCGTAAGTTTTTTTTCACGTGAATTTAGATGCTAAGAAAATGATTGAAATTTATAGTACGTGTTTACTAACGTCTGGCAAAAGTGGTTTGGTGAAGTGGTATCAAATTTAATAGTTCAAGATCAATAATCCAATACAACAGAATTGTAGCAACATCAGATTTGCCGTTCCAATCGCTTAATGCTAATCCAATTAAAAATGTGTGGGTTTACAGGAAAATGAAGCTGAAGCAAAATCAGATTATGTATAATTGCTGGCGAGTATGGAAAAACGCTGTCAAGTAACACCTAATAATAATGGCGACTGGGGACTACATTTTAGGTAATTGCAATTTAAAATTCTCAAAATGATTACAGATGAAACAAAAATTCTATAGGACTTTTGTCCTTAAAAATTATCCACACGTTTGCGATATAGACTATACCTTGTCTGAATAATAGTTTCAATCTTGAAAATAACAAAAACTGAACATCGTGAGATAATCAAATATTAAACAAAACGTTGCCTATTCCGCATTTAAAGAACGGAAAAATTTATGTGAAAAACAAAACTTTTCCGCAATCGGTGGAATGAAAGCATCGCTATTGTTGAAAATTTGATATGTAGTGATCGCTGAAGTTGGGGCTAAAATGTGAACGAAGTTTTATTGCATCACCACAATCTTTGTATGTGTGTGTGGAAGGGAGGGGGGCAGTATAAAATGAATCTTGGAATATGTTATCGATTTAGTAGCATAGTAGCAACATTGAAGTTCATGTTCACTTTTAGTACAAATGCAAAAAGCATTATAGAGGTATATACAGTGTGGTCATAAAGTTTGAAACCAAGCTTATAATCCGCATTATTTTAAATTTTTTGGAAAAACGCTCGGACAGGTAAATTTTCTTTTTAAAAACGCTATCTTTTGACATACAATTTTTTTCTATGACGTCATTGGTTTTCGAGTGATCATCATCAACACTTTCTTTAAATGGCAACCATATTATTTTTTTCTCGTTTTTGGTAGATCTTTATATCCACCAAATAGTGATATAAAACAATTGGTATGTTGCATCACAATTTTTTTGAAAAAATGATATAAATTTAGAAAAAAATACGAAAATTTTATTTTTGTACAAAATTAAAATTAAATTAAAAAAAAATCTGAACTTAAATTTATTGTAACAGTTAACGTAAATTTTCAAAATGGACCCCACCAACCAACTGACACTGTCCCAGCCGAGTGTAAATGCTTTGCGATCAATAGTAATCTGCGTTATTCGCTCCAGGTCAAAAGAAATTCGTCTTCCCAATCGGCCAATTACTTATTAAAAAATCTTATTTAACATTAAATAGTTTCACAAAAAAGGGCCAAAGAAGTTTAATTTATTTAAGAAGAAATGGTCTGCCAATTTCTTAATTAAAATTATCGCCCAAAAATTGAAGATTTCAAAAACTAATTAAGCTTACAAAATTTACTGAAATATGTAAGTTTTTTTCACACTTCTGTCTTGTGTGAGGACTTAAATATTCTTCTTGAACAAACCGGATCGTCAAAAGCACATGTACTCATGTTACTATGCAAAAAAATTACAAAAACAAAAACACGCACTTTTTTGCAAGATATTTCTTTATGACATTCTTGCTTGTTTTTATACAATTTATGTACAAAAATTTTAGTTTGAAATTGTTTCTATGGCGACAACATTGTTGAATTATTTACTTCTATTTTTGACGTTAAATTTTTGAGATATTGCGTAAAAATTGTTCATTTTCGCTAATATAAAAAATAGCACATTTATCTGAGCGAGAAAGAATCGAAATTTTAATTATGGTTGGGTATGGGGACAGACAAAGAACGCATGCAGAAGCATGCGATTTGTTTAACCATGAACACCCTGATAGACCTCCAATTACCAGGTCTACGGTGACAAAACTAGTTGGAAAGTTTACCGAAACTGGATCCGTAAAAGATCGACCACGGCAAGGTAGACCTCAAATAGGAGAAGATGTGAAATTAAATGTGCTTCTAGAAGCAGAAGAAAGGCATCATGTTTCCACCAGACAACTTGCGTTAGCCAATCAGGTGGCGCACTCATTTGTCGTCAACTTATTTAAAAAAGAACACTATCGTCCTTACAAAGTTCAACTTGTACAGGAATTACATGAGGATGACGAAGATCGTCAACTGCAGTTCTGTGAAAACGTAATGTTACGGTGTGACCAAAATCCAAATTTCTTGGAAAACATCGTCTTCTCAGATGAAGCTACGTTCTGCCTAAATGGATCTGTTCACCGCCATAATTGCAGATATTGGTCGCAGAACAATCCGCATTGGACTCAAGCGTGTCATACTCAGCGCAGAGGAAAAGTTAACGTATGGGCTGGAATGATTGGACGACGCATTTTAGGACCATATTTTTTTGAAGGAAATTTGACTGCTGTGCAATATTTAGAATTTTTAAGATTTGAAGTGGTTCCAGCGCTCGCTGTTATTTTCCCAAATCACGAGGATGGTGATGTACCCCATCCAAATATTTGGTTTCAACAAGATGGGGCGCCTCCCCGTTATGGTGTAGAGGTTCGCCACTATCTTGACGAAATTTTCCCAATAAATGGATTGGACGGAGAGACGCCATAGAATGGCCACCTCGTTCTCCTGACCTGACTCCGTTAGACTTTTTTTTGTGATTTTATTTGAAATCGAAAGTGTATTTTAACAAACCGAACAATTTAGAAGATTTAAAAGAACGAATTCACGTAGAACTTACACAAATATCCCCAGACATAATTGAGGCGAGTATACGAAGTGTTTACACTCGGCTGGGACAGTGTCAGTTGGTTGGTGGGGTCCATTTTGAAAATTTACGTTAACTGTTACAATAAATTTAAGTTCAGATGTATTTTTTTTATTTAATTTTAATTTTGTACAAAAATAAAATTTTCGTATTTTTTTCTAAATTTATATCATTTTTTCCAAAAAAATGTGATGCAACATACCAATTGTTTTATATCACTATTTGGTGGATATAAAGATCTACCAAAAACGGGGACAAAATAATATGGTTGCCATTTAAAGAAAGTGTTGATAACGTCATCACTCGAAAACCAATGACGTCATAGAAAAAAATTGTATGTCAAAAGATGGCGTTTTAAAAAAGAAAATTTGCCTGTCCGAGCGTTTTTCCTAAAAATGTAAAATAATGCGGTTATAAGCTTGGTTCCAAACTTTATGACCACACTGTATATTAAAAACCAATTAATATCATTTTCTTATGATATTTTATCCAAAACTCACTAAAAAATATTTTTTCGCAAGGGCCTCCACAGTGAAAATGTGGAAAGGAACTAACGAAAAAAACGCACTCGCCGAATAGTGTATGTTATCAAAAAACGGATTTAAAAAAAATTAAACATTTCCTATAGTCTTATTTGAGCACTAGCGATTATAATTTATTCACTGATTTAAGAAAAAGTTTCGAGAAAATTTCCCTAGTACTGCCATTGATTAGAATTTGATCTTTATACACTATTTTGATAACTATTGTGATAACTACATTAAAGTTAAAAAAATATTGACTAAACCATGTAATAGACGCATTAAGTGTGTATTAAATATAATCTATAGAATAAAGTTATGAAAGGACAGCAGCACAAATTGTCTTTTAAACTATCCAAGTAGCTATAGTTATTTTCATTTAACAAATAAAAAAAAAAGCTTCATTAACATTAAGACATGAGTCACACTTGCGCATCAATCTATAGATTCCCGGCTAGTAAAATTTCCGCGGTTCGTGCGGAACCTTTCTCTAACTACAACGTTCTAATTGAATCGCCAACATTTGGTGATTGTTTTAATGGTTCAAACACATGGAAATCAGACGCAGACAAGCCAGAACTGTAAGTTAGCTATTCTAAAACTTCCAATATATACGGACAAGCAGACCTTAAATCAAAAGGATGATACCTTTAATATGGTCCCTTGAACATTGACTCTTGATGTTGGTACGTAAACAGTTTTAGGTGTTTGCATATCGTACAGCATTGATGTTGACACCAGATTCATTAAAATCTAAGAGCAGTATACATGTTTCACCTTTGGAGATTCTGCACGTTTCCACTGAAAATCTGATGTTTGGATTCTGGTTTGTAGTGATAACACCAAGATTCATCACCTGCAACAATTTAGTACAAAAGGGCATTTCCTTTTTTATCGATAGCGTATTAAATGGTGTAGTGGCAAGTTCGAACGCAAAGACAAGGGATAATGGAATGAACAGTTTCCACAATGATGCTATATAATACGTTTATTTGTCCGAAGAGCAAGTTCCATCCGCCTTACATTTTGATATGATGTCGCAAGGCGAGCATGTTCTGGACGTAACATATTTAATAGATTCTCTAGCTTACCGAAATTTATTGCAAAGTTATTCAATGCCGTATGATAGTAATTATAGCTACCGTACACAGCTTTCATATTCGTATAAACTACCACTACCCGAGCCATTCAGCAGCCAAAAATTGAATAACAGCATCGATATTGGGAGATGCTTTTTAGCAAAGATGCCATTTCCTGACTTAAATGACAACTATTAGGAAGAAGCAAACAGCAAATGAATCGGTTATTTCTTAAACACCCTAAGTCATTTTTTGGCCATTTTGAGTTAATACATGATTAATATGAAAGCAGCTGTTTCCTATCGTTTGGGGCTTATACAACCTAAGTACTATATTCCTTACCTTAGAAACATGTAATTGAAATATTCCATTTAATGCTTAAACAACTGCAAAAACCTGTACCTGCAAAAACTTTAAATCTAACGAATTGCAAGTATGTTCTCAGGTAATTAAATAGGTGTCCTATGAAATGTGGAACTAAAATAGATCTACATACTAAAAAGGAAATTTTTCAAATATTTCATTCTATGAAAACAAAAGATGAACAGGATATTTATATTCAATGTTTGATTGAAGTTCAAAATATAAAACAGAGGCGTAAGCGCAACTTAGAAGGAAAAGAGCGTAGTAGATCATATGGCTATTTTGTGAATCTTTGTAACAAAAAGATTAAAGTTTGTCAGTTTACTTTTGCAAACTTACATTGTGTAAGTATTGAGAGACTAAAAAGAATTAAAAAGCTGCTATTAAATAATAAAACAAACGCCTTCCGATAAAAGAGGAAAGTATCCTAAAGGAAATGCCATTACAGCTGATATTATGAATTTAGTTAAAAGACACATTTCTTTATATCCTGTAAAGCAGACACACTATTCTGGGGCAGACTATCAGTATTTGGATGCCAAGCTGAACGTAAAAATAATGCACGAGATGTTTTGTGCTAAATATCCTGATTTAAAAGTAACATACCATTATTATTTAAAATTTTTCCATGAAAATTTTAATCTTCACTTTGGGCGGCCGCAAGTTGACACTTGCAATAAATACGAGGAACTAACTTTGAAAATAAAATGTACATCTTTAGATAGTCCATCAACGCCGCGCAAAAAAATTTTACACAGCAATTCAGACTGCTACTGAAGAATGTAAAAGCAATGAAAAACTTGGAGCAATAGCATTTGATTTCATGCAAAACCTACAGCTCCCATTAATTCCTGTACAGGATTTGTTCTATTTAACCCAATTAAGCGTGTCTGTGTTTTGTATTCACGATTTCAAAACCATTAAGGCTTATTTTTACACATACACCGAAAATGTTGCAGCAAAGGGTCCCAATGAGGTAGCGTCGTTCTTAATGGATTATATTGAGAACTATTTGCCTAAACAAGTTGAAGAACTGCGATTGTTTTCTGATAACTGCCCTGGGCAGAATAAAAATCACTGCATTATTCGATTATGTATGGCTTTAGCAGAAACAAATCGTTTTAAGAAGGTGCAACAATTTTACCCTATAAGAGGCCATTCCTTCCTTCCTTCCTTGCGACAGGGACTTCGGCGTTGCCAAAAGAAACCTCCGGAAATATGACAGAGTTTACAATTTACACAGCTACACAAAAATTATTGTCAAAGCAAGCTCGCAAAATAATTTTACGGTCAAGGAAGTTAAGGGAGATGAAATTTTAGATTTCAAAAATTGGTGGACAGCCTATTATAAAAAGGACACTACTGCCGAGGAATCAGCGAAGGCTTGTAGAGATGCAAAGGTAACATTTGCCATATCGAAATTTCACCACTTCATACACTTATCTTCAAATCCTGGATATGTAAAAATTTCTGGACTAATCAATGGTTGTTTGTGGCATACGTTTCCCTTAATGCATGCTAGAAATACGAAAAATAGACTGCTGTGTTTTCCAAAATCCTGTGCTTACGAAGGAAGCATTCCTATCTTGAACACTAAACTGGAACACCTTAAAACATTGCTGCAATGGGTCGATGAAGACGAGAAATTTTTCTATGAAGCTATTATCAACTTCAGTAAAACAAAGGAACGGAAAAATAAAGCTGCAAAAAGGGAATAGCGAGTAAAGTTCTTAAAAATGTATAACTTGTATTACAAATTTTGCGTTTGTTGCAGAAACAACCTAAGTCAGAATTTTTGAAAATTTTTTTAAATATTATAATTTTAATTAATATAAAATATTGTTACTACATTATGTCTAAAACATGTTAAACAATCATTTGAAATAAAGTAAACAAAATTGTTTTTGTGTTTCTAGGAATAAAACGTTTTTTTTGTTTCCTGAAAACCTATAAAAAATGACTTAGGGTGTATAAGAAATAACCGATTCAAATATTTTTGATAGACGCGTAAACAACTAACCTAAAGAACTGAATTTCGTTATCGTAGATGAAGTCAGGGCTACGTAGTCTAAATGTGTTTCTACTGAACAATCCTAATATACAGCAAGCGGAGCCTTAAATAAGAACATGAAATTGGTCGATCGCGGATCTCCCGCTACACTATAATAACCATCGAATGTGGTTTGATTCATCACATCAGTATCAATTAGCAAATAGAATGTCGACTCATCAGTAAATAAAATATTTTTAATAAGACCTACATTTCGATCCCATTTTTTTCTCATTTCGGAACAAAATTCCATTCGTGTATAATGGTCTTCGGGAAATCGTTCCTGCGTTTTTCTGAAATTTTGTATATACGGTACTTTTCAAAACCTTACGTACATTCTGTCGGAAATATCTAATTGATATGCAATTTGTTTGCCCGTTTGGTTGGGATTTTTCTTCTACAGAAGCAGAAATGAGTATATTACATTGATTAAAATTATTTAAACTATTATTTATTTTGTGCTATTGAGGTGAAACGCTACCAAATTTTTCAAAATTGTTAATAACGCGGAATAGCGTTGCTATTATTAAGGTAACAATTTCCATAAACAACTGCAGCATAACTACGAATCGAATGCTAAATAACTTTTGTTTACTGTCTATCCTCACTACTACTACGTTGATTCCTGTTTCATAGAACAATTCCTATGTTCTTATGTAAAGCCCCGCTTACTGTATATAAAACGACTTGTTTACTACAGTTTCCATTATTACGTTCATGTGACATAATGCTCAAGCAAAACTTGGATAAAATCTTGTCAATACATAAAATATCACAATCTCCGCAAGGAGCATAATATACTGTATCAGTTTAATTAAATCAGATACTGGTGAGGGTTATTGAAAATAACCATTACCACAATGTAGCTTTAATCCTGGATACGTGTTTCGACAACTAATTTATCATCAGCAGTAGAAAAAATATTACACTCGGAACACTAGCACATAGTTTACTAAACAAATAACTTGTTATATTGTTTTATTTATGGGGAAATTAACTTATCAATTTTGGTATAGTGATTATAATTATAACATAGGTAGAACACATTATCCAAATATAAATTTCCATATGGACTTTTAATATGACAAACTAAATTTTCGCTAAAAATTAAAATAAACTGACTGAATTTAAATTAATGTCAATATACAAGGTGTGTAGAAATTGGCATACTAACTATAGGTGATAAGTTTCTTGGTAAAATTTGAAGTAAAAAATCTTAATACTAAAACAGTGTATCATGCTTCCTGTGTTTTCAGAAAGAATATGAAGGAAACATACATTTGGTAACATTTGTGAACCTTTCCGTTTTAAATAGTGCATATGAAGTAAAAGAAATAATGATAGCTCTTGAAATTATATATTTATCGTGAAAATATTACAAACATTTTTGTACATTTCTTTGACAGAAGTCAATGTCATTATTACCTACGTAATTGTTAGAATTTCAAATCCATCGGTTTGTAGACATAGCTGCAATCTATGTGGTATCGTTTGTACTATTCGCTCAAGTCTTTCTGGTGTGACTTCTAATACTGCGACGTCAATTCAGATTCTAATTTCGTCAGCGTTTTGAAGAGCTGTAAAATAAACTTTTCCTTTAATGAAACCTCAAACAAAAAAATCTAATTGATCTCGCAGGCCATAATATGGGACCGCCACAACCAATCGATCTGTTTGGGAAGTGTTTATCCAACCAGTTTTTTACGTTTCGAGCAAAGTGCGCAGGGGCTCCATCATGCATGAAAATCATATTACATCGTATGTTCAGCGGTATCTCATCAATAACTTGTTCTAAAACATTTAAGTATTCACCGGCATCTAGAGGATTTGGTAAGTAAATTGGTTCAACTACCCTGTTATTTATTATACCTAGCCAAACATTAACAAAAAAGCTTCTTTGGTGACCGTATTCAGAAAATTCAGATGGATTTTCATCTGCCCAATGATAAAAATTATGAGAATTAAACACACCATCTCTGGTCAACCTGTACTCATCACTCCAAAGAACACGTCTTAGAAAGTCACCTTCATGAATCCTATTTAAGATTGTATTGCAAAAATGGATTCGAAATAAGTTATCATTTCCGTAGAGGGGCTGAACTTTAGAAACATGGTATGGATGAAACAAGTTTTCTCGTAGAACCAAATGAACAATCTTATTACTGGGGATATTTAATATAGGAGCTAATTGACGGGTACTCGCAGAGGAATCTTCCTGTATTGTGGCTAGAATTTGCGCTTCTAGTTGCATGGTACGCTTTTGTCTTGGTCAACCAGGATTTGCATTTCTTGGAATAAACGAACCTGTTTCACGAAGACGTTATTTCAGCCTTCGAAATACATTTTTACTTGGATGCTTTCGGTTTGTAAAACGCACTCTATATTCCAGTTCTGCCATTTTCACGACAGAAACCGTATGTCATGTACTTATCGGCATATTCATTCAACCTAAAAATCATATTGAGCAAACAAATCAACAAGTAAACACGGAAATACGAAAACTACTCACTAACTAATTACAAATAAACACGAAAAAAGACAGAGATTATAGAAAAATAAGCAAGTCGAATGAAGTAGGTAGGTAAACTCGCGGTCATAAAATTTGTCTTACCATTTTGACGTTTAAGAAAATTTTAACTAAATTTACACGTCGTGGACCAGACTTTCAGGTTTGGCGGTTATGGTAGTAATATCAATGTATACTACCTGTCTTGAATTAAATGCGGTATTTTATTTATAATTTTATGAAGTTCCTCACTGGTATAGAACTTAAACATACGCGCAATTTCAGAGCTTGTGGCATTGTGTTGAGTGTTTGGTGTTTTACAAATTTTCCATGGGATTTAGATCCGGACTATTTGCTGGCCAGGGTTACAACTCCACGTGGTTTTCTTGAAAACAGTTCTTAGCAGCAAGGTATGTGCTGAACAGGTATTCTGTTAAAATACAAAGTTTTCATATGTATTCCTTGCGTATGATATCATAATATGTTCAATAACATTTACATATATCTCCCCGTTAAGTCTATTTTGTAGACGACACATGGCACGCACCCCAGCAAACAGAGCTTATACAAGCCCACACATTAACTGAAAAGCGGCCGATTTTTTTGATATGATGAACATACCGTTCCTCAAATCTCCGTCATGAGACGATTGAAAAGTATTTTCATCTGAAAAAATTACGCGATTCCAAAAGTCTATACCCTTTCCTCAAAACTCCAGCGCAAACCCCACTCTGGCTTCCTTATGATGTTACGTTAAAAATGGTGCTCTAGCAGTCGCAAAGCTGAATATCCCCGCTTCTTTCAAGCAGCGACGAGCTGTTCTGGACGATCCCGGAAAATTTGTTAAAATTTTTGAGGTTACACCATTTTCGAATGGATTTCTTCTTAAAACATTACATAACAGTGCGTCGTCTGCAACTGTTGATATTTCTGAAGGTCCTTTTCAATGTAGCTTCCCTTCTCCAATTTCTATATATGCGTATAGCAGTGCGTTTACATATATGTATTAAATTCGTGAGCAACTTCATTAGGGATACGACCACTTTCAATTTTAGCAGAAACTCGTGCACGTTGTATTTCATTTAAGTACACCATTTTAAAAATTTGAGAGTATAAAATAACGTTAGGTTTAATGACTTAAATGTGGCAGCGATGATTGACAATCCATATGACAGATCAGGAACCATTTTACGATGCAAACGTGACAAAATTTGACAGTAGTATTGCATTTGACTGGAACAACATTAGGCTAGCTACTTGTGGCTACTTATTGTTTTACAACATTGTCAGATGTGTTTTTCGTCAAAATAAGTTAATAAACAAACATTAAAAACAAACTTTACAATCAAAAAGAAAACCTTAACGAAGAAATAAAAATAATTCTTCTTTATTCTAAATTGTATCTCTTTCTTTCAACAAATATCGATCACTAAGGCTTATTTAAAGACTCATGCATGGTACAACATTTTGGTTTCAGGATTTTAGACTCCGAATTTAACGGAGAATATCGTTCCCGTAGTTAGCACGCCAATTTATACACATCTTGTATATTAACAATTAAATTTAATAATTCCCAAAGTTTAATTAAGTATAGCAAACGCCAATTAAGTTGGCGAGGAGGGGTAAGTTCGCGCAGAATTAGAAGTAGTGGGGAGGTTTATATTTGGTTTTACATCAAATGTCAGATAATTCTAACCTCTGAGCGTGTATCACTTTATGATCCTCTAGCAAAGACATTATGTTCCGTCAAACGTCAATGACAAATGTATTCTGACAATTACTTGAGTAGTGGGGGTGGACGTTTTTAAAAACGGCTTCTGCGCACCCCCTCCTCGCGCCAACTTAATTGGCGATTGCTATACTAACCCATTTTGACTTCTTTTGAAAATACAAAACTTATGTCACACATACTCTGTGCAATCTCAATCAGCATACTTGTAAAATCTCTTTATTTTTGTTCCGTCCTTTGAGCAAACTCCTTACACTATTATATGTATTAAGATAAAACTATTAAGATAAAGTAAAACAAATTTTATGAATTTCACTTTTGAATACTATACATATACTACCGCGATATCATAAAGTTTCTGGGTCAACGGTGGCCATGGGGTGAAAAACGTCTGTCTTAATTTATATCATCCTTTTGAGAAAAATCTGATAAAATTTTCAGGTTAAGTGTCATGCTGACGTTAAAATTTGTCAATATATTAATCTTAATGTCAGTATGACACATAACCTGAAAATTTTATCAGATTTTTCTCAAAAGGATGATATAAATTAAGACAAACGTTTTTCACCCCATGGCCACAGTTGACCCAGAAACTTTATGATATCGCGGTATTATATGTTATCATAAAATTTATCGATTACACATACAAGTAACTAATAAGTAGCTTCGCTTAAAGGCAGTAACAATGTATGAACCATATATTCATTCAGATCCTATTGTGACTTCAATTTACAAGCACTAACCTAAGTGTACTTAATTATATAGGATACTGTACACAGTTTTAATGTGGGCTCCCGCAATACATAAATTTCAAATGAAGGAACAGATTTTGTTAATTTTACGAAAGCGTTCAAAAGCCTCAACATACATATGCTTCCAATTTATTAATAATAATTATTATTTATTAATCCAGCAGGAACCACTTATAGGAATATTATTACAAGTCCCTACCACAAAAGCAAAGTAATATCAAATTGTAATATGTATTAAGCCCAACTATAGCCTATTTCTCGTTTTCATTAAACACGACAGCTGGTAAACTTTTTTAATTATATATGCTGTATATTTTATTATAAATGGCTTAGCTACCTGGAAGCAAAATAGTATATCCCCATATTTTTCATTACCATGCTGAAATAATCAATTAATTGTGTTGATTACTTTTCAGAAAAATTTATTTATGATTTATTTTTGAATGAAACGGTCCACTGTGAATAAAAATAATACACTATAGAATTGCTATTCCAAATATTTATTTGTTATTGGTTTATACTGCAAAGGAAAGCGCACAACCTTCATGCATCAGTAACAAAATCAAGAGGTATGCAGTTACCATGACCCTTTTCTACATAATTGTATTAGTTCCATTATTCTAATTTAATCAACTGAGACTATTAAAGACGAAATATAGAACGAACGACCGATTAAAATCTTGATCACTAAGCACATATCAATAATAAATACATTAAGTTATTGTTACTGTACCTCAACATTATATATAGTACCTCTAATAAAGTTTTTCGTGTGTATAAATAATTGTTAAATTCTTTCGTCTCTACGATAGGTCAATGGTTTTAAAGACGGCAGACTATGTGCCCCACACTGTTAAATTTAATAATACACATAAGGTGTATTAGATAAAAATGTAGATTTTACAAAAAAGGGTATGATTCATACCCTTTTACAACCTTTTCGTATGTTTTTAAAACACATTTCAAATACTTAAAATCATAAAATTTTGTAAAATCTACATTTTTATCTAATACACCTTATGTGTATTATTAAATTTAACAGTGTGGGGCACATAGTCTGCCGTCTTTCATGACAAAAATATCGTACATTATTTTTCAGACCATTATGACAAATTATCTATATATAGAGACTACAACTAAAAATATTGTAAAGATACGTGATATTCCATTACGTACTATGTATTATTATATGCTACTATATATTTATTAATCTTGGATGCAACACCAACTGGTGATCCAGCATGTAGTTACATTCGTACCTCAACATTATATATAGTACCTCTAATAAAGTTTTTCGTGTGTATAAATAATTATTAAATTCTTTCGGCTCTACAATAGGTCAATGGTTATGACAAAAATATCGTACATTATTGTTCAGACCATTATGACAAATTATCTATACATATATAGAGACTACAACAAAAAATATTGTAAAGATACGTGTTATTCCATTACGTACTATTATTACGAGTATATGCTACTATATATTTATTAATCTTGGATGCAACACCATCTGGTGGTCCAGCATGTAGTTACATTCGAAATGTAACTGCATGCTGGACAATACTATGTTGGTATTCCATCCGCTGCTATCGATATTGCCCCATTAACACCGGTGGTCATTTGCAAAGCATTACAAATCAATAAAGCGGTTTTATTGCAATTGGGGTTATTTTGTACAAGGATTTGTACGCGACAATGTGTCTAGGGGGAGAGGGGGTTAGAAGAAAAATTCTATTCAAAGCAAGTAACGGGAATGTTTATCTACGACTCTAACAATCCTTAATTGTGGCTCAGCAGTTCTCGAGAAACGACACATATTTCATGATAATGCGTGCAGAGTACATAAAAAGATTAGAAGCTGATTTACTTTGTACGTACCCAAAAGGACCAAAAAATGTGGTGAAAGTCAAACAAATGGGTGCGATGACCCTACTAGAACGTGCCACAGAAAGGAAAATTACACCAAGGGAAGACAAAGAAGTTTTCCAGATTTTTGTTGACAAGAACATATTAAATTAAAGCAGAGGGGTATAAATTTATCATAGGAAATTACCCGTCTAACCGTAGTTAGGACAATGTAATTTTTAACGATGAACAGTACTAGAAATTACACTTGGTCAACCCCAAATAGTAAAATTATTCAGAGAACTGTTAAACATATAGCAAAGTTACATGTTTGGAGTTATTAGTTCTTCAAACAAGAATTCTGTAGCATACACTTATTTACCGAAAATTGAACCGTCTAAAAAATGGTAAAAATATACAAAATACGCATTACTACCATTCGCCTAAAATGATGTGGAGCAAATAATCAGTAATGGATACTCCAATGCTTCAAAGTCAGTTGTGCATGCAGTAAAGCTGAAAACGTATCAAATTGTTGGGTTGGCCGTCAATATGGCGATCCCTATCAGATGAATACACAGTAAATTTGGTGAAAAGCTCGTCCCAATATAGCATGCGATAATAGAAAAGAAAGTGGGCTAAGAAGGTGAGTCGCACGAATTATTAATACAAAGCGAGTTAGATAGATATTTTTTTAATAAATCGTTTAGAAATTATGCCAGTTCCTTTCTTATTTGATAGTTTATACACATATTATATAGAGCACTAAATCATAATTAAATAACATTGCAAAATAGGGTAGAAAGTTTCTAATTTACACATATTCATAAAACGACAAAATTATTTTTTGAAGTAGGTAGATTCGATAACAAATACTATTTTCTGGTAAAGATAAATAGTAATTCAAAAGATACGTAGCGCCATTCGTACGTTTTTATTCTTACGTTTTTGTTCACAACTGCCATACAAACTGCTTGATCGAATTGTATGGATTTATAGCATCATTAGCCTGTTTACCTGGTTTTGGTGTTCCATGTCCAGCATTAATCACGTCTGTTACTAGAGTTTTTCAAAAAATTTTAAATTTAAATTGGTTTTGTTAATTTCATATATAATTTTCAACAAATTCATCTTGTCATCTTAGTCCGCATATTCTCAACTTCCACTGGTCTGATCTCCAGATGATAATTGGACTAAAACTAACAAAGCAAAATGCTTCACTGATCTGATCATTTAGTAAACATATAGCCGTCATCCAAACTATTGACATAAGTGGCAAGGAAATCAACGAATACTTGACTGCGCCTTATGGAAGCTTGGAAGCCACCATTGGAATCTTTTAAGACTACAAAGATCAAAGAAGTCATCAATATCTTACAATAAAAAAAATCCATTGAATAAAAAGAAAACTTGTTAAAAAAATGCGACCATCTCGGTATAAATGCCTTATATTTATTATTAATGGCTTTATTTTATTTGCACTAATTTATATGTATATAGCCCTGCCATAAGTTCTGTCCCTTGTGCAAACGTATATAAATTAAAGAAAAATAAAGCAAAGAGAAATAATGTTATTGCTATTTATTACCTATTTTACCGAGAATTTTAAAATATAAAATTTATTCAAAATGTCCACCCTTAGTTTTCACACTCTGCTTCAAACGGTCCGGCCACTCGTCATTCACCGCACGCGCCACTTCTAAGGTATTGAAGTCGCTGGTTTTACCAAATCTGTTTTTAGTGCCTCAACACACTCCGGTGAAGTTTGGAGCAGGCCTTCACTTCTAAAACATTCCACAGATGGTAGTCCAACGGTTTGAGATCCAGACTTCCCGAGGGCCAACCTTCGCACCGATAAATTCGTGCAAATTTACCTGTAACCAACGCTGCCTGGGCCTTGCCGTCCGATGCGGAATATTGCTGGAAGACCCAGTGCTCTCCTGCGAATAAGATGTTATTCATTGGGTTTACTACCTTTTGCAAAATGTCAGTTTGGTAGTTCGCTGCACGTGTTTTGACTCTTTGCTCGCAGAAATGCAGTTGAGTAACACCGTCATATGTCATTCCCCACCAAACCATCACCGAAGGATGGTGACCTCTTTCTACTTTCCCAATTTTTTCTGTAGCTCTATCATTTTGCCGATTATATTTCTGTTCAACTGAGAAAATCTTTTCATCAGTGAAAAGGATTTACCTATGCATTCCGTTTAGGTATCGCTGAACTAACACTTTCGATCTCGTATCCCCGTTACATAGAGTTGCCGTCAATCGCTGTCCTGTGGTTCTTCGCAAGCTCCAAGCTCCAAGAGCTAAGTCTTGTTTAATAATGCCAAACATTGTTCTAGGAGGTATTTTCATCTCACGGGCCATAATTTTCTGTTTTCGAAGCGGATTTCTGCAAATTCTTGCAACAACTGATTTTACGACTGCTGGGGTCCTAGTTTCGCGTGGTCGACCACTTCTTGTGACCGGACATCGTTTCACTGGTCAATAAATATTTTTTTTTGAAATTTTTAACGGCTTTAATAAGTTGCAAATCTTACAGATTTATTACATTTGTGCAAAGCAATAACGGCGATACGGTTTTCTTTTTTATCCCACTCCATGTTTACTGTTCAACGTATCGAGACGAACTGATTTTTGTTTGCATAATATGGATACTCACTTATAACTGCGTCATAGGACAACAACTTATCGATACTTGCGAATATTCCAGTGGCGCATTAAAACTAGGAATAGAAGTTATGGCGGGACTATGTACTTGTCCACCAAATTTTCAATTTTGAATACGCGGCTACCAAACCATACACTTACAGAACGCATGTCATTGTGGTAACTGGCACTTTAGTAATACTCAAATAATTCAAATTTCAATATATGTATCTACTTATTTTTCTGTTATAGAATCCTTCTACACTTGATTGTAGGAGGATGAGCTAAAGTATTTCGTATACATTATCTGTATTTACATTCAAATTGTGATCACAGTAGTCCAAATATATATCACCGCATAATTTATTCGAATGAAATGGTCATATTTTATTAGACATTCTCTAGAATGATCTGTTCAAAACTGTTACCCGTCTTTAACAGTGAATTTAAACGGTTCATATAAACAAAACAAATAAGTATTCAAAACAATATAAAACATTGCATATTTTCCGTAGAAAATTGAGGCTTGGTAATTAAAAGATTAACTAAAAAGTGCTCTGATTAGGAATCTTTCGAATCAACTAAACGAACGTTTCTTTGATAATGCCCAGTCTTTATCAAAATAGAAAGACACAAATATAATGACTTTCTTAAAGAATAAAACATATTTTCATTTGTTTCCTATGACAGAAACTGTAAAAAATACAATGCGGGTAGGCTGCATTGTCAAGTATAATTATAAAACGTTACAAAGAAATTGTAGAAAAAAAATAATTCATTAAATTATCATGTATAATAAAGTATAATAACAGAAAGAAAAATCGCACTAACTACTGAATATTTAAACCAAATATTTAAATATTTCAAATTTTATAATTTCGAAAAGATGTACACTTTCTACAACGCTCAAAATGATAAGCTTAGTAATAGGTTGGTGCATAATTGTCAGGCGCTTTACTGGTGTCATATTTACAATACAATATTTTATAATTTTTTAAAAATTTATTGTTAAAAATATTCTTCTATTTTCAGGTTATAAAAATGCATGTCGATAATCATACTCATATTCGTCATATTATGCTTTACCACTTCGAGAAACGATGGAGAGCAGCGCAGTCATTTCGCGACCTCAACGAACTTTTTGGCGAAGGAACAATCAATGAAAGCCGATACAAGGAATGGTTTGCCCGTTTCAGATCTGGCGACATAAGCTTGGCTAGATAAGCCAGGAAGAGGTCGACCATTGGATTTCGACAAAGAGCCACTTTTGACAGCCGTAGAAAAGGACGAAAGCTTGACAACTCGAATGCTGGCCGAAAACTTCAATGTAGACCACTCAACCATTGTTCGTCGTCTCAAAAAGCACGAAAAGTTGCGGAAATTGGCTGGACCTCACGAACGAATTTTCACCGATTTGCTGCAACAAAACGAGCAAGCTCCGTTTATGAAGAATCCTGTTACTGGGGAAGGTCTGCGCTTCACCAGGAGTTTCACCAAAAGAAAAGGAACGAAAAACGTACACTGTAAGAAGACAATGTTGTGCGTTTGGCGGAATCATTCATTGGAAAATTAAACGAGATTTGTTATTGGTGGAATGACGACGATGCGCGTCAACAGGAAAAGGAACAGGTCGTCTTCCACCACGATAATGCGCGTCCACATGTTGAGCGTCTTGTTTTCGAATCCATCGCCAGTAAGGGTTGGGAACTGCTTCCACATCCGCCATATTCTCCCACAAAAGCGCCTAAGGACTATCGCATCAATCGATCGCTGACAAACTAGCAGGCGAACAAAGTTTGTGACGATTTCGATAATTTAGCTGATGTCAAGACATGGATTGCCTCCAAGAACCGTTACTTCTTTGCCGTCTTCCAGGCCAAAAAAGTAAGCAATTATTGAAGATGGTGACTATACTCAGGAATAATCATTTAAAAATGTTGTTGAATTTTATGTTTCTTTCTCCATAATAAAAATATTGTTTAAAAAACGCCGGATAATTATGCACCATCTCAATAGAAAGTGGTAGGTCTTGCAATCTTGCAAAGTGTGTGATTAACTCTGATTTACTTTTATCAACTATTTAAGGTCAATGCTTCATTACGGCGTTTTCGAAATTTAGCCGGCATTTCTAATCACTCCTAATATATCCCCATAGCTTGTTATCTCATACTAAACTTGTTTGGTGTAGGATGGACAAGTTTCCTATAAATCAAAGCTGGACGATAAGTAAATGGGGAAGTTTTAATAAAATGAAATGATAAACTTGATTTCGCCGTGGTTCATAATTTGAATTTACAATTAAGAAAAATCGCTCAATTGGGGCGCTAGTACCAGAAAAATAAAAGCAAAATTCAATAATATTCAATAAGTTGGAAAATGGTATATGTTCTTACGAAATACGTCAAACGACGAATTGTTTAGCACGATGCTGTTTGAATGGTAACTCTAGTTTGGTATTTTCTTCGTTAAAGTTCATAACGTGTTTCTTTGCAGTCACATGACCAAATTTAAGGCATAAGAATCCCTTAAAATGACCAACGTGTGTAGTATTACTGTGTTAGAAAGAGATAAAGTAAAATTTGCAGTTCACATTTAGCCAATACGAACTGTAAAGAAATATTTTATGAACTGTAGTTTCACAGTCACCATTCCATATATAATTCGTTTTCGTTCGTAAATACTAGTACTCCATGCATTTAATTAGAAAGGGCCTTTACATTTTTCAAGTTTAGTATTCGTTCAGTAACGTATTTTTCATTAATCTTCCGTATAGACAAAATATTTTCAATATTATAATCCGTATATCCAATATCATTTACAAAACGTATATTTTTCAGATATTTTCTATTAACATATATAGCGACTTACTATCAATTTATAGCTTTTTCAACAATTGTAGTAGTTTGCAATAGCCTATTATAACGAGTGTTCAGAAAAATCCGGTGTCAAGTAGATTTTGGACTAAAAATGTCCTAACTTAAGTCTATTAATTTATATTACATTTTAAATATCAAATGTGTGTAAAAAATTGTCAGAATCTGATATCAAAAATAGTATTGTGCATTTTCTGCATTTTAAAATAGTATTTAATAAAGTATGCAAAGCATTCATGCTTGAATTTTATTTTTAAAATGATCAAAAGATCGATGGACAATGGAAGTACTCCATTCAATACTGTATAAAAGAATTTCAAGATGAATTTTCCAGCCTTATTTTGAATTGTAATACTTTTCAGAAGACACTCAATAGAATTTTTCCAGTTTTTCGACAAACGCGGAGTGTTGAACGACATGAAGGCAGTAGTTCGGACAGAAGTGATTAATAATGTTAGACAAACAATGATTGATGCTCCAAAAACTTTGATACGGACTCTCGGTCAACAAACTAGGTCGTCAGTTGGTTCTCGTCATACAGTATTAAAACAAGATTTACAGATATTTCCATATTGTATAGCTTACTTGCAAGAAATCCTCAATATTGATTATTGGTGACGAGTAGTATTTTGTGAATGAACTAGACAAAACTTTCTTTTCGGACGAACCATGGTTTCATGTTGGTGAATTCATTAACTCACAAAACATGAGAATGTGGAAGGATACGAAGCCCAATATTTTTTCTATGTTGAAGGTCCTTTATTTTCTCAAAAAAGTAGTGTTTGTTGCGCTAAGAGTTATCGTTCCAATTTTTTTAATGGTGCTTTAAATGCGGAAAGATATCGACAAGAAATACTCTTGACTTTCTATAATCAGGTTCATGATGATGACCTAGCTTTGGATTAGTTAGAACGAGATGGTGTTAGACCTCACACAGCGGGTGAAACAATAGATATAATACGAGAAATGTTTGAAAATCGATTAATTAGTTTGAACACCGAACAGAATTTCCTCCACGATCTTGTGATCTTATACCGTGTGAGTTCTATGGCCTTTAAAAAAAAATCAATTTATCAAATACCAATGCAAAGTTATATTGATCTGCACTATAGAATTATACTGGAAATTAATGAAATTAGATATCTGACAGCATTAGGAGGAGATACGCAATGTTTGGAGGAAGGTGGTGGATAATTTGAACATATTCTATAATTTATTATGCTTTATTTTAATTTTGTGAATTAATTATTCTTGCAATTCAAGATCATTACTTGAATCATTTTATTAATTAATATGACATTTTAATGAAATTTTAAGTGTTCCGTTTGCAATTAGTTGCAAACGGAAATATCATTTGACATAGACTGATATTTGCGTATACAATAACCTACAAAATTGTGTTAAGAAAATACACGCAAATGTATCGTTCTATCGTACTCTATATCAGACACAACTTCAACTTTCCATGGGTTACTTTGGAGCCGAACTTTTCTGAACCCCTCATATACCGATAGGTCCAACTCGCAACGGGCCATAGGCAACAATATACGTATGGAACGTAATGCGATGTGGCAACGTGTGTACGATGCCTATATTGAGTGACTTTCTTAAAATTTAAATTTATTTTGCAGAATTATTGATTTTTTTACTTTTATCTTTTAGAAAACGTTATTGTTTTTTTATTACTTAAAATTACTTTATATGAAAAATAGTATACCATAAAAGTGTAAACAAAGACAGTATACATTGAAACGAATATTCATTCAATTGTATTGTCATGAAATTGAATTTGTCAATCGTTGTTAAATTTGTTAGAATGAATAGATATTTATATTTATCGGAAAATACTAATACTTAAAGCAAACAAATAAGGTGTAGTGTTTTGTTATAGGAATGTATAATATCCATTTCTTCCTGCATATTGATTATGCAGCTGATGGTTTCGTAATATGCTCATATTTGTATTTCTACTATTATCGTGATGTTATTATAATACAGATACCAAAATCTCACGTAATATTTCCATCAGCCTTTTATTAACAATAAACAAGTAAAGTACAACTTTGTAGGTCGACAAACGCTCCAGTCTTCATTATCACTGTATTATACATGAACTGTAGGCTTAGGTTTTTCGTAGAAATTGAAGTACGTGTCTGTTCCTTTGTAAAATTATAATAAGGGCAGGGGTTAATTTTTTTCTGGCATTTTTAAAAATGCAGAGATCAGTTTTGCGACAGCATTCAGCTAATTACAATCTAAAATAAGCAACATTGTAACGTATTTTGGAATTGTGAATATCCGTAGGTAATAAAAAAAAAGGAAGTATAGTTTAATTACAACTGTAGCTTCCTCCTGGTTTGAAGGAAGTCGGTATGTATCGACCGAAGTATAAGTTGAAATAATAGAAATATGAGCATATTACGAAAGCATCAGCTGCATAATCAATATAAGTCGGTATGTATCGACCGAAGTATAAGTTGAAATAATACAAATATGAGCATATTACGAAAGCATCAGCTGCATAATCAATATGCAGGAAGAAATGGATATTATACATTCCTATGACAAAACACTACACCTTATTTGTTTGCTTTAAGTATTAGTATTTTCCGATAAATATAAATATCTATTCATTCTAACAAATTTAACAACGATTGACAAATTCAATTTCATGACAATACAATTGAATGAATATTCGTTTCAATGTATACTGTCTTTGTTTACACTTTTATGGTATACTATTTTTCATATAAAGTAATTTTAAGTAATAAAAAAACAATAACGTTTTCTAAAAGATAAAAGTAAAAAAATCAATAATTCTGCAAAATAAATTTAAATTTTAAGAAAGTCACTCAATATAGGCATCGTACACACGTTGCCACATCGCATTACGTTCCATACGTATATTGTTGCCTATGGCCCGTTGCGAGTTGGACCTATCGGTAATGAAATAAATCAAATACTTTATCCTAACATTTTATGAACATATTAGTTGTTTGAAAGTATATTTACTTTCATATGCTACCTTAGAATATGTCTTTCGGTGGACTTTATAGAGACATCTAATTATGATTTCAATTACATACCTAATCATTACATATGAAAAAATAAGAGTTTATGTAGAGTATATAACCAATAAAGATTTATGAAAAATAACGAATATAACTAATATTTCATGATATATCGATGTAATTGGTTGAATAAGGACACATTACCAGAATGGGAGAAAATTTTTACGAACAATCTCAGACCAAAATATAAAATCTTACCTGCGAGATATGAAGATCTCACATTGTTAAAACTATAAAACTTCACGAGTCCATTACTAATAATTACTTAATATATTACAACGTATTTTACTAGACTTTTCAAATACTATTTATTAATATAGGTATTATTGTGTCCTTACAGCTGATAAAACTTTTACATTTTATATGTTCTTAATGTGACATACAGAATTTCTTCAATCAATTCAATATCGTATTTTATAATTCATGAGACCATTTTAGATACTTCAGTAAAGACGTCGAACAATGAAAATTAACATTCCAACAATGTAGAATGAATAGGATACATATAGATAACTGAATAGCGAAATCGCCGAACAATCCATATTATCATTCGCGATGCCCAACGCACATGTAATATCCTATACACACCATTCAAAACATCTCTCATTTCGTTTCTTCAACCAAAAGTTTTGTGATATAAAATCAAAAATCCCTATCATTACACACACATGTAATATTACAAATACAGGGGGGGCTGCTATTTATAATAATAATGAAATATTATTCTAAGATAAATAATATAAAATTATACTTTTTGTTATTTTGTAATACGATAAGATAATTAGTGGTGCTGGTGAAGTTCCTTCAAAGGTCCAGGACGTGCGTGGTATTGGTTAATTAAAATAAATATACAACAACTTAATACATAAAATAAAACACAGCGGCGTCCTTAAATTTTGTATTTATATTTACATAGTAAAGATTTGAACTCGTATATTTAAAGCAATTAAAACAAAGTAATATGTACACGTGGAGTGGTGAATAAGTAGATTAAAATTAACACAAAAAATACTCTGAAACGAACGTTCAACGGGGTAGTAAATTAAGGGTTAATTAATATGTATATAAAATAACCTCTGTATCGAAGAATACAGAGCTTACCTTTTGATTTGCGGCAATGGTAGCCACGTGGTCTCGAATATATACCTTGGTCAAGTATATGCAGAGCGATGTTTTACCGGAGGAAAAGAAATTAGTTAAATTAATATGAATTCACTTAAAAGAATAATATGCATAGAACAATGCAGTTTACCTTAGAAGCGAAAGAGGCTGGACAGCGTGGTGAGTTCCCTTGTGTGCTTGAACAGCACTAGGAGATGTGTTTCTTACGAAGGTTCGAAAGCGAAGAAGGAACTGTTAGTTTTCGTCGACAGAAAATGTCTAGAAAACGGTTGGTTTATGATGTATCGAAGAGGGGGTCGATATCTCGAATTATAGTTAATTAAAACGCGCAACTTGAAGACGTCGTATTTCAATGTCAGAAATATTCTTAGAGTAACCCTTGTGACATAAGCTTCCTAACGATATCAAACACGACACATAAAAGAAGATGTAAATAATATTAAATTAAGAACAATTTAAAAATATGGAATTTATCTAGAAGAAATTCGACATTAACGTTAGGGTTCTGAGTCAGGTAGAAAAGGGTCGTCGGTCAAGATAAGAAGGTGACAAAAGAAATAGAAATACTTTCTCTTTGTAACGAAAATGAAAGTTTGTACAAATGAAAAAAAAAAATGTCTTAAGTTTAAATATAATTAATATGAGATATTTAAAAACGAATATATGTTTAATTAAGTGAATTAAACTTCTATACGCTATGCGTAACAATTCGCCCACCCTTTGAAAGACATTTTTTTGTCTATGAGTGTCTTGCATAAGAAATTTTTATTAAGTTTAATTTTACGTTAAGTTTTTTTTTTAAGGACAATAAAAATAAAAAAGCGCACCAGGAACGGCTTGTGCTACTTTACCCACACCATGTTACGTATGGCGTACGGGGAAACCTGGAAACCCGTACTAGGCAAGTCTGCGCTCTTAAAAATCAGAGGTACAGTTTGAATTAATTGACTTGAGTAATTAATCAGTGTTCGATTAATTAAATGCAAAAGAAAAAAAACTGAACTGATTAGTAAGTCGCTAGGTGTTAGTCGCGACACAATGTAGTATAAATATGTAATATCGAACGAAAACAAAAAAGGAGAATGGGCCCTAATCTATCATTACATATCTAACTAATTTGATTAAATCATTATTGCTAACATTTAATTGAAATACCCGTTCGCGTACTATTCACCCTGTAGCGGCGGTCTTGCTGTTGATATCTGGCGTCGGTTCTTGGATTTTCGGTTGCGGCTTTTGTCCGTTGGCCGGTTGCTGTTGACTGTCCCCGGTCTTGCAAATCGACGGCGGCGAAGAGAGGTATGCAGCGGCGTCGCTCGAAGGGGGTCGTTTCTACCTGCTCTTGATGTGTTGTGCTTCGATGTCGATTCGGAGAATTCTTTCGCTGTAGCTGCGTTGACCTAGTTAACTTAGGCGATTTTGCTTTCTGTGAAAAATAAGCAGACTCGATTGTGCGTGGAGGTGGGATAGGGTTAATTGTAGGATTACATTTGGTTTCATGGTAAGATTCGGGCGCTGTAAAGAATTTAACTGTTTTACGATTTTTCTTACCAAAATGTAAACAACGTTGTCCTATATTTAATACCGCTTCTTGCGTTTCGAAGAATGGCATTCCTAATATTAAGTTTTCTCGCAAATCCGGTGCAATTAGTACAGGGACTTCTATTACTTGATTCTGGATGCGTGCACTTACGATCCCAGTTCCGGTAATAGTCATGTGTGCAAATTTGTGTCCTAATGATGCTGTACTGACCTTGTTTGAAGTTATGTGTCTAACAATTGCAGGAGCGGCAAAGTTATTTGTCGCTGCGGTGTCTAAGATGGCGTCGACAGCGTGTCCTGTGACTTCAACACATATACGAGGTGTTTTCGGTGATGAATTATGCTGTATATAATTCAACGATGGTTCTTGTTTCTTTCGCAGAACTGGGCAGTTGCGATGCCAGTGATTATCAGAACAGTAATCACATGGCGGTAATCCTTTCGTCGTTAATTGCTTCACTTTGTTGCCTGAAATTGATTTAGAGGATAAAGACGATATCTTACTTGCGTAAATGTCTGCTGGATCGCCATGAATGTAGTTGTCTATCTCCATGCATGCTTCTCTTAACGCTTTCGATGTTTCTAGAGGTTTCGGTCCTAACATCACTTTGTATTCGGATCGTAATTGCCTCTTGATTAAAGCTGCGATCTTCGTATCATCCCAATTTGGATATAAACGATTGCACAATCGTTTTTTCTTTAAGAGAAAAGGAACTGCGCGTTCCTTCTCTTGCTGAAAATGTCCGTATAAAATTTCATGAAGTTTGTCCTTACGTTCGTTCGACTTGTAACGTTCAAGAAATAATTCGCTAAAACATTCAAAAGAATCAATTTGATTATCGAATTGCTCAAACCATAATGCTGCTTCTCCGTGAAGATATGTTGCGATTTCGTCTATCGTTCGTGCAGGGCTGAGCGTTTCTGCTTTAAGATGTGCTTCTAGTTGTTGGAGGAATACTTCAGGGTCCTGGAAAATATCTCCACTAAAAACATCTGGCTTTGGAGGTGATACACGTGGTGTTGCAATTGATCTACAAAATTCCTGTAAAACATTGATTAAACCTTGTATATCGGATGAGTTTTCGTTAGGCGCCACCAAATCATTCGATTTGGAATTAGAAGAGTTTTCCTGTTGTTCCTTTGACTTCACCATGTTGCTGTGGATTCGTTGATTTACACTAAATCAAATTTTGCCCCACGTTGGGCGCCACTTATTACAAATACAGGGGGGGCTGCTATTTATAATAATAATGAAATATTATTCTAAGATAAATAATATAAAATTATACTTTTTGTTATTTTGTAATACGATAAGATAATTAGTGGTGCTGGTGAAGTTCCTTCAAAGGTCCAGGACGTGCGTGGTATTGGTTAATTAAAATAAATATACAACAACTTAATACATAAAATAAAACACAGCGGCGTCCTTAAATTTTGTATTTATATTTACATAGTAAAGATTTGAACTCGTATATTTAAAGCAATTAAAACAAAGTAATATGTACACGTGGAGTGGTGAATAAGTAGATTAAAATTAACACAAAAAATACTCTGAAACGAACGTTCAACGGGGTAGTAAATTAAGGGTTAATTAATATGTATATAAAATAACCTCTGTATCGAAGAATACAGAGCTTACCTTTTGATTTGCGGCAATGGTAGCCACGTGGTCTCGAATATATACCTTGGTCAAGTATATGCAGAGCGATGTTTTACCGGAGGAAAAGAAATTAGTTAAATTAATATGAATTCACTTAAAAGAATAATATGCATAGAACAATGCAGTTTACCTTAGAAGCGAAAGAGGCTGGACAGCGTGGTGAGTTCCCTTGTGTGCTTGAACAGCACTAGGAGATGTGTTTCTTACGAAGGTTCGAAAGCGAAGAAGGAACTGTTAGTTTTCGTCGACAGAAAATGTCTAGAAAACGGTTGGTTTATGATGTATCGAAGAGGGGGTCGATATCTCGAATTATAGTTAATTAAAACGCGCAACTTGAAGACGTCGTATTTCAATGTCAGAAATATTCTTAGAGTAACCCTTGTGACATAAGCTTCCTAACGATATCAAACACGACACATAAAAGAAGATGTAAATAATATTAAATTAAGAACAATTTAAAAATATGGAATTTATCTAGAAGAAATTCGACATTAACGTTAGGGTTCTGAGTCAGGTAGAAAAGGGTCGTCGGTCAAGATAAGAAGGTGACAAAAGAAATAGAAATACTTTCTCTTTGTAACGAAAATGAAAGTTTGTACAAATGAAAAAAAAAAATGTCTTAAGTTTAAATATAATTAATATGAGATATTTAAAAACGAATATATGTTTAATTAAGTGAATTAAACTTCTATACGCTATGCGTAACAGTAAGTTTCTTGCCCGCTTAGAAAACTAATAAATTTCCGCAGTTTGTTGCTCCAACAGAGCCAATTTTGTATTTGTGTGTTGGTGTCTGCTACCGCAAACGTTCTGTAAATTCCTAAATATTATGACTGCCTTTTATTAAGAATCTTGGCATATAATTAAAATAAGTATAGTTGCTTAATTGTACCATACAGCAATTTTTTATAAAAGTTCAAATGTAGGTACATAAGGTTGAAAAGAAAAGAAAACTTACTCAGTATAAGTGCCATAAGTTACAGGAAATAGAAAACATTAGAGAACTTCCTAAAAATTACTAAAGCACAGACTTTTATAAATGGTGAATTTGTGTTTTTACTATTTCTGCATATTCTTGTAAATGTATAGATATAAATATAGAAAGTAGAAACATTCAGTAAAGTAAATTAGATATTGTCAAAATATTCAGTTATTTAGGGCGGATTATCTTAAATAATTGGATAACACTATTTCTATTCTAAAATGTTTGAAGAGGAAAGTAATAATTATTATAAGGAGTTACTTTCTTCAATAACTTGCAAAAATAATATTTGGATAATGTCTTCAGTTTATTACGTTTTTTATAAATTTTACCCAAGTTGAAGTTTTATTACCTAAAAAAATGGTTTAAATTTAATGTAGTAGTGACTTTATGTTATAATCTTCATCTGATATGCAGGACGAAAATGAAAAGTCTAACTTGTAGAAAGTATTCTAACAAAAACAAACTTTGTTAAAGAAAAATTTACTTCACAGTAATCAAAGTAAATAAGTAAACAAACTCTTTATTATATTATCTTCAAATATATTAAATAATATATGGCATGCAATCAATAATAAATTAAATAATTATTACTTTTTAAAAAACCAAACTTTTGCTTTTAAATTAACGTAGCAATTCTCAATAAACTTAATACCAATTTAACAACCTAGGACTTTAGCGTTTTTCTATTTTTCGTCTTCAATATATTAGTGTAAATATAGACCATCCACAATATTGATAAATAAACAAATACAACTTCGACTTACCATCCTTCACATTTTTGGACTGCGTGGCTGGGGCACCACTGCTATGACTTTTGTCAACCGTACAATACATACTCACACACGTTTTCACAAAAATATAAGTCACCCTCACCGAATTAAATTCAACATAATTATAACTTATTACTAAACAAATAACACACTTTTCTACCTGTCTCTTAACAACACTACCATAACTCGGCCATTACTGTTCAACCTACTTTTTTATACCACAGATGGCGTTGAACTCTACCAATTATTTGACCTTCTAAATTCAAAAGAATTGCCGATGAGGAAATTGTTCAAAACTAATGTTCTTCTTCACTTTTATATTATTTTTGAATTAGTTTGTTACAATCTTAATTGATTAATGCAATTTTTTTGCATTAGAAATATTATACAATAACCTAAACTAAATAACTTTAAATTCAACTAACCCTGCTAATGAAAACCGAAGACAGCAAACATAACCCAATATATCCTTTCCAACAACAATAAGGTGTGCGTGTAACATGTAACATTTAGACGTTTAGTTTTAGTGAAATGTCTACTAACATAAAGATTAATACTAACGAAACTGAATTACCGGAAAAAGAAGAAATTAAAATATTTATTTTTAATATTAGTAACTTCAGTTCAACTGTTCAATTTTTGTTGTGCTCTTTAGCAGTATTTGTTTTTTATCTAATATATGGTTATATTCAGGAATTAATATTTACCTTAGATGGTTTTACTGCATTTGGATGGTTTTTGACATTAATACAGTTTGGTTTCTATACATTATTTGGACTTGCAGAAAAGTATGCATCTAAGATATCAACCAGAAGGTAAAACAAAATACATATATGACTGCTTTAATTTTAAAGTGGCTATTTTTAGGATTCCTCTACAGACTTATTTCTTACTAGCATTATTGACATTAGGAACGATAGGATTTTCTAATGCATCCTTAGGGTATTTAAATTATCCGACACAAGTAATTTTTAAATCATGTAAATTAATACCAGTATTGATTGGTGGAATAATTATTCAAAAAAAGCAGTATGGACCACTAGATTTTATAGCAGCGATTTTAATGTGTATTGGATTAACACTTTTTACATTAGGTTTGTATTTACTACCATGTTATTTGATTTGAATTAACCAAAATTATTATAGCTGATTCACATGTTTCACCCAAATTTAGTATTAATGGCATTGCTATGATATCAATGGCTTTATTATGTGATGCAGCAATAGGAAATGTACAAGAAAAATATATTAAGACATTTAAAGCTTCAAATGCTGAAGTTGTCTTGTATTCTTATGGAATTGGATTTGCTTATATTTTCATTGTGATGCTCTTAGATGGAGATCTTCAAAGAGGACTATATTTCTTTGCTACAGTAATGCAAAACAGTTTTATATTATTATAAATTGAACTTTTTAATTGAATTTTGCATGTTGTGTGCTTGTCTCTATAGATATATGGGCAAAGATATAAAATACAGTCAATTATATTCAAACAAATCATGACTAAGCTGCTAATAATGGGAATTCTTTATTCATAGTTCTTTTTTCAAATACAGCACTGCTGTACAGTATAGCATATACTAAAGGTGAAATAGAAAATTTGCACAAAATTAACTAATTCGTAGAAATCAGTAAAGTTACTTATATAGAAATATTGCTTAAATTATCATTTAGAAACTGAAGAATAAAAAATATGCTAAAATGTAAAATATATAAAACTTTACTTATTTATATAACATAATAAATAGAACATCACTATTAAATATTCCAGAGAAACGCTCTTGCTTGTCAGACAAATATTGAATTTTTTATTTAAACAATTTTTTAGATAAATTATATTAGAAATTTTACGTTTTATAACTATATCTGTAAGAATTTATTTTTGTCATTTGGTTCTATAATTGCCTATTGTAATAGAACAATTATTTAAAAAAAAGAAATTATTTTTCAATATTCATTTGTATTTTAGAATCCTCGAGAAAAATATGGATATGCTTTCATATTTTCTGTAAGTGGTTATTTAGGTATTCAAGTAGTCCTTACTCTAGTCAGAACATGTGGTGCATTTGTAGCTGTGACAGTAACTACATGTCGCAAAGCCTTTACTATCATCATCTCATTCTTACTTTTTAGTAAACCATTTACATTCCGGTAAGTTATTTGTTTATAAAAACATATTTCTTCCATTTTGTTTTGTAGGTATCTATGGTCTGGTCTAATCATCCTTCTAGGAATATATGTAAATGTGTATAGTAAGACAAATCCACTTACTCTCTCAGATATTGAAAAGAAATTTAATTATTACATTCGATATGTGAAATGGAAATTTTGTAGAAAATATTACCGCAGTCAATATTTAGCAGAAATATAAGCTTAAACAAATTCCTTTTATATTGATTTTATATTTACCTAGACATATTTACTTATGACATGTACATACATGTTTATACTTTGTTAGTATATTTTCCTAATCAGTTGTATTTATTAAAGAGACAAATTGAGTTGCTGGATTGAATATATTTATAGATTTGAGATGTCAATACTGAATAACTTATTGCAATATAATTAGTAATTTTTAACTAATTTGAAAATTAAATTATTTGAAAGCTTTACGACAGAAAAAGTAGGTACATAAGTGTATTAAATATCTGGAAAAAAACAATATAACAAGAATAAAGTTTTCAATATCAGTGAGGGTCCTCGTCAAATTTACAGGGAGATCATATGGATTTTAAGTAAAAGGTATTGTTGATTAATGAATATATTTTAGTGTAATTCAATGGCGGACCGTGATAATTGTAAGTGGGAGGCTCTCAGTTTTTAACATAACTAAGCAGGTGTAAATAATTGCAAATATAAATAACAAAATAAATGACCAAACAAATACAAGACTCACTTATGTTGCTTGGTATTTATATCCCAGAGGAACGATCTATTTTGTCAGTTATAATACTCCCATGTACGCGAGATTAACAAAAAAACCTCCGGAGTAATACAACACTCACAAACATAATTGAAAACGTAAGTGTATATAAAATAAATGCAAAAAGTCAAACAAACAATTTATTTTTTGTAAACAGAGTCGAGTCTTTTATCCTTTTGCGAAATAAAATGTTCTACAACTTTTTCATCAAAATCGGACATATGCATCAGGTCTCCATTGACGGATACCATAGCTAGGGCATTAGGTCGATCTTCATTTATTTTATTTCTTAAAAATGATTTTATCTTCTTAAGAGTTGAAAAACATCGTTCTGATTCGGCCGTACTCATTGGAGTTGTATAATTTTTAATAAGTTTTCCGCTTTGCTAAATGTTTCACTTAGATTGTTTCAAACCTATTCAAACCACCCACAATATTTTTGATATTACTTCTTGAAGAACTTACTTCAAGTTCAGTTTTTAGTTTGTCTTGCCATAATATTGGATAAAATCCAATAACCGACTTCAAAGTTGAAGCTAGAAAACTTAGGTGAATTTGGTGAAATTGTTTCCGTCAACTAAAGATGCGGGTTGGAAATGGCCCTTGTATGACAGTCTCTCTTTGAATTGCAAAATCAATGCATCACAAACTTCCTTAGCAATTTCTACTTTTAGGATTAATTTTTCGTCACTTATTTTCAATAGTTTTCGTAATATTCCGTTCTATCTTTTCAGTGGAATAGATAATATATTTTTTTCAAATTTCTGTAAATCTTTTAGGAGGCTAATGCTATTCTTATTATTATTATTATATTAATAGTGAACCTGCATTTGTGTTCTTCACACCAGATTTTTAATAATATTTTATATTATTAACAATACCTTTGTATTATACAAAACTGGTGGGGTTTACCCAAGGATTGTATAAGAACATAGGATTGCTCGACCCCGCAATATTTTCGCCGCGTAGTGGGGAGCCATGACGTCACAAACGGACCAGGTTGAACGCGTTCACTACTGTAAAGCACCTTATAAAATGTGTTTAGCTACTACAACAATTAATTATCGAGTATATTAGTGCTATTATTATGGTATATAATATTTCATTTGATAATAACATATCCGTCAGTGTACTGTTATAAATATAATACACGTTTTTATTGCCATAAGGTTATACTTTGGTTTATAATTAAAAAAAAAACTTTTCCAACTTCAAATAAACACATTTATTAGGTACATAAACATAAATAAAGAAAGCCGATGAGCATGTATTCTCTATACAAAGCAAAAAATATATATTTTTCAATTAAAAGAGTCAGTATATAGCAATGTTTTATTACGCAGTAATTAAATAAAAACGAATCAAGTAGTGGTTTTTCGCATTTTTTTAGCTAGTGTTCGTTGAGTGTCTGACGGTGTACTAGTAGAAAGCTTACGTTTACTCGATTTTTTAGCATTGTCAAGGGTTCTTTTTGTATTTAAATAATTCATACAGATAACAGTTCTTAATTTACAAAATAATTTTATAATAAAGCACAAATTTTCTCGCTTTTTAATTTTTAAAGCTAGTCTTTAACAACCAGTGTTTCTTTCCGCAGTTTATTATCGCCTTGATATATCTCAAAATATTTGTTCCACTGTTTAATGGTACTTAAGAAATCTGTTGAGGGCTTAATAAGACCACCAAAAGAGAGCTGTTGTACCCATGAGGGTAAATTGTAGGCGTGATCGGCTTTAATTTTATAAGTATAATCGCCGAGTTGGGGATGACTGTTTTTAATTTTCTTCGCTATAAAACCAGCAATGTACTCAAATGCATCGTCCGTTGTTTCTGGTGATTTTGCATCAGATATTTCTGAAATCCCTGATGATGAAAACGAGCTTCCATTGCTACTTTGAGTTGCATTGCTGTCAAACTTCTCTTCCGGTAATTCAAGTGAAACTTTCGCTTGTTCCAAAACTGTGGCCACTATATATTCTTCAGGAACAGCTTCTTGTGTGTTCACCTTTAAAAAAAGTATAGCTATGTAGATAGGTACCTATATAATACTAGGAATATGTAAAGAATTAATAAACACATTTTATGTACCTGTGCTTCTAAAATACCAGGATTCTTCCCAAGAATAATCATTCTTATTCTTTTGATGGCTTCCAATGGAGATGGATGTTCATTCGGCCCTCGACATCTAAGCTGGAAGAAAAAATTCTCCAAACAATCCTGATTAAGTTTATGAGTACATATATAATGTACATCTTCAAATTCGGTCTTCATATCTAGTAAAAGTAGTTTCAACGATTCTATAGAAATTATTATTCCTTTCTGAAAAATTTGCAAAGTGTTTTTTCCTTCAGCTCTCATGTCAAATATTAAATCTCTAACTTTATTTAAGTGTTGTTCTTGGTCCTGTAAATAAATTCCAAAAGCGGCTTTCATAGGGTCAGGGCCAGGAGATCTATTCACATGGCTATTAAAAATATCAAACCAAGAATTAATATTGTCTATGAACATTCCGACATCTTCAGCAAGTTTTTTTATCAGGGCCTGGTTTGTATCGTAATAATGCCTGGGCGGTCTCATGTGATGTGATAACAATTCAGCCGCTAGTCTTACATTTTTTCTTTTACTCTTTTCAACTGTAATATGCTTTTCAGAAATTTTATAACAGGAATTTACTTCTACATTGGTTAATTCTATCAAACTTTCTAAAGGTTCTTTTCTTATCTCTTTCTTTCCAGCACTTCTCAATATAAATCCTGTGTCCAAAAACCAATTACGGAGAAGTTTCAGTAAATGGGGAGCATCTGCGAAAACATAAACATTTTTCTTGGTTTGCGGATGCTCGAAATAGGTCTTATTTATGTCAACGGACAACGCTTTCCAGAGACCAACATTACTGCTTCTGCAATCACTTACAATTGCAACACAGTTATATGATATTTTATGCAATTGGGTGATCAGATCCATTAACACATCCTTTGTCATCTTTTTGTCAAAGTCTAGATAGATAGGCTGTTTCCAAGTAGAAAATAAGCTTCTAACCATACAGACTTGCATGAAATTGTAAGGACCTAGCACCTGATCTTCACCAACACAATACTCTAAAGTGGTTTTAACTTTGACTTCATCAAAAGAAATGACTACAGTTTTCTCTCTTGCAGACATATTTTCTCCTGCTACCTTTAGAAAAGTTAGTACATCTTCTAAAACTCCCGGCGTTATTCTGATTTTTGATGCCCACTTTCTCAATGATGACAACGCTGGCAACGGAAAATTAAGTTTAGTTCGCAAAAATATATAGCATTTCTTGCTGAGGTAACGAATAGTAAAAGCAACTGCAATCTCTTCAGTAGTCCAATTAACGCGTTTCTTTTTGTTTAGAAGAATAGAAATTTGATTTTCTGTTAAGAGTTTTCTCAGTATTTTTACCGTTTCCTGTTTTTGTGCAGGTTTATCTTGCTTGTTCTTTCTTCTATAGTATAAAAGTTGTTTTCTCTGCAAATTCAATTTGCGTTTCATAATTTCCATCTCTGTAGATAATTTAGTGTGACTTTCACGAAGCTCCGCATATTGTTTAGATAATATATTTTCTGCTGGGACAGTTAAAGGCTTATCGGTTTTAAATTCTGCTGTTGAAGACGCTGTTGACAGCTCACTTGCCGCTAAACATGAAGCTATCCATTGTTCGGCAATCAATCTATTTACTTCTTCTTTCCTTTCATTTTCCTTTTTTCTTTTTTAAATATGCTTCCCCTCTTGTCGCAACTTTCTTTATATCTTTGGACATTTGTGGAAGATTTACACTAGGCACAGCAGTGTATTTAAGCTGTTTTCGTACAGGTAACCCGAGCAATAATTACTATGTATTAGAATAATTTATCTCATAACGTATAAATACATTTATTACCTAATAATTCGTTCCGCATATCACGTTCATAATCGTTTGCATTAAAGTGGATTGAGCAAATTTGGCTAGTATTTGGATTCCACTTATCTGCTCGTTTGCAGCGCCTTATCCATTTTTTACGGACAGTATCGGAAACGAAGTTTGTCGCCTTTGGAAAGTTGTGATAAACGATTTCTCTATTGGTAATTTTCGTAGAAATACGACTGTTATTACAGCCAACTACAGCACAACGACGTCCCGGCATTTCAGTCGCTAATTTACAAAGGGTAACGGCGAAAACTAAATTAAAACACTTTACTTTAACTCAAGCAACCCAAGACCTCAACTATTTATCGGTGCGACTGGTCCGTTTGTGACGTCACAGGAAGCGGAGTCACGGCTCGATGCGAACAACACTGCCGGTATAGGGATCTGGCTATCCTATGTTCTTATACAATCCTTGGGGTTTACCTACTCATGTATATTTCAATTATTCTGATACATTACACATGGGGTTAAGCCGTAGTATGAGTGAAGACACAAACAAAATGCAGTTTTCTAGAGAGATTGGCTGTGCCACCTTTGGAAGGGCGTCGTTACTTCACATTAATTATGTGGACGGTATGCGAGGTACTTCGGCTGTCTGACAACAGGCAGCGCCGAATTTATAATTACGGAGATAGGGCGATGTGGTTCTTTTTTGTGAATGTGTCTGGGAATATCCTTTCTCCAGCAGGGGCGTACCGATGAGCCTGTAGAATGGTGAAATACGTATCTACGTCTCTGGGGATAGGATATATTCGGACACGTTCACAAAAAATATTAATAGTGAACCTGCATTTGTGTTCTTCACACCAGATTTTTAATAATATTTTATATTATTAAAAATACCTTTGTATTATACTTATATTGATTTAAAGGTACATTTGATTGATCAAATATAAAGAGACAAGAAAAATGTTATAACTGTTATGTTCGTTTACATTTAACTCAAAGACGATGATGACTACCTTAATTTGTCGCAAACTATTGGGGCGATTTTAACGCACATAGTAGCATGTGGAGTTGTAGTAAATCTGATGAACAAGATTATTTGCTGCTAAATACATTGGAAAACTTGAACATCACTGCGTTAAATGATGACTCTTTTATAGTTTTACATCATAAGATCCTTATGTTAGTAATTGAACTTATTTTCACCAGAATTGCTCCACAGGTAGTTTGTAATCGACTAGGTAGCGCACTTTGATTTAACCATTCTCTTTTAAAAATCGCAATTTATCTATACGTCACAATATAATTCGCCCAACTAGTAAATGGGCTAGTAAGTCAGTCAACATGTTAGATAATGTATTTTGTAATGAAATTAATCATCCTGCAGAATTAAAGTGGCAGTTTTTTATAGCTAATCCTGCTAATTTTACCACAGTTTGTAGTATAAAGCGAACCACAAAATTATCCTGGGTATGTCGTGAACGACTGAGATAGTCATATAAGTCACGTCTGAGCTTAGATAATTGACGAAATGTCATTTCTAAATAAATAATCATAAGTCAAATTGACAAGTTATGATTTAAAACCTATTACTAATAGTACGAAATGTATGTTAGATCACTTAATCAATCCAAGACATAACTGATTTAATCCATGGCATACTCTGAAAACTTTTTCTGTGGCTCACTACTTATGAAAGAAAAGGATCCAATCATAACACCGATTTATCTGGTGTGACGATGAATGCAATCTAGCAGTAATTAAAAGAAAACAAATTATAATTATTCAAAACTTTAAGTACTTTACGTTGGAAGAATTTATCCAATGCACAAAATTATGGCCGAAAGTAAAAAATTATTGAAAAGAAAAGCAAGGACGTGTTGACAAATGTTCAGAAATCAGGTTTGAGATTTGTGAAGTAGTTTTAGAACGTTCCATGAATGACGAAAATTTGTTTAAAAATATATTATTTAATGACGAACCCAGTTTCCCTCTACATGGTCATCATAATTCTGCTATTGCGCGGTATTGGTCTAAGGAAACTATTATGTATGATATATGACGCGTGAAAAGTCATTCTAGGTTGCTTTGAAATTTTGATAGAATAAGACGCATATATATTAGTATGTGTTGTTCCGTAAACGTAAATCCAAATGACATTTTATAATGTCAATCACATTTGTTATTTATTTGTATGTATGAAACTGTAAAATATACGACTTCGTGGGTTAAGTAGTAAATTTTAATTTACGACATACTTCAAAATGTTTTCAGTAAATCACATGCTACTAGATTGACTTTTCAATTGAACACCCGTTACTTTGTATACAAAGCATTCCAGATACTTCCATAAATGACGTTTGGTTTCAGCAGGATGGATGCCCTGCTCATAATGCTGCTATTGTGCGCCAATATTTAAACAGAATATTTGATACCGGACTGATAACTGGATCAGCGCTATTCGCTGGCTTGCTAGGTCGTCACATTTAGCCCCTAACAATTTTTTTCTTCTGGGATTATGACAATCGTCCATTTACGGTTTTCAAACAACAGAGCTACTACCGCTGATTTAACTGCGAGCATTGATGATTGCATGCGAAACATATTACTTCAGACATTGTCCTAATGTTCGCAGATATTTTGTCGACAGATTAGGGTATTGCACTTTTCAGTTAGGTGATCATTTTAGATATTTTTCTTTTAGGGAATTTTTTATTTAATTCTCTTTGGTTTCTTGAGAATAGGTTATTTAGTTTTTAGAAGTGTTTTTGTTTTAAATTCTGCTCTAAATAAAATTTGTTTATTTCTTTACATCTACATTGTTTTTAAATTTAAGGTAACAATTATTAATACGTTCATTACGTTCTATTTCAATATTTAATTTTTTCTTGCGACTAGAGAAAATTTGATACGTTTCCTTATCGATGAGTATTACAATGTATTTATTGCGTCTATCGCATCAAATCTCAGCATAGCAATTTCTGATAGGCCCACTTCACTTTTGCCATGCATTACAAATATTTTTTAAACGATTAGAAATTTGGTAACAAGAAAGGGAAATCTTCTAATGATGGTAGTGCGATTTTCGTTCGAGCTTGAGTACTCTACACGCTATTTCGAATCATGCCTGTGATGTTCAACAGGTTTGCCAAAAGCAACCATTTGGTTGTAGCCTTTTTACACACTGAAGGTGCATAGGTACAGCAAGGTCGATCTGAATAGGTTGGAAGTAAAAGTAAATGAGTATTTATTAGAAACAGAAAGAACAATCTGGTAGGGTCTAGAACATACAGTGTTGTACTAGCCCAATGATAGGTGTTAACTCCACTACTATTCAATGTTTATACTATTGTCAGGCGCGGCTCGTGATGACGTATTTGGGAGTGCATTTACAATGATGCGAGTGCCTCGTGTGTTTTCGGTGTATAGTAAGAACGCTACAGTTAGTACACGAGAATACACGAAGCACTCGCATCATTGTATATGCACCCCCAAATACGTTATCACGAGCCGCGCCTGCTATTGATATACATGTAACAGAAGGGATTGATATTGTATGACATCGTGGTTTACGCCGCTAGTAAAAGCTGTGGTAAAACATGGATTAATGGGTTAGAGCAAAGGCTCTCTACAAGCGATGAATTTCTTAGGAAAAAAGTCAAGTTATTATTTCTCTTCTTTTCTTCTAATAATAACATACTTAATAATTCGATCGAATTTCATGTGACACATTTAAATACGTAGAAAAAGTTAAATATCTAGTAATGCACTTACATATTGTATCGATAAGTGTAAACTGTCATTTGATGAGATATATTAGCAAGGTATCGCGAGGGTATGATTTTCAAACGGGATGATGATATACAATCAGTCATATTAACCAATTGGTAAGAGTTCAACTAATACAGAGTATCTAGTTGACGTGCTTTAAGTGGAGACAGGTGATCAACCTCTACATTTACGGGGCAATTTTATAAGCCAAAAATTATTTAAATATTACTGAAAATTACTGGATACATAAGCCTTCACCACTGCTTGCTCTTGCATACCGAAAAATAACCCGAATGATACTACAGCTACTATTGAGACGTAATTGGAAGCACAAATATCGCTATGCCATTCAAGAGGAATTACCAAGGTTTTCTGACCTAATCGAAAATAATCATATTTAATACAAACTTCAGAAAAAATATACCGGCGATACAGCAATTTACACGCGTGGCTCGAAAAGTTTAGATAGTAGATACGCACTGTAAGTACATACCTGATATTAATATAACGGAGCAATTTTATATATCTAAGGAAGGTCTGACAAAACGTGATTAATAAAAATGGAGGATCAATATCTTAAATAGGAACTATATTAGAAAGAATTGCTCTCGAAGTTGCTAAGCTTAATTAAAAGAGTAAGGCTACAGAGAAAGTACTCTAACGAGACAGGGACCATAATAGATCTAGGAAGGATCTCTATGGCCTCGTGTAATATAATCAAATCTACCTAATGAAGATTACTGCCGAAACTTTTGTGGTGTATCAAAGAATTTAGTGATTTTTGAAAAATAACACACTGTTGTCTAATTTTGAACGATGCAAATTTGTTAAAGCGAGCATTCATAACTGCCACAAAAATTTCTCGATCAATATTGAAGAAACATTTCAACGTTACATGGAATTCAAAAAGTTTGTACGAGAGATTGTGTTTGTTGGGATAAAAGGTCATTCCCAAATACATGTATGTCCAGACGAATACGTTGGCAATTGGGAGAACTCAAATAGACGTCTCTTGATTGGATTGAGTATTTAAGAAATACAACGCAAAATACTACAGTCTACATAAGAAACTATTTGGAAAAACTAAACCGAAAATGTTCGTGGTAATGGTAAGATTATAATTAACACTACAGGGAATAAGCTCATTTAGCGGCTGTTATAGATAGTGACCTTTGTGCATGTGGTTTGACCGGAGATATAAATCAATTCATTTTACGGTACGACTTCTGTGTTCAGCAGAAAGAAATATTCTTTTAAAATCTAGTTAAACTGGCCAAAGCTTTTGCAATTAGTATTTTTTTTTTATTCGCTTTAGAAAAAGAAGAGATTCTTTTTGAGTTGATTCACTTCATTCAGCAAGCTAATATTAACTTTCAGATTTAATTTTTCTTCCTAATTATAGTGTACAACACTTTTGATAACATTTCCTGTCGTGGTCTTCCTTCTGTATAAGGCGACATAACAGATTCCACGTCATGAATAGATATTTCCTATTCTAGTTTTATTTTATATTCCCCACTAGTTAAGTTTACGGCAATGCGACTGAACGTTCCGCGTAGGGAATACACGCCTCGGAGCACCGCGGCGCTCACTTAGAGAACCGTTGCCGTCAACTATCAACATACTTATTTATATTATTTTTAATGTCAAAAAACATAGTTGAAATTTCTAATTTCACAACATTTATACTTACAAAAAAAGTTTTTTTAAACTAGTTATAAAAAGAAGTTTTAAAATATTTTTTAGACTGGTCACTATAAAAAAGTTTAGCGATTATTAAATGGTCAGTGAAGCTGAACTATTCACTAACTTCAACTATTTGGATATCACATACTTTCAAATATCTAATTAAATAAAAAGGAATTTGTGCTCTTTTTGGATACTTACTTTACATTTTTATAAAAAGTTAATTACAATTCTATATAATGAAAATTTTACTACACTTAGATTATAACGAGCCATCGAAAAAATTCATAATTGGAGTAGACTGTGAAATTGGGTTGGTACTTTAGCCACTTCCACATAATGACATTTATTATTTGACATTGAAACTATAAGTTTGTGTCAAATTTTTCAATACTCTTATTAAGAAAATTAAATTTATTTAAAAAATGGTATTCAACATAGAACAAAAAGCAAAAATTATCGAATGTTACTTCCGTACAGGTGTGAAAGTAAATGGCGAGTAAATAAATTATTTGTTTTCTTTTTTGTTGTAGTATCATTTCAATGCCATAACCTTTTTTTACAATGAAACCAAATGAAACTGTCAAGCAGCAAGTACTCGTAATGTGTCATTATGTGGAAGTGGATAAAGTACCAACCCAATTTCACAGTCTACTCCAATTATGAATTTTTTCGATGGCTCGTTATTTATAAAGTTACCTATTATTAGTCTACATAGTAAACATTTACATATTCGGATCATTAGAAAAATTCAATCACTTAGACCGCATTTTCTAATTAAGAATTTATTAGAAATGATTAGAATTATACATCATAAAATTATTTTATGCGCATATAGCTACTAGCTAATGCATGTTTATAATTTGTTACGTGCTCGTAGCTACGTCCTCGTTTTGCCGCGAATTAGCGTCTTCTTTTATTTTATTCCATTATGTTTATTTTGAACCAAACTGTAGTACTTTTGCTTACGTGTGTATATCTTCACCTAAACTAATTACGTATTAGTTTTTCTTCGTGGTCTTCCTCCCCTCTCGATTCTCGAGTGGCGATGACTTCTAGAGGAAGAGACTGAGATCGCTATCGGTAGAGAGAAGGTCGATGGTTGTCTTCGTCATTTGTTTCGTAGCGGCTTATTGAAGCTTATTCTGTTTTTTTTTTGGCAGTCCTCTCGTTTGAGCGAGGTTATAATTAAGTCGCTACAATTTTAATTCTATCTAATATTTACCCGACAGGGGATTTCTTTGTGACGATAAGAGCCGACTGATTCCTTCTCAACGTTATACTATATTGCGTTTTTAACCATCAGACATTATCTTGGAGGTTTTTTTCTTTTTCTCCGTACCGACGCAAACGTCGCTCCCAGGAACGAAGCCGACGACGCTAAAAGAACATCCACCCTGATTGCTGGAAAGAGACGGACACACAGCTAAGACTTTAAAAATATTTCTTTATTAATTTAACCTGTAATGTTTTGCAATTAGTTTTCTTTGCTGAAATTTTTTAGATTAAATTTTTCTTTGTTAGTTTTTTATCTTAGTAATTGCGTTGTTACAGACATCATTTTCAATTTTATTTAGTTAATTCAATTGCCTTTCTAATTAGTATCTCATTTAAAATTACTATATATTTTTTTGTTTGTTAAATTTATTCCGAGAGAGTTTTATTTAAATTACACATCTGTTGCTCACGGGGACAAAAACTTATTTTTGCTTCTAAAATATCGAGAGAGTTGTTTTTTTTTGCTGCGTTTTCTTTAGCGTAGAAAATGTGTGTATTATTTTGTGTGTTTTAAACACGTTAGAATAAAACTTGTTTTCTAGATTTGTAAATCTGAATTATAATTTTAGTATTGCATATTCCTCATTAATTTTGATCATTTTAATTTTAAGCATTCATTAATAATTTTTTTCTAATTATATCTAACCGTTAACTTTAATTTATTATATCCTCAGACCACAAATTTGCACTAATTTATTTCATATAAATATTTGTATGTAACAAAATCTCTATATGTACCGAGTCCGTACAAAAAATCGGACTTTCCATTTTTGGTTTTAAATTAACTGTTAACCAACGGAATACGTATTTTGATGGGGTGTGAGCTATCTGTGCACAAACGGTCTGTGAATAATTAACGTACTTAATTTGTCTTTTTTTTTGTTTAGTAACTAGCAAATTTAATTCTTTTTTTATTATTTTAATTTTGTTTCGAAAATAAAGTCAGATTACACTTCGCTGAAATCCGCCTTTTTCTTTCTTTTTTTTTATGTTTCGGACGGCCTGGTTGCGTCCCCTACTCGCTGCTCGTCTTGCCTACTTTTGATGATCACAATTTCCGAATTTTGCGACGTCTAGCGGTTCTAAATTCGGTGGCGCCCTATATACCACCTTAATTCGTGCCTTGAAGTACCTTTGGGTCTCCCCACCCTTGAGCTGAGGCTGTCTCTAGAGCCGGGTGGGCCGCTAGACGTCGGCAGGGGCGGGTAGGTTAGGCAATCCTCGTCGCCCGAAACTTGAGTTCCTCTCTTTACTATTGTCTCGATATACAGAGCGTAGCAAATTTCATAGTTATTCGTGGATTACGAAAAAATGTATGTTAAGGAAACCATAATTCTAGCACAACACTTTATTAATTATATTTACAAAAATTATATAATAAAACGAATAATAAAAATACATTAAAGTCACCATAATAAATGGACATACTTTCTATATGTCTTTGTTTATGTGCATTTGTAAGGGATAGATGAATGAAGAAATGATGCTCTACAAAAACAATTTTTAGTATGAGAAATTATTAAAGCAAATTTAATTTCAGTATATTACGCGTTCATGTCTTGCTATAGAAGAATTACGTGGCGTTACAAAGAACATTTTAGATGCATACCTAAGTCTCATTTCACGACAGAATTAAAAACCAATAGAAAGAATTCAATTTTGAGCATATTATGAAAATTTTACCTTTTCGTTGGTTTAAATACCTATACATATATATATATATATATATATATATATATATATATATATATATATATATATATATATATATATATATTAAGTTTCAAAAGTTATACAGTAAATTATAAATATCATAAAATATTTTGCCGCTTGGAGGAGAACATTAACGGACGATGTAAAGCAAAGCACACCAACCTATCAAAAATGAGAAGATGTTTTGTCTGTAAACCAATTTCTTTTTAGTTTTCAATAAAAATTACATACTTTTGAATCACATTCTTAGACATTTATGATTGGAAATATTAGTGCTCGTTTTAAATGAAAATTTTTGTAGTTGAAAGACTAAAGAACTTGTCAGAAAGAATAGAAGACCAGAATGAAGAAGTGTTATTAAACCTTATTCAAAAAATTGCGAATTACAGGAAGAATGTTGAAAAAATGTGAAAAAGATTCTATTAAACTTAACTGCTTTTTCATTTGTTTATCTCACTTCGAAAGGTTAAAAGGTTCCAGCGTTAAGTATACATACGACTTATTTAAAATATTCTGAAAAAATGGCGAGTAAGTTGTATTGTGAAATAGGAAATATAAAGATTACCTTGTAAATGAACCTCACGCGCCGCGGCATTATAAAAAAATCTTCATTTCTTGACTAATATCGTACAATAGCATATGTTGCGAAGGTTTTGACATGTTGGTTCATAGTAGGTTTGTTCCAACTCGCTAAGAAAACCGTACAGTGACGGTTCGATACATGCACACTGCTGAAAAAGTGTTCCAACTTCATTTTTGGCCATACATTGAGCGATACCAAAAGTGTTCCAACTAAATTTTGATAGTGAACAAAACAGTCACGGGACGGTCAAAACAGTTCACAGATTGAAGTGAACTGAAGCATGTACCGTTTGTACTGACATGCGCATTACGTAAGTAACTTCATCCTGTGAGAACCATAGCTGGCAATAGCAATATCATAGGAGAGAATAAAGTTGATTATTTCAATTATTGCTGTTGGCAGTACTTCAAAATAGATTGTTAACCAAACGATCAGAAATACGTTCCAACTTCTTTATAATTATAACTGGTCCAAAAACAGTGCAAAACTAACGCTTGTGCACAAAATGATCACCAAACGACACGCGTACCGTAACTAAACCGGTAGTTGGGACAAACCTATATATAGTATATGAAGAAATAGAGGATTTACGTTCCGTCTTTAATTCTACTTAATTTTACAGAAAGTTACTTAGGTAGATAAGTAACTGCAAAAGTAAATTGTCGTAAAATGAGACCTTTCTGTAAATACATACATGATATACCGATAATGTGGACCTAATATATCTTTTTATAAAATTTTTATTTCGTATAAAAATTCGTTTCCTTAATTATAAATGTATCCAAAAGCGTTAGTTAGCTAAAGTGTAAATGTCCGCATTTATATAGATTTTTATGATAGTATACAAAGTTCTCAAAAATACTTCAAAACATTATTTTTGGATCTACATATATCTACTTTTATTTGAAAGAAATTTTTAGTAGCAATCTCAGTTGGAATCCGTAATAATTTCAGATTTGTATGAAATAAGGCAATATAATTAAAATTTAAATATTCAGTAAAGTTCGAGGTCTGTACGTTTCTAATTAGTCTAATTGGTGATCGATTTCTTAAACAATTCACTTAATTTGTAATAATATGTATCTAGATTGGCTAAAAATATTTTAGACGCTTTCAAAACATTTACTTTAAATGACTATGAACAGAAATACATTCTTCTGTTCATAGAAGGATGTATGGTTAGTATTGATACTCATTTGACACATTACCGCTTAAATATGCGACAAGAAAATCCTAGTAATAATGGCCAACCCATACTTTATACATAGCTAATTTTGGGATGTTATTAATTATAATGTGACTGATACAAATAACAATTCCTAATTAATTCTAAATGAAGTAGAAGAAAAATATAATAAATATTAACAATGACTCAGATTTTCACTACATTCATTATGCAGATTTACAATTCGTTTAATTATGTTAAGGTATTCTATGCTTGCGTTATGAATGTGGTATATTAGAACTAATATATTGTTTTTTAGGTATCTACTGTTCTTCCGATTTTTCTTTACCACGACGACATTAATACACTTAGCCAATATTCTTCATACATCGTTTAGTTTACTTCATTAACTGTATTCAAAAGCAATGAATAGAAGCTTTGGAAATTAGAGAAAGGTAAAATGTTTTATTTATTTAGTGAATGTGTACTTCAAATAATCCAAATGCAGTAATTGTCTTCTATACAAGAAACGGACCTTGTTAGTAGGGCTGGGCGAAGTATCGATACATCGTTCAATACCCGATACCTAGGAATCGATACCAACGAACCGATATTAAAGTATCGATACCAAGAAATTGATGCTAAGTATAGGAATGATTAGAGTCGATCTCGATGTATGCCGAAGTATTCATTCCAATGTATCGACTCCAAGCAAGGAGTCCAAAGCATCGATGAAATAGAATATTTTAGGCTTTTTGTATAATTTGGTAATAGCACGCATATCTGTATATATATTATCTTACCTTTGTGCATTTTTAAAAAATGTATATAAAGGATGCAATAGTAATAATAATAAGTAAAGAATTTTTAAGTATGTATGCATTATATATATTATATATCACATTGCAATTTATTGCATTTAAAAGGATGTTAAATTTTACATTATGCGTAGCAAATATCCATATTATGACATAATAACTATAATTATTAGAAAAAATATCACAATATTGTAAATTTTATACCGTAAATATGGTAGAATCAATAAATTAATTTTATATCTCTTGAAGCCGATATCAAACAATCTATACCTAGAAAACGGGTTATGAATACTGATTCCGAAGTATCGAATCAAGGTTTTGATTCCAAAGCATCGATACCTATCGATACTTTACCGATTTCAGTACTCAGAATAGATACCGTGCACAGGCCCGATACATCGCTAAGTACCGATACCTCGATACCCGATACCGAAAATGTCGGTATCGCCCAGCCCTATTTGTCAGTATTTGACAAACTGATAAAGTTCTACAAATATTGCGTCAAATAAGATAAAATATGTATAAAATTATTTATGAATATCATTGTATTGTATTTTCAACTGTTTTACAAAAAAGTATTTTTTCAGTAGAAGTTCATTTCCTTTTACTGTCGTGACTAGAAAAAACGGGACAGTGTCAAAATCGTTATGTCAATTTCCTTTATTTTTTAGCGTTGTAATTTTAACATTTGATTAACTTTCAAACTCTACGTCAAATTATATATCATAGTTGATAATTCAAAATTGAAAATGCAGCATCTTTCGAAAACTGATAAAGCTAGACTTGTTACTAGTTTGAAAAATGGGAAATCATTAAGAAGTGTATCGGTTCAATTTAATATTGGTAAAAGTTCAGCCGCAAGTTTATATAAAAAAAATGGAGGGAAGAGGATAATTTAAACCGGAAAATAATTTCCGCACCTAACAAAATTTCGAATACGCAGGAAGACGAAACATTAATTACTGAGATTAGGCACAACCCTTTCAAAACATTAAAGGAAGCTATAAGAACAACACAATTTCCTGTCTCATCTTGTAACACAATGGTTACAAGAGAATGAGATTTAAACTTGAGATATCCAGCCCTACAGTCCTTATCTAAATCCCATTGAAAATGTATGGGGATTAATGAGATAGAGCTTCTAACCAGGAAGAATTTTGAGAGATTGTTTATAATGCTTGGCATCAAATTTCTACAAGATTAGATGCAGTTAATAATAACGGTGGAATGATGAAATACTAATTATTTTAATTTAATAAATCATCTTTCTCTATCGTTTTTAGTAATTTTTATTTACATTTATTTTAAAAATGTTTAATAAATGACACACATTTTTGACAATTCCTGACTTACTATTATGAGTAAAGATAGCCACTTAAGTAGTCACAATTTAAACCCACGCAGAAACAGTGTCCCGTTTTTTTTGCTCACGACAGTAATTTATTTTGGACAGTCATGTCTACAATTTTTGATAAAGTAATTACACACCTAATTAAGAAATATTTTAATAGTTGCAATGTTTATTGAAGTATAGCAAACGCCAATTAAGTTGGCGCGAGTAGGGGGTGCGCAGAAGCCGTTTTTAAAAACATACACCCCCACTACTCAAGTAATTGTCAGAATACATTTGTCAGTGACGTTTGACGGAACATAATGTCTTTGCTAGGGGATCATAAAGTGATACACGCTCAGAGGTTGGAATTATTTGACATTTGATGTAAAACCAAATACAAATCTCCCCACTACTTCTAATCCTGCGCGAAGTTACCCCTCCTCGCGCCAACTTAATTGGCGTTTGCTATACACAATGTTGCATACGGTATTCATAATTTTGGTATTAAAGGATTTTTTGAAAAATGTTCCTTTTAAAAACCTGATTTATAAAAAAATTCAACTTAATTCTTTTTGTGACGTTGCTTTATTGTTTTTTAATTGATAACCCCATTTAAAAAATAATTCCTTGTTCTCGAACTCTGTATAGTAAAAAAATAAATATTTATGTCTTATATTTCGATAGGAATTGATGGCTTAGGACGAATAAATTATTTGATTAAGCAAGATTTTTTTACCTGCCCCCTCCCACCCTGTTTGTATTAAATTAAGTTTTATTATGACTTTATAACATTGCATTGTTATTTCTGTTTTACTGTACTTGTCATATACATCTCGCCAAATGCAGTGGTTTGTAGTATACTTTAACTTGAGAAAATTCGAAAATTACGCTATATTATTAATATCAAGCGATTTAATTGTGATTAAGTTTTATTTCATGATTAAGAATGTGTAATATGATTAATACTTCAAAATTTAGGCGTTAGTGTAGTTATCGAATTTTAATATTTTACTTTGTCTAGATAGCTAAAACATTATTTCTGCTTTATTTCAATATACCGACAAATAAAATTTTGTCTTTAGTTCTCATATTTAGTTTATAATCACCAAGATACGTGTCCAAAGAGTACCGATACAGAAATAATATGTACTTAAGTGCTCAAATTATGCACTTGTCATTTCTTGCTTCGTGTTTATATCTCTATCACTAGTCAGACCCTTTCTTATGGACGAATTCTATGAATTTTGCTTGTTATTTTATTTTGAACAGTGACGAGGATTGCACGATTTGCACCTTCGTCGATGAAGATGCACTAAACATTCTACATACATAGACAAGTTATGATCCTTATTTTTAAGTAAATATATTGATTACTTATTATCATGCTGTTGTAGATGTACAAATATATTACAAAATTGGTAAGAAATCTTTATGTGAATCAAAAATACCATATTTTATGCCATTGTATCCACCAAAAATCTTTGGTGAAAATTCAATGTCAAGTTTTAGGAAGAGGTAGATCAGAAATGACTTGGATGTAAGAGTAACAAAAGTGTCAGTTTTATTTAATAGAGGCAACGCTGCACAAAATATGATTAAAACCAAAGTGAATACCGAAGTCCTTATTAAGAACGAATGTATTTTATGTCGACAGTATTGGCAGATTTGTGTAATATAATAAAGGCAGTTATAATTCGTGTATTAACCAGCCACTACAACTTTAATACATCTCTGAAAGACTTTTAAGTAAACACCTTTCTGTAGTGAAACACAATTTTTTTTGTAATTACTAAGGATGCCCATTTGAAAGCAAACGCAGTGTTGCAGTGCATGGGGATTCGGTTACACGCACACGTATTATAATTTACATGTACGTATGTTTCCGATGTCTCCACTCTCAAGGTGGCTGCGATATAGTATAGTTATTTCGCGTAAAGTAAAAAAATAAATTAATCGTTCTACCACGAAGCACAGAAATTAATAAGTAGATTTACGAATTTAGTTTACGCTGACACTACAATAAAATACAAAATTTGTGAAATACTGCTCTCGGTAACAACAAAATATAATTATCAAAAGCATGAGAATAGTGAAACACATATATGGAACAAAATGGAGACGTATTTGTATTTGATTTATGTATAGACGTTTAAAACGGTAAGTATTCCAGCACGTTTTTTAATTTTAATTATAGCTTTCGACATTATTTATTATTTTATACTTTACACGAAATAACTATACATACCATACCGCAGCCGCCTTGAGACTGGGCGCCTCGTAAACATACGTACAAATGCGGCCTCTACAAACTCAGACCGTGTGACAAATAATAAATAAATAAAAGTTGTAGCACCGTTATGGCCATTTGGAGTCTCCTCGGCAGTGACAGAACTGTGCGTTGTAGACAGTCCACAGACATTTTGCCCCATGTATCGGAGATACTTTGAATCAATTCTTGACGATTTTGAGGCAAGATCTTATTATTAATCTCTTTGATCATGATCTCTCTGCATGAATTAGGCAATTATCTTGTTGGAATTTAAAAAAATAGCGTAGTTGTAATTATCGACTTTTGCAGTTCGTTTAATTGAAGCATTTTAAAAATTGTGTACGCTGACTTTACAATAGACTGACACTGACATAAAAATGGGTAGAACTGAAGGTATCAGTGCTTGCGCCAGAATATTTCTATAAACTAAAGCTGTCAATCGTTCTTCCACTATAATACATATTCCTGTTCCACGAAAAAACGCCACTGTGCATAGTTTTACGAACATATTGTTCATAAAATCGTTCACCAACTGGTCTATAAACATGAACACGTCCATTACTGCGTGATTGAAAAGTTTTTTCATCTGAAAAGATTACGTTTTCGCAAAAGTAGACATTATTTATATGTTAAGAGCCGAAACGCAAATCTCTCCTCTTTATTTGCTTCTGACAAAAATATCTTATTGGCCGCACTTCGAGTTCATAGTTCATTCTCTTTTATTCTTCTTCAATTGGTTCTTATGGAACCGGGAAAATTGGTTTCCACTTTTGCTCTTATTGCGATACGAAAACGATGTTCCCTTACAAAATTAATTAAACGCATATCTTCATCAGGGGTTGATATTCTCGGCCGCTCTGAAAGATTAGTAAAAATGCCTACGTTGTTGCTTTCTTCTAATAATTCCAGTTTCCCCAATTTTTCGTTTTGCAAAAGTATCATGTTTTTATCAACGTTTATTTCATATGGGATGTGCCTAATGCTCTTGCCGTCCTCTAGCGTAGTTGTAATTATCGACTTTTGCAGTTCGTTTAATTGAAGCATTTTAAAAATTGTGTACGCTGACTTACAATAAACTGACACTGACATAACCATACTACACATTACAGATTTGTTAAATTTTGCAGAATGTATCAAAAGTCGGTGTCTGAGTTTGTAGGGGCCGCAACTGTACATATAAATTGTAATACGTGCACGTGCAACCGAATCCCAGCCATTGCGACACTGTGTTTGTTCTCAAATGGGCATCTTTAATAATTACAATACACAATTATTTGTTTTGCTTTGGATTAATATGCATGCTAATGTTTAATCTTAACAAATATATAATTTCACTATTCATGTTGGCTTGTTATGAACAATATTAGAAATGACGGCAGTGGTAATGTGCAGCAAATATCGCTATGACATTTTATTTTTGACAGTACACGAATATCCAAATCTATTCACAAATTTTACGTTAAAATTTTGCAGAACATCGTTATATGTTTCAGTCGATAAGGAAAGTATTAGTCCTTTGAAGAAGGAAAGATGTCCACTAATCTATTTAATTTTTTGTAGGGTTAAGAATAAATGAGGTTTGCAGTAGTATATGACTCTATCTTGGAATACCAACAAAAGCTTTAACCCATTTATTACAGAAATATCCATTTGCGTCTAGCCACACATAACCAAGATAAATATTAGTAATTTTTCTAAAAGCAATAATTTAAAAAAATGCAATCTATAATTTACCAGTTTTCTTAAAAGAACGTCTATTAGAAAACATTTTTTTTTGTATTATTTTTATAAATTAATAATATCAGTTAGTGGCTCTACTTATGTTGCTAGTATATGCAAAAAGCATGCATATTAAACACTGAAATTGGCTTATAATCTTTGCTTTTATGCATTGGATTTCTATAATTGGGTAATTTGGACGAATCACAATGAATTTAGAAAGCTTAAGCATATGATACTGTTATAAGATCAAATCTAAACATTACTGAAAATATTTGAGACAGTTTCAAACATAAGATTTTATATAACAGCTAAATTTCTTCTTCTGTTACTAAATTGTACGTTATCCTACTGCTGCTACTAATTTATATCTCTTTATCTTTATTAGAAGTACGAATGGGTAATATCACTGGACTCATTTGACAATGGGTAAGTCTGTGCAGCAAACAAAATGGGTGCTTTTGAATGAAGATCGAATTAACGCAGAACTATTTTAATTATGTTTAGATTATATGCTGTACTTTTCACTTCTTTTTGGCTTTTGGAATGGAAACGTTTGACACTGTCACTGTAGCGCATGTCCCATTTTCAACATGTGATATTTTCAGTTTCTGCTTTTACTAAATAAGCTCGTGCAATTTGGGATGAAATAATAGCAGCAGTGCTTAGAAAAATATTGGAATAATAATATTCATAATTCTACTTTATAGAATTATGAATATGATAAACTTATATCCAATCAAATATGACCATTAACGATGGCCTTGTCATCAAAGAAAAGGGTCTGACGGTGTCTTATATTAAACACGAAGCATTGGTACAAAACAAAAAAACTAGAGGCAACAAGTACAGTAATTTTTGTTAGCAATTATTCTCTCTAAATACATATATTCTTTCTTTATGTTTAACATAGGAAGTACTTTGAGATTATTGGAAAAATTTGGCATCATACGTTTTGATTAGAGCTGAGGATGTTTGCGGTATAACCATGGTTATATCATGTAACCATAGTAAATTACTATGGTTACATGATATAACCATGGTTATACCGCAAACATCCTCAGCTCTAGGAAGAGGTATTTATACGCATACTTATTTTCGGCAAACGTTTAATACGACTTCATATAAATCGTATACAACGATACTGAAGTTAATTTGTGGGATAAGTCATGGATATTTAAATATTTTCTTAATCCTAGAGTGAGCACATTTGAATAATATACATAATATTAAATTTCATTTATAATCGGTGTATTGTACCAGACAACTTTCTACTTTCCTTTTTTTGTCAAAACAGGTTTCTTTTTAGTTAATTTTACTATTTGTTTTAGCCTTTTAACAAATGCACTTTACTGTAATATATTCCTCAAACGAGAACGTAAAATTTATTCGCAATTTTAATTCCATTGCACTTGAAGCAAAGTTTAAGGTAAATGCGGTGATTTAGTCAGCAACAGAGATTTAGACGCCAGACAGATGAAGTACTTATAGATGGCGTTAAAATTTATATTACATTGAAATTGATCATTGAAAAAGAGTTCGGTATATATGCAGACTTCTATGTACTTCGTAAATATCTTTACGGAAATAGATAAGTTGGAATATGATTTCGACGCGAAAATATTTAGACTTACCTTGTTGCTAAAATACTTTTTATCATTAATACATTGCTTGAGATTTGAGAATAATGACTTGAAGGGTTTAAAGGAAAAATCAAAATATTGTTTTTAAAATCAGTAGATCAAAATTTTCGCTGTGACATAAAAATCTATTATACTTCCTCAACAGAAGTATATCTAACTATCAAATGATTCGTGTCACGTGAGCGTGTAAAATGTTTGATAATTCAACGATTTAATCGTAAAGTCATTTACAACTACTCTGATTGTCAAAACCTTGCTAGGCTATAAATTTACTTGTATCGGAACAAAAAAAGGACTAGCCACCATAATGTGAGTGTTTTCGAGTTTACCAAGTAGTGTAAGTTAGTTTTATACACTTCCATCTCCCTCCAAAAAAAGGAAAATATTTTATTAGTTTCCTCTTCATATAATTACGATAAAAATGTCGATTTCACAAAAATGATATTTTATATAGATTGTACTCGCATTATTCACCAAAAAAATGAGAAAAATATCAAAATAATTTTTTATGCCTCTGAACAATATGCAAAACTTCCATATTGTATATGACGCAAATAAGATTGGATCTACTAGCGAAGTTTTTGAAATACCACGACCTTCGATCTTAGACTTATTCAGTTTCAATAGTAAGAACATGTCTAAAACCTGTGAAGATTACTAACAAAAAAAGGTTTCAAGAAATCGCGATATATATAAATAATATATCGGGTGTCCTTGAAAGAAAAAGACAAGGTATGAAATATGGAAAGATGTAATTTTATAGAATATGAATTTAAAATACTTTCGGCAATTTCCCCCACAGAAGCAAGAAAAAAATGACAAATATTAATAAAATATTTATCTCACCACTGCATTTCAAGTTATATTATAAAGAGTAGGGGTAGCGCTAACTAGCGAAACAATTTTTGCTACCAATTCAGTCAGTTTCGATCGTTACATGTGTACGTTCGATATTACGAGGGCATATTGAAAACTAATGCCTCCATAGCCATACCTTTTTTAATGACAGGTCAGATCGTGTCAAAAGTGATTTGCCATTTACCTTAAGCATTTGTACATAAGTCCTCTTAGTGGAGATTCTCATCATCGCGTGTGCGTACGACAGTTCTAAACATGGCGACCGGCATGGACGTGCGGTTAAAGCAACAAGCTGTCCTTGAATTTCTTACTGCGGAGGGTGTAGCATCGAAGGTTGAGTGCTGTATACCGTGATGCGTGTTGATGTGAGTACTGTTAGGAGGTGGGTAAGGACTGTGAAAGACGCAAATCCTGCTGAAACGGATGTCCATGATAGAGCACGCAGTGGCCGATCAGTGTCTGCGTATGGTGAAACTGGTTCGTGAGAATCGACGGTGTAAACAAACTGACATTGCCTACAGGGTGGATATTTCACAAGAAAGAGAACATCACATTATCTGGAAGTATAGGAGAGTATGCGCGCGTTGAGTGCCTTGAATGCTTACTGATGAAATGAAAGCCAATCAGAAACAAATCTGCGAACAACTCTTCGACTCGATATGAAGCAGAAGGTGATGCTTTTCTCCACAGAATTGTGACCGGTGACGAGTCGTGGACGCATCATTACGACCCTGAAATGAAACGTCAGTCCATGGAGTACAGACGTTTTACCTCATCCACCTTATAGCCCCGATCTTGCGCCTTGTGAATTTTTCCTCTCCGAAGCTTAAGGAACATCTCAAGGGCAACCGTTCCTCTTCGGATGCAGAGGTGATAACGGAGGTGCGGCAATGGTGCCGTGGAGAGTCTTCAGACATTTTCCGCGACGGACTTGCAAAACTCGTAGTACATTGGCATAAATGTATTGCTGTCAATGGCAATTATGTGGCAAAATGAATATTCAGTAAGTAGAGGAAAGTTTATACCATTATTTCACATTTATATATAAACCATATATCTATTACTAATAAGTTATTGCCATGGACGCATTAGTTTTCAATATGAACTCGTATTTACATTTACGTGTTCCGATTAAGGCAGAGGTCCTCAAACTTTTTTTGTCTTGTAGACCACTTGCCATGTTTTATACTGATACTGTTTGAAAGATTAAATTTGTAACTATAGTGTGAAAACATAAAAAAACACATTTTAAGTTTTACACATTTATAATTACAATTCAATCGACTCCTGGAGGATGATTGAGGTGGTCTACGTCGACCCCTGAAGGTTGATATTGAGGTTATTGGACCCTTAGCATACAAAGCTGTTTTAACAATGTTATCATAACATCGACATCTGTTACGTATGTAACACACATACACTGCAGCATATATATGTGAATTCAATGGAGGTATTATTTATGGACATTCTGAATTCACAGGCGGCACATAATACAATTTTCAGTGGGTTTTTAATTTTGGAGTTTGCGACGTCATTTTTTGGATTCATATTCTATATAACTGCATCTTTCCATTTTTAATATCTTGTCTTTTTCTTTCAAGTATATATAACTAATTTATCTTATAGCTCCATTTCGGTTTATCAGATCCACGTGCCCCATATTGTTCTCAAACGCATACTCTAGGATTAACAGGTAAGTTATGTATAAACAATAAAAAAGTTGATTGCAACTGTTTCTGGAGATCAACTGGAAATAAATAAACGTTACACAACCATTCATCCCTTTTTATAAAGAAAACCAAACAGAAAACAAAATAACTAATTTTAAAACAAGTGCCTTTTTATTAATAAAAAAATGTTACAAAACATTTTTCTTCGAAAGTAAATCTAAAAATAACGCACGATCACGAAATTAAATATTTTTCACACATTAATTTATTAAACGATCAGACATATATAAACTCTTCTTCTTTCACACATACATAAGTAAAATAATAGCATAAAATAAGTTTAAACGCAGTTTTACGATATTGCGGTATTCATATAAAATATGTATAAAAAGTTACTTCTTAATCCGGAAAGAATATTCTTAATCTACATATTCATAGTCACCACTGTTTAAAAAAACGCCAATAGGGAGCGTTTTAAATAAATAAAACATATTTTTCTAATATGCACTATATCACATGAATAGAAAACATACACTATTCGCTTTGTTCATTTGTTATTCTCGTTTATAAGTATTCAGTGAGCAGTATAAAAACACAGTCGTAATTTATTCTAAAAATACATCACCCTACATTGATTCTAACTTTCTTAATAATCAACTTCTTTATAAGGTAGTTCTGTCGTTACATCGAATTCTTCAAAGTAGTGGGTTAGGAATTCAAAAGTTGGTCTATTTTCAGGTTTTCCATCCCAACATCTCAACATTGTACTATATATATCATCTGTTACTTTAGGATTGTTGGGTTTTGGCATTCTATAGCCTTTCAATACAAGATCTACAACTTCAGGTCCAGTCATGCCAGGGTATGGAACTTGACCATATGTAAATAATTCCATCAATAGAACACCGTAAGACCAGACATCAGATTTAATTGAAAAAATACCTTGGTTAATACCTTCAGGTGCAGTCCATTTAATAGGAAATCTAGAGTTATGTCTAAGTTGGTATTGGTCATCATCCATTACTCTTGCTAAACCAAAATCGCTTATTTTTGCCGTGTTATTGTCGCCAATTAAGACATTTCTCGCTGCCAAATCACGATGAATTAATTGCTTTGATTCCAAATATTTCATACCAGAAGCTATTTGGGCAGCAATATATATTAAGTCTCTAAAATCGAGAGTTTTTCCTTGATCTCTTCTCAATACATCCAAAAGACTTCCATGTTTCATGTATTCTTGCACTATGTAAATTGGTTCATCTTTACTACATACACCGTATAATGCCACTAATCTATTGTGACGGAATTTTTTCATTATTGCAGCCTCTTCTAAGAATGCTTGCGTCGACATAGTGCCTTGTTTTAAAGTTTTTACCGCCACGTCCTTCGTGTCTTTCCATCGACCTAAATATACTTCTCCAAAGTTTCCTTTTCCCAAAATTGGCCCCAGTATTATTTCATCACGAGGAATCTCCCATTTGTCCTTATATGTAGGTCCCAAATCCCACATTTGTGGTTGAGGCTTTGGACATGCGTGCGATAAGACATGACATAAACCATATGCATTCTCTGAAACAAAAATACTCTATTAAAATATTTCTTCCTAATGAAAAGTACAGAGATTAAAAGTCATTCAATATTGAATCATTGTTGTTATTATTTTAGGTATTTTAATATCAAAATATTATCTGTATCTGTAAATTAGATTTTTTGTGAGAATATATAACCTACTAATTCACAACAGGTACTAGATTTAATACTTGTTTTTGTCATTTAGTTAAACCAGAAGTCTTTAGTGAGTAAGAGTGCTTACGACAATATTATTTTTTTACCAAAAGTAGGTATATTTTTACAATGACTATGAGGTATTATATGTTCTTTAAAATTATAAATTATGGACGAACTAAGTACACATAAAAGTTAACTATAAACATATTTAATAAAAGGAGATAATGCATTAAAAGTAAACAATGACTTAAACGTCAGTTGGAAATTGCGTACTAATCAATCATGAATAGAATGGGCCAGCGTGTCTGCATATCCGGACTGAATTCAGTACACATCACCGCGCGCAACGCAAGAAGTGAAGCAATTACTTTTTATGTTAGTTCATCTTGGGTCTCGAAGGTAAATATTCGAACGTTTCACCGTTACCTTTTACGCGTTCCAAATGTAAGGCATAATAGTCGGGCGTAAATTTCCGGATTTATATTATGATGGTCCAAAATTAGTGTGAAAGGTTTGCCATAAACCGTTACTTCAGCAATATTTTCCAAATTATGCTAAGTAAATAAGGCAAGTAGATTATATATGATATTTATAATTGAATAAATAAACTAACATTACTCTTGCCCGATATACAAGCATCGCTATGTTCAAATTTTAGGAGTGTAAAGTAGACTTCATTTCAAGTCACAAAAACGCGAAACTTGTCTATCCATTTTTATTTGTTTTAAAGTTACAGATCTATGAATGTGATTGTCAGATAATGAAAAAAAAATGTAATCCTAAAGTGAATACAAACTGATTTTATTTAAAAAAAGTTATACGAATCAATAACAGGCCTGTGATTGTTAACATCGCATAATAAAATGTTATCCTAAAATAAATAAACACGTGTCGTAGTGCATACAGTAATTTCTTGGAGATCTACAAAAAAGAGTACTGGAAATTGATTTATGATAAAGTAGGTTCTTACTTATTTCGTAAGTGCTGAACCATGAATATCATACAATAAACAAATGTTCAGATGACTGTTAACGTTGCATTATTTAATAAAGGATTACATTACGTTTCAGTTCATACAACAGTTTATTAGTGAGTGGACACGTTTTCTTTATTCAAAATACCTTACCGATTTTCATCTCAAGAGTATACGGACATGCATTTTGTGTATGGCTACTGTAACGGCAGTGCACATCAAGCAGTTATTGAATACCGACATCGGTTTCCCGATAGGCGCATTCCTCATTATAGAACGTTTCTGGAAGTACACAGACAATTTCGGGAATACGGACTGCGTGATTATCTTTTCGACCGAGGAGTAAATTTGCCAGCAGACTTAGAGGAAGTGGCAGTAGCTATTGTTACAAGGGATCCAACTCTCAGTGTACGTCGAATCGCTAGACAACAACGAGAGCGCCGAAAACGACAGTTTGGCGAATTTTAAAACGTGAGGGCTTATATCCATATCACTATCGCAGGGGACACGGTTTGCTTGAGGCAGACCACTATGCACGTCTAGTTTATTCTACCTGGATATTATGACAGTCACGGCTTCATTTTAATTTCTGCAGAACAGTCCTCTGGACAGATGAATCTACGTTCACGAGAAGTGGTGTTACAAATCTGAGAAACCTGCACAGGTGGTCATCAGAAAATCCCAAAGCTATACGCCCATCTAAATTTCAACATGAATTTTTTATTAACGTTTGGGCGGCCCTAATTGATGACTTGTTGATTGGTCCTGTCGTTCTTCCTGGGAGGTTAAATGCGGACAATTACCTTCAATTTCTTATTGACGAACTGCCAGGTCTTTTAGAGGATGTCCCACTGAATGTTCGACGAGACATGTGGTTTCACATGATGGGGCACCACCACATTTCGGAATTGCTGTCCGAAATTGGGTTAACGTCAATTATCCAAGATGGATTGGTCCTGTTGCATGCCCACCCAGATCACCCGATCTTAATCCCCTCGACTATTATTTATGGGGGTACATGAAAAATTTAGTCTACGCGCAAGTTTCGAACACAAGAGAAGACTTGTTGGATCATATTCACCTGGCTGCCGAGCAAATCCGAGAAAACAAGTATGAAATTCGGATAAGTACTTCTTCTGTTGGCTTACGGGCACAAGCCTGCATTCAACAAGGAGGTGGACATTTCGAAAATATTATTAATTGAACTTTTTTAAATAAAATCAGTTTTCATTGACAATCACAAAAATGGATATACAAGTTTTGCGTTTTTTTTTACTTGAAATTAAGTCTACTTTACACTCCTAAAATTTGAACATAACGATACGGGACACCTTGTATACTTGCGTTAAATCTTAATGAGTAATATAATAATGTAATATGCATACATATATAAAACTTAGTACAGTCCTGGCGTGCAGACAAAAGTGGCCAACTCTAATCATAAATATAAAGAGTATCGGGTTAGTTCATTTAAACCAGGCGGGTTGATTCAATCGGACTCAATATTTTTTTCCTAGGTTGGTAGTACTGTCTTCGACATCTGTACAAAATTTCGGTCGTTGTTCTTGTTAGTGAGCAAATAAACGATTGTTTTTCTATCACGAAAAAAGTGTTTTGTATGATTTTCATATCAGATATTGTTAAGCAAAAAAATTGAATAATTTTTTTACTGATTAAAATTTCTGCTAACGATACGTTGAAAATGTTAGAAGGGATAAGGATCACGGAGAAGAGTGTTTGAGTGGTACACAATGTTCAAAGAAGGCATAGAACACGTTGAAGACGAAGAACGATTTGGATGACTTTCAACATCAACGATGAAAACCACCAAGGTAATAAAATATTTTGTGGTCAAAAATCTTCAGTTGACAATTAGAGACTTTGTAGATAATATCGGGATTTTATTTGAACTAATCCAAGTAATTTTGAAAGTCTACTTGGGCCTTAGACGAATCTCATTTCGATTATTTCTAAAACTGCTTATTTTTTGGGAAAAGAACTACGTGTTGCTATCTATACAAGGAGTATTTCTGACCACTAATCCGAAACAGCCGATCAATTCAGAGAAAATCGTGTCAAAGCTGAAGCGAGATCGAAAACATCGCGATAAAGTCGTTCAAAAATCGAAGTCATCTTAAGAGTTTTCTTTCATCACCGTAATTGTACTGCACTAAGAAGTTCTTCTAACCGGCCAAACTGCTATAAGGAATACCATCGTTTGTTCGAGACTATATAGAGATAAAATACAATTCTACACACGCTCCGGAAATTGGAATTGGAAAACAGGTTGTAATATGTATATTGTTACTTATTCAAAAAGTCTCCCTAAGCTTTGAAATAGTTAAGCTAAGGTTAGAAACATGTTTCCTGTGACATAAAACATAAAAGCAATTTTCATTATCACACATGGCAGTAACAAGAACTCTTTTCAACTGAAAATACTGATTGAGTTTTGTTACTTTTTGCGACTTAAAGTTTTTATACAGTTTAAGTAAATATCATCACACCTACAACAGACTAACTTGTTAAACCGATTATGGGGATTGGGGATATACCTATACATCCGCTTGTGATATCGCATCGTAAGGGTATTATTATGTATATTAAATAATTTGGAAAATGAAACGTTATATCGGACATATGCATTTTAAGAAACATGTTTTTATTTTTACTAGAATTACTGAATTTTGTTCAAGTTACCGTATAGATACGATAATTACCGTACACTAGGGGTGCCCAAATGGTCGACCGTTTGGATACTTTGTATTTGTATAAGTAATAGTAATAAGTAACAATGTTCATAAATTTGTTTTTTTTTATTGTAACCAGGCTACTCCTAATACTCAGTAGTCTTACGTGTTGATCACCTAACCTAAATGTTTCGTGGTAGATCGCAATCTCTAAAAGCCTTAGCACCCCTGCCGTACACGCTACTGGGGTCGGGAAAATAAACCATATGGAGCATGTTAATAATATGCAAGTGATCAACACACATAAACTTCTAACATATGAGGGCGGATTGATATACAATGTCTTAACCCTATAAGAATTCAAAAAAACAAAATAATGAAGCCAGTCTCAAAACAAAGCATATTTATTGTAGTACCAATGTACATAATAACATTTCCACATAACCCCCATTTAGTGCAACACATTTCTCCAAATGCTGAATCCATCTCTTCATTCTGTCTATGAAAAAACTTTCTTGCTTATTGTTGATCCAATCCGAACCTCAATGTCTGATGAAAAATGTTGACCATTCAATACTACCTTCAACTTTGGGAACAACCAGAAATCTGAAGGTGCTTAATCAGGACTGTACGGAAGGTGCGAAGCAAGAGTGAATTTTAGGCTCCCCACTGTCTTCATTGTTTCATTGCTATAATGCGGTCTGCCGTTGTCGTAGTGCAAGCAAAAATTGGTTCTTTCTGGCATTACTTTACAGATGCGATTCTTTAGTGATCCTAAAATTTTGCAGTATCTTATTAAATTATTCGTTGATACCTTCGACAATCTTCCAGCGTAAAAAATCTATCACAGATCATTGCTTGGTACGCATTTTAGAAATCGAACTAATGATACTAATCGACGATACACCGAAAAATGGAACTTGACATACTAAGACAAAATACTCGTAATTATCGTTTGCATGTTAGAACTTGTTTCTAGGCCCTCTACTCACACATTGGCGTTGTTGGAGACCTTATGCAAAGTGCTACCAAAAAATTGTTCTTACAACTTATTCACTACCATTCCCTTTAAGGTACTCTCCTTCCGCATGAATATACCAATCCCAGCGACTTGTCTATGACTGGAAGCAGTGCTGGAAGTTTTCGCGTGTTAACATGTTCAACACTGCCTGAGATTCGGTCTGGATCTCCTCAATCGCCTCAAAATTGCGCCTCAAAGCGGCTTCAACGGAAATAGGAAGAACTCACAAGGGATAAGATCTGGGAGTAGGGAGGGTGGGGTTGTACTGCCGTCTTCGTTGAATATTTTCTCTTAGTCGCCAAAGAACATTGCACTAAAATCATTCATTAACTGTTTTATCTGGTGAGAGAAATTATTTGTGCACGATGCCATCAGCGCCAAAGAAGCAAATCAACATCGACTTGACGTTGCTTCGAAATTGCCGTGCTTTCGTCGGTCGTGAAAACGAGAACGTCTTCCACTACGATGACTGCTGCTTTGTTTCGGGATCGTACCCGTAAACCCATGATTCGTCACTAGAGTCTTTCAGCTCGGTGCACACATGAACACGGTGCCATTTTTGTTCAATGCTGAGTAACGTTAGCACAAACTTACAACGAGCGGACAATCTTACAAATGTCATAGATTGTCCTCTTTCGGTCTTGCAGGATAGCATCAGGCACTTTTGCCACATTTTGGGACGTGTTTTCCTTGGATGGACGACCAGAATGCTCATCATCATCAACCGACACGCGTCCATTTTTAAAACGATTGTGTCTGGCCTAAAGTATCCTCACCAAATGCTTGTTTAAGCATTTTAAGATTTTCCGCTGCCGTTTTACCAGGTTCCACACACAAATCAACAAATAAAAACACCAAAAACTGTTTGTCACCACCTAGCAAAAGTACCGTATGTCAAGACTGATATAGTATAGACGTAGTTCACACCATCTAGCGCTATAGAGCTGTACTACCATCCTTTTGCGCGCTATTCAAATTCCAGAAATTTTTGGGTAGCACCTCGTATATCAATCCGCCCTCGTATATTTTATTATATTATACTTATTAATTTTACTTGGTCGTACATTATTTTGCATTGTATAAATATAACCCGTAAAGAAATCTGGAATAAATTTAGTTTTTTATTAACATATCAATTTATATTACAAGAAACAAAAATTAATAGGAATGAATATCATCATAACAAGTACTTACTTGAATAGGCTTCTACTAATGCAGTAAGAGTGTGATAAGTATTATTCGTTGAAATGTAGAATCCGCCGTTGTCTAGAGGCTTAATCTTATAGTGTTTTACGTGATATCCTCTTTGCTCATCCCAGTCTTTAACAGAGAGAGAATAGCCTTCGGGATTATGTTCTGAGGGCCGAACAAGAAAAGTACCCCGTGGATTTTGACTGTTCATCAGTAATTTATCCGCTTCCTTCCGGGACACGTTTTCCATAAACCATCTGGAAATTCACAGTATTTATCAGAGACATTAAAACTTCCTGTTCGTGATTATATAGAGCATAATAATAATTCTAAATATGTGCAGATAGGAATTGTTTATCAACAAAATATAAACTTATATGCACAATAAATGAACTATATAAAAAAGAGGAGCATTATATATTAACATTGCGGTTGTCAGAAAACCTCGAAAATTACGTAAATTACATTTTTGGATTTTTTAAACATTACGAAATTGTTTTTTTTTTAAGAATTATGGTCGTAATAATGAAAATTGTGTTCCAGAAGTTAATCAAATTTGTAATGTTAGTCGTAGATATATGAAATACTAAATAATTTAGTTAAGGATAGAAACCCTTTGCTTTTAAATATCCAAGGAGTAAATAGTTTAATTAGGTATGCGGAATATCATAGAAAACATCAACTATTTTTAAATTTGTAAGAACAAAAATACTAGAAATTGTCTAAAATATTAATTTAAATAAATTAAATGAAGTTAAAATACTTCTCTCACGCATCTATCATTTCAAAGTAGCAGTGATGTCGCCTTTTTCAATGATATATATGATGCAGTCATTCTAAATGTTGATACGCCACGCCACGTGCTAACTTTACGTCACTGAAATTTTTCCTGTAAATTTTCATTTACTCAGAAAGGCCGATTCTGTTTATTTACAGAACCGTCTAACTAACCAGATGATTTGTCTAGCATCGATTTTATAAAAAAAAAAGTATTTGCTACCTTAGTTGCAATTTTTACATCTTTTTGAAATTACTTCTGGGCTTCTCTAAGCAATTAATTTTTGAAAAATTCTGTAGCAAGAATCGTTCATTTTTTAAAAATTTCATGATACATAGATACAGTGCATGTTTAGAAATTAACTTACGTATCAAAATGACAAATTCATTTGTTTCCTTCGGTAACTTTCTAAAAGTAGGCGATACTCCTTGCAGAATTCCCTGTAAGCTTTTTAGTACTATCTGTCAAAGTACTTACTCTTTGCTCTGAACAGCCGATTCCTCCGCTACAAAATTCCCAGGTATATACCCAATGATATTGGTTGTTAAATGACATACTTTCAACCAATCGCCATCGCTGTCGTCCAACACTTCCATTCTATCTCCTTTATGAAAGGAGACATCATTAGCATCTCTAGCCATGTAACTGTATTGAGCAACCACCACCCGAGATCGGGGCTTAGGAGCTCTTGGCCTGATAAAGTCGGCATTATTTCTTTTTGGATCGGGATGATAGCGCGGATTTGGATCGGAAACAATGGACGTTCTGCCTTAAATCATAAAATTACATATGCATTACTTTCAAACCAACCTGGATGTTTTTCTTCTTTGAATATTTACTTATTTTCGATGATCTTTGTAATCCCAACTAAATTAATTTTGTTCAAATGTTGAATTTGAGATTTCACATTTCGCTATTCTGGAGTTTTAAAACTTGTTACAATTTTTCGCAAACAATTTACTTTGTAATTGTAAGTAAATACTCACCTTCAAATGGTGGTTTATGGAAATTTTTTGCAGGAGACCCTTGTGAGGGACTACAACAAAGATTACCCATAACGCTTATACCGAGGTCAGCACCAAATCACTGAGATCAGGTTCATCTGAAATAAAGATATTAGTTATTAATAATAATTGAATAAAGATACTATAATTAATATTTGCGAAAAAACAATATACATCATTTAATTTTGTAATAATTCAATAATTAACAGACCTATTTATAAATAATTGAATAAATTAATTTCTGTTGCGAAAAATAAATTCACAGTTTCAGTGCAGTAATAAACAAAAGATCGGTAATAGCACAGTTCCAGACCGGAATTCGAAAATAAAAGTACAAGCCAGATTATACATAGTTACTTGGTGGTTGATAAAAAGGTAATTTTAAGAAACTTTCAAAATATAATTATTAAGAAATTATGCGATCTTAAATTAATAAATATTTAAAATAGAATTATGAATTTAAAAAACAAGAAGAAAGATCATGGCAAATTTTTATAGTAAGTACATAAAAGTATCTTTTCAATAGCAGTCTAATAAAAGCTCTATTTGCAAAAATTAAATTATAGATGGTTGTTTCGTCTAAAAACGAAATTCATTTATACATATTAAATAAATATAAATATATATTCAATGTTTATAAGAAACTAAGGTTTCTTATTTATTATATTAGCCGTATAATTATATTAAATAAACCGGAAATTAATAAAGGTCGAAACGTCGTTCTTTCATAAATAAATTTGTTTTATTTCATTAAAGGTCTCTAAAACCAAAAACATAGCTTTTTATTTAATATATATATATATATATATATATATATATATATATATATATATATATATATATATGTATATACAGTATATTAATGTCAATTTATATAATATACTGTCACTTACATTTTAAAATTCTTTGAAAAAGACAAGAATCAATTAAATTTTAGTATGTATATATTAATATACTGTCTTTATAATTCTTTGATAACATGTAAGAAATTATTGAAAGAGTTATTTAAAGAGACCTTAAATCGCCGAATATCTAAATCTACTATAATACACAAAGGTCAAGAAATATTTATATATATATACATATATATTAAATATGCGTTATTCATTTGTGTATATACCGTGATATCATAAAGTTTCTAGGACGAAGATGGCATTGAAATAGAAGATATGTCTGAACTTAAGCGATATATTATCATACTCGTAACTCAACCTTAGCTTTTGAAAACTATTTTGACAGTGTGATTGTATTGTGTATTGTGACATCGTGGCATCAATAAATATGTCATTTGATTTAAAGATACAATAAAACAACAAGCTCAGTTGCTATTCAAAATTTTATTAATAAAAAACGGCAAAATTAAAGCAAGCGTTGAAATTGTTGTCCATTATTTTCAAGTCCATAGTTTATACGCCTTCTCATGCTATTAAAGGCATTTTGCAGCATTGCTGGCGTTATTAATGCACATTCTTTAATAATTCTTTGCTGCAGATCTTGCAAATTAGTAACAGGAGTTTTAAATGTTCTATTCTTTGGGTGAGGAAACACCAAAAAGTCCATAATTGTCAAACAAGGTGATCGTGGTGGAAATCCAACTTGCGTATGTAAGCTTATAATCCGATCGTCAAAAAACTCACGAAGAAAAGCAATATTTTCAATATTGTGTGTGCCGTTGCACCATCCTCGTGCAGCTGTTCAATAAATTCATTCAAAATATTTCTATACCTCTCACCATTAATGGTAAAATAAAAAAATAGGTCCAACAACTCTACGGTGAGAAACTTCCAGCCAAACACCAAATTTCCAGTATGCAGAATCGATTCAACAAAAATATGAGGATTTTCACTACTCCACATCCGAGTATTTGACGCGTCCCGAAAGATGAAACCACGCTTCATCTGGGAAAAATGTTAAATTTAGTAGATCACTATCTTGCATTAAATTATTTGCAAATCACCGGCAGTAAGCAAGACCTCTAGGGTAGTCTACCAGTAAATAGCCTGATGTGATTGCATCTTATACGGATGCATGTGTAAGTTTTTATTTACAATTTTCTGACATGTTCCACAAGAATGTCCAATCTCTTGTGAAAGACGTTTCAAAGGTTTTGTGGGTTCATTCTCCTTACGTTGACGAACATCATTTATAACTTCTTCCGAACGAACAGTTGGTCTACCAGTACGTGATTTATGGCCCACGAAACCAGTCTCTCGAAATATACCAACACAATTGCAAAGGCAATTATAAAAATTTTTGGGAATTACAGCTAACTCTGGGAAGAGCGCTCTAAAATCGTCCAAACATGCACGCTGGCATCAATTCGCACTCCAGTTCGAAAATAGGCTACTATCATGTACGTTTTTTGCACTGTATTGTAAATCATATTTGAATTTATTCAAACTCTATGTTCAAACTTGATCTATCTGCACCATCTTACACGGTCTACTTTTTGAACTAGAACCAAATTTTGGGAAAACCAACGAGAACGAACCTTATGTACCTTCAAATGTTTGTATGAGATGGTGTTAATTGTTTTTACATAAATCTTTGGGGTTGTTTGGATACTGCTTTCACAAATTGTAGAGTCCACCTTTTTGGTTCCAACTTTTTTACTTGAACAGCCTCTGTTGGAGCCATTTTCAAAAATTCAATTTACCGATAGCTGCTTTTTTTCGGAATCATAGCAGAATACCTCAGTTTAATCACTTGTAGTGATGTCGTACACTAGGTAAGGCGATTGGCAAAATAATCTATCTACACCATCTCACACGGTCTTCTTTTTGAACTAAAACGAAATTTTAGGGAATCCAACGAGAACAAAGCTTACGTACCTTCAAATGTTAGTATGAGATGGTGTTAATTGCCTTCACACAAATCTTTGGGTTTGCTTGGATACTACTTACAGTAACATACCGGTCCTCTCGAATAGTATCTCGAACAAGATCAATATTCTTTTCAGCAACAGCTGTTTTTTTTTTGGTTTATGAATTCGAAATGTATTATTTCAGAAAAGTCGAGACGTAATCTATTATACCACCGCTTTATGATAACTAAGCAACATTACTTGTCCTCAAAACATATGATTCGGTTTAGTCATGCTTGAAATGGTAAAAAAACACATCTCGATAATATTCTTTGTTCAATTTCATGATTTCTTATGCAAATGATTACTTAAGCCTTTGTAGTTCAATAAAATATTCAAGTGGTATTTTTAAACTCGGTTATTAAAGCTTGTAAATAACAGGCTGAGCAGAAAGAGAACAACCCTCGTCTTTGAAGTCTTAAATAGCGATATATTCCAAAAGCATTGTTGAGGCAATGTACACTGATATCTGGACTTGATTGTGTATTGTTTCACTGTGTACGAGTTGTAAGGCCGTATACACACTATTTCTTTTTTCGTCGGTGACAGTTTATGAAGAAACGCGACACTCCAATATAACACCTTTATTTACAAAATTTACACTGTTTGATACATAAGAATTTGTTGATTTGATGATAAAGTGTGACTGTTGTCTTGGTTGATAAAAATGAGTTGTCTCTTAATGCTAAAACCAGACTTGCCTTGAGCATTGATATAGTGAAACTGGCTGTTAAAAATATTGTAAAATAAGCAAAATTTACCACTAACTACAGTAAACTATTGAATAAATAACAAAGCAGATCGCATTAGATCGCAACCAGATGACAAACAAAAGTTGGCAAAACAGCAAAGAATCACCTTTTTGTAAACCGTTCCTACCTCAAATATCAATATTACAGATGTTTTTTAATTATATATTAGCTATAAAAGTAAATGCCCGGTTTATGACAGCTGCATTCTTCATACTGATATTTATATGTAGTACAAAAATTTAGTAACCGTGGATTTAATAAAAGATAGGAAAATTGAAAGCTGTGTACAAGACACGCTCACTAATAAAAAAAGGGTAGAGTGAAAAATGTCTAAAAGAAACAACAATAAATAATTACTGAACTAAATGAAGCTTCCTAAATATGAAAGATGCCTCTTCTTAAGCTAAGTGTAAACGTTTGCACTTTTAAATTTGGCAATAAACATGGTTATACAAGGGTTTCAATTTTGTGCGCGAACATTATATTTAAGTGAGATTATTCATAACGTGCCTTTAAAAACTTCCCTCATTAGAGACGGCCATGCTATTTGATAATGGTTGGTGACAGCGCACGTAATCTGTCATAATATTTTGAATGAGCATGGCCATCTCTAATGAGGAGTTTTTGAATGCACCTTATTTAATATCGTAATATAAAGTTTCTAGGACGAATATGGATGGCATTGAAATAGATGTCTGAACTTAAATCTTAAACAAACTATTTTGACAGTGACATTAACTGTCATCAATTAACTGTCATTAATTAGAACTGCTGAAAGCAAGCTTGAACATAGAGTTTGAATAAATTCAAATATGATTTACAATACAGTGCAAAAAACGTACATGATAGAAGCCTATTTTCGAACTGGAGTGCGAATTGATGCCAGCGTGCATGTTTGGACGATTTTAGAGCGCTCTTCCCAGAGTTAGCTATAATTCCCAAAAATTTTTATAATTGCCTTTGCAATTGTGTTGGTATATTTCGAGAGACTGGTTTTGTGGGCCATAAATCACGTACTGGTAGACCAACTGTTCGTTCGGAAGAAGTTATAAATGATGTTCGTCAACGTAAGGAAAATGAACCCACAAAACCTTTGAAACGTCTTTCTCAAGAGATTGGACATTCTTGTGGAACATGCCAGAAAATTGTAAAGAAAAACTTACACATGCATCCGTATAAGATGCAATCACATCAGGCTATTTACTGGTAGACTACCCTAGAGGTCTTGCTTACTGCCGGTGATTTGCAAATAATTTAATGCAAGATAATGATCTACCAAATTTGACATTTTTCTCAAATGAAGCGTGGTTTCATCTTTCGAGACGCGTCAAATACTCGGATGTGGAGTAGTGAAAATCCTCATATTTTTGTTGAATCGTTTCTGCATACTGCGAAATTTGGTGTTTGGCTGGAAGTTTCTCACCGTAGAGTTGTTGGACCTATTTTTTTATTTTACCATTAATGGTGAGAGGTATAGAAACATTTTGAATGAATTTATTGAACAGCTGCACGAAGATGGTGCAACGGCACACACACCCATGAAAATATTGCTTTTCTTCGTGAGTTCCTTGACGATCGGATTATAAGCTTACATACGGAAGTTGGATTTCCATCACGATCACCATGTTTGACAATTATGGACTTTTTGGTGTTTCCTCACCCAAATAGATAGAATATTTAAAACTCCTGTTACTAATTTGCAAGATCTGCAGCAAAGAATTATTAAAGAATGTGTTAATGACGCCCGCAATGCTGCAAAATGCCCTTAATAGCATGAGAAGGCGTATAAACTTTGGACTTGAAAATAATGGACAACAATTTCAACGCTTGCTTTAATTTTGCAGTTTTTTATTAATAAAATCTTGAATAGCAACTGAGCTTGTTTTATTGTATCTTTAAATCAAATTACATATTTATTGATGCCACGATGTCACAATACACAATATAATCACACTGTCAAAATAGTTTTCAAAAGCTAAGGTTGAGTTACGAGTATGATAATATATCGCTTAAGTTCAGACATATCTTCTATTTCAATGCCATCTTCGTCCTAGAAACTTTATGATATCACGGTACATATATACACAAATGAATAACACATATTTAATATATATAGCAGGCGCGGCTCGTGATGACGTATTTGGGGGTGCAAGTACAATGATGCGAGTGCTTCGTGTATTCTCGTGTACTAACTGTAACGTTTTCTTAGTAAACACCGAAAACACACGAGGCACTCTTATCATTGTACTTGCATTCCCAAATACGTCATGACGAGCCGCGCCTGATATATATATATATATATATATATATATATATATATATATATATATATATATAAATATTGCTTGACCTTTGCGTATTATAGTAGATTTAGATATTCGGCGATTTAAGGTCTCTTTAAATAACTCTTTCAATAATTTCTTACATGTTATCAAAGAATTATAAAGACAGTATATTAATATATACATACTAAAATAAAACAGACCTTAAATCGCCGTATATATATATATATATATATATATATATATATATATATATATATATATATATATATATAGATATCATCACTTAAAAATAAAGTTAGCAACCTAATGCGGAAAGATTGGAAGAAATATTATAAAAATTTACTGTCACAAATGCAAAAATGCATCGACTGTGGAAGGAAATACTATGAAAAATATCAAATAAATGTTTTGACAAAAAAAAAGCGTATTACTTTAGTAGACTTAACAAAAAAAGCCAGCCCTCGTACATATATTCACCATGAAATACAATTGATCATATTATTTTAAGCAAGTCTGAACAAATTCTTGAATGACATTTGCCAAAGCCTCCTCATGAATTAATTGCACGTCCTCAATTATTCTCTGCAGTAACTCGTACAGATTATGAGGTCGTGTAGTATAAACCACAGATTTTAAATAACACCAAAAGAAAAAATCTAGGGGATTTAAATCTGGAGGCCATTCAATGAATCCTCTATGATCAATCCACCGATTTGTGAATGTTTTGTCTAAAAAACTTCTAACATTAAGGGCATAGTGAGCGGGTGCTCCATTTTGTTGGAACCAAACACGTACAGGTAATTCCCCATCTTCCTCAATATTAGGAACAACATGATCACGTAAAAGATTTAACTATCTCTGTCCAGTTAGTATACCATGAATGAAAAAAGCACCAATAATACGGTTCCTGAAAATACCAGCTTAAAACGTCTAATTTCCGCGGATGTTGTGTATGCATTTCTAGCAACCAAGATAACGAGGGTTATCTATTGACCAATATCGACAATTATGGTGATTAATGGTACGATTCAAACAAAACGTAGCCTCGTCGGAAAATAACAAATTGTATGTAACATATTGGTTATTATTGCAAATCTCCATTAGTCTTTCGCAAAATAAATTCTACGATCATAATCCCCATTCAATAATTTTTGCACTAGATGTGGTTTATACGGATGATATTTTTCTTTCCTACTTCAGTATTCTGGCTACTGATCGGCAACTTATATCATAGTTTAGTGAGAGGGAAGTAGTAGAAGTTTGTGGCAATTCTTCTAATGCTATAGCAATACATTGAGTAATAACTTCATTAGTTGCGACTTTTGGTCATTCGCTTTTCAGTAAATTAAAAACATTTCCGGTCAAGTTATACCTTCTCAAAGTTATACCAACGAGTTCGTGATAATGGATGCCGATCTTGATGCAAATTGTTAAATAAATCGCACACTTCTTCATGAGTTCTGACACGGTCACCACAACCAATCATCATCAGAATTTCAATACGTTCTTTTGCAGTTAATTGGAGCGTCATTAATATTTGGACATCTACAAAGTTAATTAAGACAGTTTAAGTCAAGTACTGAATTTTAGTATTGTTGTCGTTGTTGAACAAAAGGGTGCCAAACCTTATTATTGCTGAACTCCCAGAGCGGAGCTCTATTAAAATTTGTAAAAATGTACAAGGTCTCATTTAAAATAAAAAAGTTAACGTCGTTTCCGAGTAAATGATTCGGATATAAATATATCAGCTCATCGAATTCCCAATTTTCATTTAATTAATTGTGGAAAGCCTTATTAAAATCTAAGTAACCATATCAAAGATATTCGAATGGATCCATACATTTGCCTAGCCCTGTATCTTCAGACACTTTTTATGCTATAAGCTCTGGAAAGTCACAAAAATGTTCAAAATTACATCAGTTACAATTTATTTGACATAAGTCAAGTTTAAATTAAATCTGAGTGATTTTGAATGGCGTTTTATCTAGAGTCACATTGAATAGATTTAAGTACAGAAATGCGTATTGCAGTCCATAGATACCATCACAAAAAAGAACGACTTCGCTACCTTACAAAAATTATTAAGACCGAACGTAGAAGTACATTCAGCGCTGCATATTAGTAAACGGCCAAAGCAACTAGCTCTGCCTACATAGCAACTATAGAACTAGCAAAGTTTTCGATTAGATGGCACTGCCGTATCTCTGGAAACTGTATTAAAGTGTCTTCACTACTCTATACGGATCAGCTGCATGCGTATGTAACAGAATAATTTGAAACATTCTTGAGTAGGCAAAAACGTCACCAATTTTTGTATAAAACAAAAGTATTTTTAATAATATAAAATATTGTTAAAAATTTTGTGTGAAGAACAAATACAAGTTCATTATTAATATTTTTGTGAACGTATTCTTCTCCAGAGACGCAGATATGTATTTCATCTTTCTACAGATTCCTCAGTACGCCCCTGCTGAGAGAAGGATACGTTCACAAAAAATATTAATAATGAACTTGTATTTTGTTTTCCACACCAAATTTTTAAGAATATTTTTTTATTATTAAAACTACTTTTGTATTTTAATATTATTATAAAATATTGTCTTTCGGGGGTTCTCAAATAAAACTAACGGTAATTTAAACATACACTATATTAACAATAAAAACATAATACACTAAATATCAACTTAAAACTAATAACTAATTATAACAATATTTATTTACACAATATTTATATCAATGTTTATTTATCACAATATAAACTCGACTACCCGTTGAATGAATCAAATCCCTCTCGAGTGTTATTTATATTCACAGGAAAACTTCTCGCATATTCGATGTTCACCCAGACTTTTCTCGTGTTGTTTTCGAACGTCAGAGAGACTTGATGACGTGCCGTCGGATGACTCAGTCATCACATTATATTACTTGTATTATTAGTATTTAATACAATGTCGATGTATAAAATTACTAAACTCCGCATGCTACTATATAATTGAGATATCAGTATCATTGGAATCATTTAAATTGTCTGGGTAATAGGATAGTGAATTAGGAATTAATATCATTTATTTAAACTATGGAGTACCTTCCATAAGTAATTTTCTTTTTTACACTATAACTATGTAAACGTAAATCATTTCTTGAATTTCGTACATAATATTAAATATGTAATTTAATTAACGTAACCGGTGTAATCGTATTCTTCCTCCTTGAATATAAGGGAATATTTGCCTATTTACTAAAATTATTTTATATAACATGTAGTTCTTAATATTACCAGTACATTGAATATGAAAAAGACGGGTTAAAAGACAACTTTTGCATAGGTGTACAGGCGTAATTCTGTATACATATTGCTGTGGATTTTTCCCAATAAAAATATTAAAATTTATTTAATTATGATTGTACAATTATTTTGAACGCAAGTGTATATTTTTGAAATTTATTATTTTTGTGTAAAAAACTGGTTTTACATTCTAAGCCTGCGCGCTTGATTTGACCTTAAGACAGACACAAGTGTAATGTGAGATAAGAAAGTCGTGTTTATTTAAAGATAAATCTTTATCTTTGTAAAGTAACTTCGGGTTAGTTTTTTGATTTAATTTGTGGTTGGTGTTTGTGTTTCATTTCCGATATTTTTACGAGTTTGTTAATCTCGTAATTGTTATATTTTACACTTTCTTACTCACGTGTCTCGAATATATTTTTTTACGTAAGTAAAATATACTATTAAAAGATATTTTTTTATATTGAATGAATTGAATATTGTATTATTATTATCGTATTGAGATTTAGTCTTAGATATTTGATATAAATAACAAAGGATTTTTAAAATTTCTAGTAAAAAAATTCTGTAACTGTAAAATTTTATACGTTTGGTATCTCAAGGGCATTTTTTGTTACATGTGGGTGCACATGCGTTAGAGTTTGCTTCGGGCTGTCAAATCAGTTTGTTTATTTTGTTTTTGTTCTCTTGGGAGAAATTAAAAAGTTTCTTTGTAATTTATTATTTTTAATTTTGATCGGCTGTCATTAAGGTTTTTTAGACGTATGCTGCGGTCATTTCCATGCGTTATTTTTACCTTTATAATATTGTTAAATGAGGCAATATTAATCTTTATACTCTATAAAGATTTTTTTTTCTTTCTTTTGATTTTTGTATTAAAGTTTCATTTAAATTTTATTGTGTTTATTATTAAATTGACCTTTTTCTTTTCGAGTTTATAAGTAACTTAAAGATATTATAATTTTTCTCAAACAAATTTTGAGTGGCGCTTAACTATTTTACTAATTCAATAATTTTCCACTTTTCCGATTGGAACCCTGAGAGGAAAGCAGTCCCATTTTGGAAATAAGCCGACTGAATATCCTAGCTGGATAGATTTGTCGTGAATGGTGGAATAGCCAATTTCAAAATCACAGTTCATAGCAATATGTATTTACACGTATTACACATATTTAAGCTCTTAATCAATGCACACGAGGCATGAAGTATAAATGTTACGGTATTCAATTACATAAAAATATTCTGGAGTGGTGAAAGTCTTTTGAAGTGGTCGATTACTTCATTAGCATATACATTTTTAAGAGGTACGTTTTGCTATGTATGAATACGTTACAAATATATGACATTAAATTTGTTAAAAGTGAACTATAAATATTACCTTTTAATTATGTTGATTAAATTAACACAATAAATAGGCTTCTTCAATCAAATATTTGGACACACACTTTAAACATATTTTTCTTCATTCTGATTCTTCTCTTAGAGTTGTTGAGTCACATAGACCAAAACGAAACGTGACTACTAGACATGCTATTCTCTAAATATATCAAAACATGTTATATGTATTTGTAAAGTTAAAGACTTAGACTGATAAAATATCGTAAAGTTTGTAATAACAATTTGAGCACTTGTTATAAACTCGCATCCGTCGGACGCACACTTTCAAAATAAATAATTACTCAGAATGTCAAGAAACAGTGAATACATTATTTGAATCTAAACAAATTCATTAGTATTCAAAACAACAAATATTTGGCTAGGGGTATATTCATAAAATAAGATATTCTGTGATGTCTAGACGTGGTTGAATATGAATTGATGTGGTCATATTCCTCCTTCTTAGTACATTAACAATAAAGACAATACGTATTTTGAAAGTGAATTTTACATACATGTGTTTTGTGTACATTGTGTTCGAAATCTAACGAATACATTATGAAGTAATTATTGTATGTACAAATCCTATGGTTCTAGAATATATACCAATGAAATATATTTTGTTTGTTTGAATAGAAGGAAGATAATCATAACTAGATACTTTTGTAAACATATTAGTATGTATCGTATGTGAGTCAGTATTTAGAATATTATTATGAAATAGACTAAACACTTATTGTTTCCCATGCGCCGTATTTCTTTTTCTTTTGTTAGTTTAGATAAAACGATAATAAGAGAACACTGTTACATGATACAAAATCTGTGTAATAATAATGATTATAGTTTATTAGAAAAAAAAAAGTTACATGCAAACACTTTCAACGTGATACGAGTACAGTCGATATAAAACGATTTCATCTAAGAAAAAAATACTAAAAGAAAGTGATATCCATTGTGGAAAATATGGTTATACTTCTGTATACCTAAAGTACTACAACAATCTAGTGTCAAGAAAAATATGTCTAATAACTAGAGCTGGGGATGTTTGCGGTGTGCCAGGATAGTATTCAGTTAAACGCACGAATATAATGACCTTGTTTCGATCGGTGATGCATGCGTGATTTTATTGCTTTACATGCATTCGCTATTTATATCACTTAGGTATGTCAGTTATGTGTACTGTATATAAATAACACACTTACCTTATTTACGATTATTATAGCATAGCGCCAAGTGGATAAGACTTGCAGTAAGTTTGTAGCATTAGATACGTTTCCATATTTGTAGCGGTGAGCGATGTACGCCGTGATGAATAATTTTTTTTATATTTTGAGAAAGACCGCTCGACATCTACGGATGTAACACACGCACAATTAAAATAATCTTTATAGATAGAAACCGAATCTACACTTGCACCATTACTAATTTGTTTTAATCTGGTAAAATCAAAATCATTGTTTATCACACTCTCGAACTTTTCTATTACATTAACATTTTTGTTGTCATTTACTGCGCATAGCTGGGCGTGTACATCGTCCAGTATTTGCAGTGACTCCGCTAACGATAATGCAGTATTTTGAAATTTCTCGATTGCGTTAAACAATCCTATATGATTGTTATAAATAGTTTGTAAATCTGCATCAAGGGAAGGGTTTTGAAAGAGTCTCTGGCTTTCCTTAATGGCTACAGCTTCGGCAGGATTGAATTGTAGAACCACAGATTTTATTTGTTGGAAATACTTGGCATAATAAAATGCCGCCTTTAACCAACTTCCCCAACGTGTAAGGATTGGCTCTGGTGGTTCGGGAATACCAGGGCACCGACTGTGAAACTCTCGAATTCGTTTGGGAGATTTTAGAAACACTTTTTTTGTGGTTGCTATTAATGCATCCACCTCTGGATAACATTGCCGAATAGTTTGTGCCACAAAGTGTAAAGCATGAAGTTTACATGTCACATGAAAAAGTCTCTCACAATCTGCTTTAAGAGAACGGCCTACAGAACGCATTGTCGCAGCACCATCGCTCATAAACATCAGGAGTTGATTAGTTGAAACTTGAAATTTTTGTAGCGTATCGAGCACTACCTTCGTAATTACTTCGCTAGTGCACTTTTCCAATCTTTTGCTGGCTAATAAAATGGGAAATGTTGATTTGACAGGATCTAGTACACGCACTATAATATTCACAATAGAATGTTTTTTTCGATCTGCCGTTTCGTCGACACATACCCATAACTGTTTATCATTTACTACTGCTTTTATTCTGTTTTCAATGTCCTCACGCACAATTGGTAAATAGGTGAGTAACGTTCTCCGTGACGGTAGCTTTATGTTGGAATTGTATTTATTCCAAAAGTCGTGAAAGGCTTTTTTATCTAGCAGGTGAACTGGCACATCGCAGACGAGTAGCATTGTCAATAAATCGAAAATGAATTGCGTTTTAGACAGCACATTATTTGTTTTGTCTTTGTGGTGTACACTTTCAACATGTCTTTTACAGTCGTATTTGTCCCAGCAAAGTAACTGTTTATCGCATAATTTACAAACCACTTTTGCTCCATTATAATACAAATCGGGAAAGTCTCGGATAAATTTCTTCACGTCGTTATACAATGGGCGCTTTCCTGGCTTGGGCACGTCCGTCATACTTATTAAATAGAGCTCAAGACAACACACGATCACGTTGCCAGTTCACGACTAACTAAAGTGTTTCGCTGCATCGTGTTTATACGCTGGTGGGGATGCACTACATACGGTCCTGCCGTACCGCAAACATCCTCAGCTCTACTAATAACTAGAGCCCGGTATTTTAGGTCCACTTGACTCTTTCAACGTATTTTGTCCTTGTTTATTAATATGCGCAACAACTTCTTGCTTTTATATAATATTTTATTTTAGTTTTCAAAAACGCATTCAAATTCATAAAAATCCTAGTAGTAATTCAGGGAGAACTAAATGAAAGAAATGCTTTTGTCTACATATCTAAAAGCATTTTTTCAATCAATTTGCTATTTTTCTTTTGAAATATACAATGTGTCCGGGAAAATGTGGGAAATCTCTCGGATTCAGATAGAACATTAAAAAGTAAGATGACAAGTTCCCATAATTTTTTTCCTAGCGGCCCTGCCTACGGAGATACGGCCTCCTAAAGGACGCCACTGGAAATCAATTTTTCTTGAATAACTTTTAAACTACTTATTATAATTTAATGTAAATTTAATATGATAAACAGTAGTAAGGACCTCTTAAAATACTGCCCTTAAATTTAAATTAGCTTGTTTAGTTTACCAGGGGCGGACTAGGTTGTACATTTTAATGCTTACATTTTTAACACCCTGTATGATAAGGAGTTAAAAAAAACAAATTTGGATACGTTGAACATTAAGCTAAACAAAAGGTACTCTTGTTCATTGTCGATAAAATGAACCGTTTTCGAGGAAAAAAAAAATAAAAGAATTAATGTTTTATTTCTATTAAAAAGAACCATGTTTTTTATTTATTTTTTTGTCTGCAACAAAGTGTGATATAAAAGTCATTCCAGGAACAAAAAAGTTTTAGTTTAGGTTATTTAATACGACAAAATTACAAAGATTCTTAGAAATGCAGTTTTGTCCCAGAAAGGCACCTTAACAAAAATTATGCTTAGAAATGTACTCACTAAAGCTTGCAACGATTGAACCTAAATACGCTAATTAGAAATAATCAATTAAAACTTCATAAGTGGGTCCAACATGGGCTCCGTGAACTCTGATACACTCGCGGGCACGACGAATAGAGGACTGCTGTACTCGCCACAACAACCCAGCATTGTTTCTTATCACATCACAATGAAATGTGATTCTCTGTAAACGTTCCTCCCTAGTATCAACCGGAGAGGAATACACCAAGGTTTTGAGATGACCCCACGGTGAAAATCCATTGGCGTTAGGTCGGGAGACCGTGGAGGCCAGGCAATGGGACCTCCTCTGCCTATCCAACGGTTTGGATAGACGTTATTCAGGTTGTCGCGTACAGCAACGCTATAATGAGGTGTGGCCCCATCATGCATAAAATACATGCTTTGGCGGGTTGCAAGTGGCAAATGCTCTATTGAATCCAGAAAATCGTTCTGAAGGAACTGTAAATAAAGTTCACCATTCAATCGTGGCGGCAATACGCATGGTCCAATCAAAAAATTGCCAATTATTCCTGCCCAAACGTTAATATTAGAACTGATGTTGATAATGATGAACGACAGTGGCATGAGGGTTTTCATCAGCCCATACATGCGAGTTATGTAAATTTACAATACCATTTTTGGTAAACCCTGCTTCATCGGTAAAAAGAATAGTGCTAATGAAGTTTAGGTTTGTTCGTTGCTGATCTAACAGCCAGTTTGCGAACTGGATTCTACGAGGAAAATCTTCAGGAAGTAGTAGATGCACTTTTTGCAGATGATAAGGGTAAAACAACTGTTCTTTAAGTACTTCATGAATTGTCGTTTTTGACGTATTAAGCTGCGCGGCTAATCTTCGAGTGCTTATTGAAGGAGTATCACCTACAGTATCCAAAATATTTTCCTCCAATTGCACCGTACGTACTGTTCTTCTCACACCAGCATCAGTACTTTTTTTCGCAAAACTTCCTAAAACATTAAAGAAAGTCAATAATATACAAAAAGGTTGTGTTTATGTATGACAATACGTTATGCACGTATAAAGCATTTGTTACAATATGAAACAGACATGTAAATAATTTACATATCTGTAACTGTACACATGGACAATACACCTCGTATTTTCAGCATTTACTTCTGCTTAATACATATGTTTCTGCCATCTAGGCGTCATCAGTCAAGCTAGTGAAGCAATGTATACAAATTGATACAAATCAATTAAACAAATGATTTGTATCTGTATTTATATTTTACTGAAATCACCCACAAAGATAAAGCAAGTTTCGTCCTATAAGGTGACACATTATTAAATAGTGTCACCTTATAGGACGAAACTTGCTTTATCTTTGTGGGTGATTTCAGTAAAATATAAATACAGATACAAATCATTTGTTTAATTGATTTGTATCAATTTGTATACATTGCTTCACTAGCTTGACTGATGACGCCTAGATGGCAGAAACATATGTATTAAGCAGAAGTAAATGCTGAAAATACGAGGTGTATTGTCCATGTGTACAGTTACAGATATGTAAATTATTTACATGTCTGTTTCAATTGTAAAGTCAATAATGTTACCTTATTAACTGGAATCGCCCACCAGTCTCTCTTAGACGTTGGTCAAGTCGCTGAAATGTTTTCTGATTTGGAATATTGCGATTAGGATATCTTTCTTCATACAACCTTCTTGCTTCCAAAGCATTGCAAGATGCAAGACCGTACATAAGATGCATATCTGCATACTCACTAAATGTGTATCCCATTATCAAATGAAATTTACAAAGATATTCAAAATTCAATAAATTAATATCGAAGTAAAGGATCAACGTGTTAACAATATGAAAGAATACAAGATTTAAAATTTACACGTCAATGCAAAATATTTATTAATTCGTGGGTACCATAGTAACGTTTGTAAAAACAATGCGTTTTTTAGTACTGAAAACAGTTTTATTTCAGACTTTTGTATCACACTTTGGTGCAGACAAAAAAAATAAAAAACATGGTTCTTTTTAATAGAAATAAAACATTAATTCCTTTATTTTTTTTGCCTCGAAAACGGTTCATTTTATCGACAATGAACAAGAGTACCTTTTCTTTAGCTTAACGTTCAAGGTATCCAAATTTGTTTTTTTTAACTCCTTATCATACAGGGTGTTAAAAATGTAAGCATTAAAATGTACAACCTAGTCCGCCCCTGGTAAACTAAACAAGCTAATTTAAATTTAAGGGCAGTATTTTAAGAGGTCCTTACTACTGTTTATCATATTAAATTTTCATTAAATTATAATAAGTAGTTTAAAAGTTATTCAAGAAAAATTGATTTCCAGTGGCGTCCTTTAGGAGGCCGTATCTCCGTAGGGAGGGCCGCTAGGCAAAAAATTATGGGAACTTGTCATCTTATTTTTTAATATTCTATCTGAATCCGAGAGATTTCCCACATTTTCCTGGACACATTATATATGTATATGTATGTGTGTAAATCTACAGATATTTAAGGTTAGTTCAATGACAATTCAATGTAGTGTCTGTTCGTGTAATTTTAAACGTTAAAAAACTAATGCTAACAATCATTTATATTCTAACAAACATATATTAAACGTTCAACTTATGCGTGCAACTATGTAAAATACAAAGGAAAGTGATAATTTTTATGAGGAATTGTATAGAGCATTTGTATCGTCAAATATTTCGCTCAAACAACTTAATCATCCAGGCTTGAAATTTTTTTTAGAAACATATTGTCGTAGATCAATTACCGACGAAAGGACTGTAAGAAGAAAACTAGATTCCCTTTATTTGACACCACATACATATAAATAAATATACCCCTCATGGTTCACTGCGCATTTGTACAGAATTCGGAATAAAAGGAGAAATGGACGACATTTTTACGTATTTCCTGCTGTTTAGGCAACCCAGTCACTGCCGTTGTATAAACAAAATAAACATATTTGATAGTAGTGTTTACAGGTAGGTTTACTGTTTATGTATATACATGTGACGTTTTTTTCAGTTCCGTTGATTATTGAGATATATCCAGGTTATATTGTGTTTATTGTAGTTTAAATTAATATTAATTGTATTTTACTCTAAAATATTTTATATGATATACAAGGTGGCGCAAAATAAACTCCACTATTTTACACAAATATATTTTATATTTATGAACAAGTTAGAAAGGAAATAACTAAACATTTCTCAAGCCCTGGTAATGCAGTTTTATGTTCTGAATATTACATCTGTAAGATGGCTTCCGTTGTTGGCAGCACATTGCCTTAAACGATTTATAAAGTTTTCGAACACTCTATTAAGAAGCTCTTGATTTATTAAGCGTATTTCGTTCCGAATGATTTCTTTTAATTCTTGAAGGGTATCGTAGCGATGGCGAAATACCTGCTGCTTCAAATACCCCCACAAGAAAAAATCTGGCACTGTTAAATCCGGCGAACGTGCCGGCCACGGAGTTTGACCAAAACGTGAAATAACATGGCCAAATGTTTCCCTCACTACAGCCATACCTATTCGCGCTGTATGCGCCGTCGCCCCATCCTGTTGAAGATAAACATTTCGTGAGTCAACACCAATCCTATGTAGCTCAGGAATCACAAAATGCTGAAGCATGTTAACGTACCGTTCAGCAGTAACTGTAACGGTACGATTTCCTTCTTCGAAAAAGTATGGTCCAATTATTCTAGACCTTGTTACTCCACACCAAACAGTTACTTTTGGAGAATGCAGTGATTGCTCGTGTAAATTCCGTGGATTATCTGTTGACCAAAAGCGCATGTTCTGTTTGTTTACATACCCGGACAAATGAAAATGTGCTTCGTCGGACATCGTTAGCAAATTAATAATATCGGGTGTTTCGTTTAACATGTGCAGCATAGTATTGCAAAAAAGTACTCTATTTTGTCTGTCCTGAGGATGTAATTTTTGCACTATTTGTAGTTTATAAGGATGCAATTTTAACTCGCGCATAATTCTTTGGGTACTTCTTCGTGAAAGTCCTAACTCTAGCGCCTGTCTTCGTACCGATAAACGTGGAGCTGCTCGGACTGCTTCTCTAACTCTCTCTACATTTTGTTGGGTGCGTACACTCCTTGGTCTACCATGTTTTTCGTCTAAAACGCTGCCGGTTCTGGCAAATTTATGAATCCAACTCAATATTGTTTTACTAGTGGGAATCCGTCCACGTCTTGGAACTTGAAACCTATTTCGAAAGTGTCGTTGTGTTTGTATGATAGATTGTGTTTCGTAATATAGTTTTACTGTTGTAGCACGTTGTTCACTTGACCACCGTTACATTGCTATTAGCCCAATGAAACGGCACGATATGACGTTTACACTGACAGGTATATTAAATTCCAATCATACTATCAGTCCTGCCAGTCACACGTTGAAATAATGGAGTTTGTTATGCGCCACCTTGTATAACTGCCGTGCCGATATGTGCATATGATTTAATACTTATATATATATATTTTTTTTTAATAATTATATTTAATACAAGTTTCGGCTTCAAAATAATAAAACTCTTATTTAGTAGTGTGTGTCCGTTTTTCTTATAATTCCGAGGAAAATATTAAAAACGCTATTTTACTAACTAAAATTGTTGTAATAGCAAACGAGACAAAAATTTAAGTTGAAGTGCAAACAAACCTTTTTATTTTACATCTATTGGGTTTGTTTTTAAGAACAAAAATTAATTGGTGTTTGCCAATATTTACATATCAAGAAGGTATTTTAAAATTAAATGTTCAATGATATATTTTCATGAAATTTCGAAACGAATAGAATTACCACATCTAACTGAAATACTTATGTAAACTTTATAGATAGTTATGCAATCAATATAGAACATTTACAAGTTGGATAGTCTATCCTTCAGGAAGTACGTAAAAATGGCAGCTCCCATGTTTCCGTGTGTCGGACGTCTCTTTTGCGCGGTATATCTATTTAAGTCGTATATTCAAACATTTAATTTTGATGATTATGTTTACATTTTTAATGTTTACGATAACATTACTTCAAAATTTCCTTATGTAAACTTCATTCAAAATTACCTTGTCGTGTGTAAAAAAAAAATGCCCTTTCTAATTCTGTAATAAAAAATGCGTGTTTATATTAAAAGAAAAAAAGATGTCGAAATACAAAATAGAACTAGATATTAAAAACATCGCGAGGTATAAGGGCGAGGCTTTGATATATAAATAATTAATAAAGTAATTAGAAAAACGAATTTAAAAAAGACAATCCGCAAATCCACAAGTTTGATATTTCAACATAACCAAGAGAAAAAGTACATGTGTTTACCATACCATCAAATAAGGAAAAACATTAAACACCATCAAAAGTCTCCTAGGTAATACCAAAGATAAAGTTAATTTGAATTTGAAATCAGGTACATATATCCGAAATTAATTGCGACGATGCAATTTGAAATATATAGGTCAAACGGAACGCTCCACAATAACTTGTTTTAAAGAACACATATCACATATTGAATTTAATCAAAAATATGCATTGGCCACGGATCACAACGTATCGGTAAAAGGGTTAAAACTTGTAAAAAAAATCAACAACCCCAGAGATCTCGACGCATATGAAAGCACTCATATCGTTAAAAACAAGTTTAATACGTTTAATTCGGACAACGGTCCTATCCCACACAGTTGTCTTTTTTCGTTCTTAGAAAAGAGGTAGAAAAGGTTGAGAGCGTTGAGAATAAACACATGATGTTGTCGTTTTCTTAAGATGGGTAAGTTGACGTAATTTTAGTTTGTGTTTTCACTTTAAAGTGTACAGTTGTACGCGATTCTGTGTTGTTAGTTTTACGGATTTAGGATACGATTATTAATTGTGGCAAGGGGTGTTATACCTTCTTTGAATTTTTACTTAACCAGTCTCCAAATAAAAACTTTTCAATAATATGCAATTTTTTAAGTTTTAAATTTAATTTGTTTTGGTCGCATACTATTTACCATTGATGGTAGTATTCTGAAATAGTTAAAACACTATCATATTTACATAAAATGATGGAGTAAAATATACAGCATTAACCGCTAAATACTTTATCACGTAAATTAAATTAACGCAATCTGTGGTATGGCGTCAGAATCATTTACATTAAATTTGACACAAAAGTACAGAATAATTCCAGACGCGAAGTTTCCTTGTGTCTAATTTAAAGTTGAAGATCATCAAATGCAAACACTAGTTACAATTTAAAAACTATGAATTGAAATTAAATAATAATTTAAAATAGAAATAAAAGCAATAGTTAAAATCTTCATTTTATTAACATTTGTTCGTAAAACGACAATTGTTTCCCCAGCATAGTGGCTTCATCAGGTACTTGCTAGAGCACGTAACAAACTAACATCCTTATTCATAAAAAAGAAAATGAAAAATGTTAATATTATTTTACAATGTCTTTAAAATGTGAGAATTTACACAAATATTGGAGTAAAAATGTATGGCCCACCTGGTCAGCCCTTACTGTTATATTATTGGGTACAATAAAGTATTTATTATACATGCATTTCTATTATCATAGCACGATAATATTTTCGGTATCAGTACTAAACGACAATATTGCACTGAAGCTAACTTACAATTAGTTAAGAAATTATAAATATTGAGTAATAGGAATTATGTAAAACAATGTTGCTGATTGCTTAAAAAGTTCTATGTTTTTGTTATTTTGAAGAAGGAAAACTTATATTAATTATCCCCACTAATAATATAATTGGTGGAAATCGAAAAGGGACATCCTTTCAAATTATTGTTTTGGCGCACGTTTAGCTAGTTCATCTATCAATTCTATCCTAATCTTTACAATTTTGCAATTTCTCTGAACACAATAATGAACTAAATATTAAAATAAATGTGGTTGCCGCTGTGAGGGTTTGAATAGAATTCAAATATATTAAAATAGACAGACTAAATCTATTGTTACCCTAGTGAAAAGGAAATACCATTACGTGGTAAGAAATATAACAAAGATTTTAAAATTAAGTATGAATGTAACGGGCTAATAAAGTACCAAGGACGTTTAACGCTTTTTTGAACTGACCATATACATAAAATATTCCTTGAAAAAATATGTATTTTTTAAATATAATACTTTCTAGTTATAAGTTACTTTAAGTTTTATACCTTCATTAATAAAATAACACAATACTTTTTCAACGTAAGTAATTCTGTAGAATTTTGGCTGAGAGAATTTCCAGGAAAATCCAAGATCGGCAGATTTATGGCGTTCAAATATTACTTTAGAGATTGGGCCCATCGACACGATCGTCATTGTCATTCTTGTTGTCTCTTTGTGCCCTTGAAGACGTACGACACCAAGCCTTCTTGTGTTGTTTGTGACTCATAAACAACTAACTCATGTAAAGTTCCATGGAGAACATTTTATTAATATTTCTAATTCTTTGTTTGGAAAATAGAAATAATTTCAAACTCCAACTAAATATTTCATACATAGCAAGGCATTTTTTCTTATTCCTTCAATTTTATGTTTTTATACAGATGATTGCATTTTAAATGAATGGAATGATTATGTTTTTTTTTCAAATTTATGATAAACTACTTGCAACCATATCAGACTTTCATATATGTAGAGCTACAAAAAGATAGAAGAAGGTTTATTTTCCTTCTACGGTGAAACACTACATAGTTTCCGAATATTTAAAATTCCATAAACAACGATCTAACAAAGTACATTTGCTCATAAATGGTGTATATAATAAAATATTCATATTCTGGAGTTGATGGGGTTGCTATTGCTGTACATTCTAAAAATGGGTAGACTTATACAGAATGTTCCGTAAATCGCTGGCACAAAAAATATATTTTTTTTTAGTTGAATGGCTTGTATATAAATCTAATTTTTAATTATACGTTAAATTTGGAATATTTTTTATTAATTATATTTAGCAGCTAGAACCAATAGTTTTCGAGATATTGACAATTAAAGCGAAAAAATTACATTTCTATGTGAGTCTTTAACCGCCAATAATTCGAGAGTGCCATGGCATAAAACAAAATAACTTGGTATGGCGTTTGCACAAGGTGCGCTATGAGATACATTTGTACAGAAATTGTTTTAATGGGCGTTCGTTTTAATGTTCGCGAAGGTTCGATAAAGTGAAGGAAATTTGCGCTAAAAAATCTCGTGTATTTTAAATGGAACGACCTATATGTTTTTAAATAGTCATATTAAGTGCTTTAGCAGCTATGCTTTTCTCGATATTTTGCAAGGTATTTTTTTTTTAAATCCGTTTCTCTACACATTAAAAATTACAGTAAACAGCAAGAATCATAGTAGCTATGAAAAAAAATTGATGTAGTATACTGTAGTCCTGTCACAATACTCGAAAAGGTGTCAAGCTACGATTGTTGATCTCTAATGCATTATTGTTTCTGTTATTGTACTTTTTGTTCGTGTTATTATTCGTTTTTGCGTTTTATTGTTTTTTCATTTATTATGTTATTTTAATAATAATGAATTTCTCAAAGGAAGGGCTAATTGACATGGTATACATCTTGGGAGAAGCACAGAAAAATTGTTTCCTTGCTTTACGCATTTATCAGATGCGTTATCCGAATAGACGCCGAAAATCTCAAACATAGATTTGATACTAATGGTAGTGTTAAGTATAGTAAAAGATCCGTAATAAATAAACACACCGCTACGGAGAAGAAAGAGTTGTAAATTCTTCTTCATTTCGAGCAAAATCCGCACATTAGTAGTAGACTATTAAGTATCATTGCAGACATATTGTAGTCGACAGTAAACCGTACAATGAAGAACAATAAACTCCACCCATATCATATAGAATTACATCAGAATTTATATCCTCGTGACAATGAAAATCGAATTCGTTTTTGTAATACAATGAGAAGACAAATCAATAGTAACCCCCTAATATGCTATTATTAATACTTTTTTCTGATGAAGCGACCTTTAAAAGTAATGGCCTTGTTAATCGCCATAATATGTTATTATACTTAAAATCCACGTTGGGTACGTAATATGAATAACTAAAATGTAATGTTTGCTGCGGTATTATTGATACCGAAATACACAAAAATACTTATCAATTTTAAGTGAATATTTATCTTTTAGAAGTTGATTTTCTAAAGTGCTTCCAGCATGACGGAGCGCTGGCACCTGCAATGTCCTGTCAATTTTTAAATGTTACTTTTTCTGACGGATGACGAGGTGGTATTATAAAATGGCCGCCGAGATCATGTGATCTTGCCCCTTTAGATTTTTTATAGGGTTACATCAAGGGCAAAGTTTACGAGGAAGAACCAACAACAAGAGAGAATATGAAAAATAGAATAAAAAATGTTTCTAGAGAACTACCTAGGGAAACCCTCCAAAGAGTCAAAAATGAACTTTTACGAAGTGGAAGGACAGCTCTTTGAACATCTACTTTGAATTTTTTATGTTCATTAATTTATTTCACCGTTGTTTTGATATGTCTAAATAAATCATTTCCATAAAATCATTTTCTATAATTAAATTTTGTGTTGAATTTGGTTTCGAAAACTATTTAAATAACTGACAAAATATTAAATAAAAGTACATATAAAATATTAAAATTAACAAAAACAAAAGCCGCAGATGTATGTTTTGTTCCACTTAAAATAAATATTCTTCAGAACACGAAATACAGCAGCAATACAATAATACAAATGAATAATACAACCTCGATTTTTATTATATTATTTTGACAGAAGTTCAATCTTTTTCTATAAATAGTTTTCCAACAGTTACTGTTCTTTCATGGCTACTATGATTTTTAATGCACTTAATATGACTTTAAAAAAATATAAGGCGTTCCATTTAAAATACCCAAGATCTTTTAGCACAAATTTTCTTCACTTTATCGAACCTTAGCGAACACCCAGTATACATTAGAATAAATTTTCGTACAAAAGTATCTCACGGTACTTTGTGCAAGCGTTATACCAAGGTATTTTATTCTATGCCATGGCACTCTCAAATTATTGGCACTTAAAAACGCACATAGAAATGTCACTTTTTCTTTTTAATTGTAAATATCTGGAAAATTATTGGCTGTAGCTCCTCAGTATCCTTAACAAAAAATATTTCAAATTTAATGTATAATCGAAAATTAGACTTATATACAGACCATTGAATTTAAAAAAATGTATTTTTTGTGCCAGAGATTTACAAAACATTCTTTATAAGTCTACACATTTTTTATAATGTGCAGCAATAACAACCCTATTAACTCCAGCATAAGAATTTTTTATTATCTTCACCATTTATTAGCAAATGTACTTTATCATAAGGTTGATCCACCCTACATAGTCATAAAACTGGTTACTAAAATATTTTGTATTTGTTTTATTTATTCTGACAGAGATCCTGGGGAATTATGTAAGGAATATAACGTCATTTAAGTATCTACCTCGGCTACAGGTCATTCATGTAGCCGGCTACATTTCGCCGATAACGCGTCGTATATTACGTGTACGGTTAGGAATTGTTACAGGCCTATCGATGTAGACTTTACTCTTAACGTAACTCTCAAGGAAGAAATTCATAGGCGTGCGTGCGGTCATACGAACTTTGAAGTTAGTTCATGTCGCTAAAACGAGAAATTGCACGAGCAGAAAATCTCGTTTACAAATCACATATTACTTGTGCTGTATTGTAGATGGCGCCATCCTATGTTGCCTCAGTACTCATTTCGTTCAGGTCAGAAAAATGTTATTAGTTTGTCATGATAAGGAGTGCCATTCACAGTCAACGCATTTCCGTCTGCATTTTCGAAAAAGTACGGTCCGATAACACTTCTTCCGGACACTTTTTTTTTAGCTACAGCGCCGTTTCGCATATTAACTAAACCATCGATGTGAAAATATGTCTCGCCGCCTACAATAATTTGTTAAGAAAAGAAGGCCAATTGTTTGATGCTCTAGCATCCAGTTGGTAAATGTATGGTGTCGTCCATGAACTCTAGGCTTCAGCTCCTGCATGAACTGGACTTTTTGAAATATTTGTTGCAAAGAAGACGTTGAGACGTTATTAATATTATGTTATAATAAAACCCCGGTTAAATGGATACCTGGGTTTTAATTATTTGTATAGAATTATTTACATATAATTTTTTGCCTTTAAATTTGTGTGTGGCATTGACAAATACCGATAGAACAATATAATTCGTCTGTAAAGAGAATTACTGGTGAATTAGAGGTGGAAACCCGTATTGCCACCCGTATATTTAATTGCGACAAGGTCGGACTCGAATAAAGAAAAATCATTTTCTCGTCACTACGTGAATATTGGACCGTGATTTCTTGTATGCAGGCATTACTCACATATACCTTTCATCCTTTTTTTCTTTGCGCTTTACGCAACTAGCATTGTATATATATATATATTGAGGATTTTCGTGTCATCTGTCGTAAAGGATGTACTAAATATTCAAAAGCTACAAATTCAAGAAAACATTTTGCACAATATCAATATATTATGTCCAACATATAACTTTTCTATTTTAATATATTTATTATGTCAATAACAATTTGAAGGAAAATTAATGTTTTGTTCGCGACTGTTCAAAAGTAGCAAGATCTATTGATCGGAATAGGTAACAAGAAAAAAAAATACTGAATTGAGGAAAACGTCATAAAAACTGAACTGTGAATGAATGTAAACGCGTTTTGTGAACGAGTGGGATTATTTTATGGGCTCTTGGTTTTGAATTGAAATTATCTTCTGGTTATTTTAACGCGAAAATTTTGTTCTCATGTGCATAAAATCCTTTGTCTGTTCTTCCGTTGCCAATTGTGTATTACATTATATCACTGTTTTATAGCTGAGTTGTAAGATAATGACAGCATTAGGATATAAACAAACTTGCTAGTTGTCTGTTTCATTTTCATTTCAGCGAATGTAAAACGTGTGTGAAAAATTTATTGTTTACGACACGAATACATTTAAATAAACAATTATAAACTTCTATGAAAGTAAATAGTACAGATAGTACAGAAAAATATAAAATATGTTGAACAAATATCTTTTTGAGATGACTTAATTGGAAACCTTAGAAAAGTTCATACGTACTAATTAGGCCTGGCTTATAATAAAGTGCCTTCACATCTAGTCTAAAAATTGAAAGCAATTTATACGATTTTCCGAGAAAGAAAATGTTTTTTTCACGCGTATAACAATTTCGATATTATGCTATTCACAACCTTAATTTGAAAGAATTCATTTTTGTCCTGCGGCAGTTTTGTCGTTATTATTGTACGGCGGAGCTGAAAAAAATACATTTAAATAACATGGGAAGAGTATCTCCCTCTATGCATTCTCCCGAGTATGTATCGTAAATTAATTCTGACAGATATTTGCGCAACTAACCTAAAACGTCAAAAGCAAACATTATCATTTGTTTCGTCTTATAAACGAAACGAATTTATATATCGTATAGTAAACATAAATATTATTAATTTTGTATTATATATTAAATATAAGTATTATTCATTTTAATATTACACATGAAATATAAAGAAATCATAGATTATAATATTTAATATAAGAGTCAGAAACAAAATTAATACCTTCTGTATATGTAATTATTATATTTTTCTTATTGTATTAAGATGCAAACGTTTCACTATAAAATTTATGATACCGCGTATTACATATTTGTCATCAGATATGCATGCCCGGTACTTATTTATTTGTCGCATACATATATGTCATCAATGTTATTATACCGGCACTTATTTATCGCTGCATTTATTAGATACGTTTCAAATCAAGTTATATTTATTAGTTAACGTGCATGTATACAGTTAGATTCAAAAACTAGATGCAACGTTTGCTGGTTTGTAGGCACAATTTATAGAAGCAAGGCGTTTCTTTGTAACTTGCCGACCTTTGTTCGTCATTTAGCCGCATGTGGCCTATTTTGTTAATTGAAGGGAAGGGTAAATTTTGCTTACAATGTTTAAAAAGTTTTTAAATAGGTCTGCGCGCGATGACTACAGAAGCAATTCGCTAAAGCAAGTCGCGAACTCAAGTCACTAAGACAAGTCGAGTAGCAATTCGCCACAGAACAACGTTCTTACAATTCTCGTAAGAACAATGTTTAAGACAACAGTCTACATTAATTAATAACAGTCGCGAGTCTTAACATAATAAAGTTCTAGGCAAACAGTCGTAAGAACAATGTTCAAGACAGCAATCGACTTTTAATATCAAGAGACACCAGTCTCATATTTTATCAAAAGACAACCGTCTTTCATTATACAACAAATTTTATGTATGAAGTATTGTAAATATGTAAATAAAGGTGTTAAATTGGATGTGCCGCATTTCATTAATAACTGTCACCGAAGATTAAAAAATTAGTGCGTATACGGCCTTACAACCCGTGCGCGGTGAGTCAACATAGGAGCGACGACAAAATCCACTAGTTGCCCCAACATATGGTCCTTCGAGGTCGGATAACAGCGACACATAGCATCGAGTTATCATCATTGAAGACAAAGAGGTAGGTCTCCAACAATTCCTTTATTTCATAAACATATCATAACCATCCTTATTCAAAATGTTAGATGCCGATACATTAAAGGCGTTAAAATGCAAAAGAGGTGTCATTAAAGCAGCTCTCACCAAATTTGAAGCTTACTTAGATAGTTTCAATGAAAACAAAAATACTAATATATTTGAACTGAAAAAGCGTTATCAAAAAATAGAAAATTATTTTGATCAGTTCCACGAATTACAAATTCAAATTAGCTGTTTAGAAAATGTTAAAACGCAAGAAACAGATTTAGATGACTTTGAAAATATATATTTCAAGCTGGTAGGTCGCGTAGACCAATTATTAGAAAATCATGAAAATATTAATCCGAATGCTACAATTAACTCAATTAACACAGACAACAGTCAAACGAATAGCATACGGTTACCGCAAATTACGTTGCCTGAGTTCACCGGTTTGTATGAAGAATGGACATCATTTCATGACACATTTTCATCATTAATACATTTTAATGATTCAATACCCAATGTGCAAAAGTTTCATTATCTAAAATCAGCCTTAGAAGGAGATGCTAGTAAAATACTACAGTCACTTTCAATTTCTAATGAAAATTGCACAATTGCTTGGGACATGTTAAAATGTAGATATAATAATAAGAAAATCATTGTTCAAAAACACATTAAAGCCATCTTTGATCTGCCCATAATGTCAAGGGAAAACCTAGGACAATTACGACAAATTCAAGACGGTATTTTAAAAAATACACGTGCCTTAGAGTCACTTGGTCTTCCCACAAACAACTGTGATCATTTCCTAATTTATATTATCACAACTAAATTAGATTCGGTTACAAATAGAGAATGGGAAAATCAGTTACCAATATCAGACATTCTTCCCACACTTGCACAATTGACTGATTTTCTAAACAAAAAATGCTTAACGTTAGAGTCGATATCAAGACAGTACACACAACAAGTGAATAGTTCTTCATCAAAAGTTAATAAAATCAATAAACATACTTCATATATTACAACTAATATAGTTTGCAAAGTCTGTTCTGGAAATCACTTAATATATCAATGCGATAAATTTCTCAAAATGAAACCAGAACAAAGATTCAAAGAAATAAAAGGCAAACGAATTTGTATTAATTGTTTGCGAGAAAACCATTCAGTTCAACAATGCAGATGTAGGTCTTGTAAAAAATGTAACAAAAGACACCACACTTTATTACATTATACACAAGAAAATGCTCCATCTCAACCATGCACATCATCAGAAGTTACAAATGCAACTATCAATAATCATTGCTCTAATGAACAGGTAGCTTCAGAGTTATTTTTATCCACGGCCATAATTCACATATATGGCAAAAATCGTACTCTGCAGTCATGCAGAGCCTTGCTAGATTCTGGTTCGCAGTCGAACTTTATATCTAAATCATGCGTTGATCGATTAGGATTACAACCTGATCCATTTCAAATACCAGTTGTGGGTTAAATCAGTCACCTACACCTACACCTACACAAATAAATAGTGCCGTGCATGTTAAAATCAAATCAAGATACAATGCATTTCAATCCCACATTAAATGTTTGGTAATTAATAAAATTACTGAAAACCTTCCAATCAGAACGACTGATTGTAACAAATTTAATATTCCAAAAAATATTAGATTAGCAGATCCCGATTTTAACATTTCAAGGCCTATTGATATGCTGTTAGGAGTAGATTTGTTCTGGAAAATCTTGTGTATAGGCCAAATCAAGTCTAACGACAAACATCCATGTTTGCAAAAAACGCACTTTGGTTGGATAGTATCAGGTTCTCTCACTGGTAACATGTCACTGTCAACCGGGTCAGTTTGTAATCTTTCACTGGAAACGTCATTAGATGAAAGGCTTAAGTTATTCTGGAAGTTAGAAGAATGTTAAAAAAAAATCAATTTTACACCAGAGGAACAAAGCTGCGAAAACAGTTTCCTAGAAAATACCACTCGCGATAATAACGGGCGCTTTATAGTAAGCCTGCCGTTTACAAACCATAGCAATCCACTAGGTGAATCTTATAGCCTTGCACTAAAACGGTTTTATAACTTAGAAAAGCGATTAAACAAAAATCCCGTCCTTAAAGAACAATATTCGAACTTTTTAAAGGAATACCTAGAATTAGATCATATGAGACTCGATGACAATTCAACTCCTTCCTTCAATCTGTCTCACGGTTATTATCTACCGCATCACGGCGTTGAAAAACCATTTAGTTTAACAACTAAATTGCGTGTTGTTTTCGACGGCTCCGCCAAAACAGCCACGGGAGTATCATTGAATGATAAATTAATGGTAGGCCCCACCATTCAACAAGATTTATTTAATATCATAATTCGTTTTCGAACACATCAAATTATTATAACTGCCGACATAACAAAAATGTATAGGCAGGTATTGGTTCGCGAACAGGATAGGCCATTTCAAAGAATTTTGTTTCGAGAAACCAGTAATCAACCGATATAAATCTATGAGCTTTCCACTGTCACGTACGGAACCGCTTCTGCATCATTTTTAGCAATCAGGTGCCTTCATAAATTAGCTGAAGAAGAAAAACATAATTATCCCATTGGCGCGTCAACAGTGTTAAGAGATTTTTATGTAGACGATCTGATATCAGGCGCGGATTCTATAGAATAAGCAAAAAACACAATCACGCAAACAGCAGCTCTTCTTCAAACAGGTGGCTTTGAATTGCGTAAATGGCGTTCAAATTATACTGAAATCTTCAACGATTTATCAATAAATTCCACTGACAATCCCCTTCAGTCATTACAAAAGGAAAACATTAAAACACTAGGCCTTTCATGGGACTCAGAGCAAGATAATTTCATGTATAATTTACCAAATACGATTTCAAACACAAAAATAACAAAACGCTCGATACTTTCCTTTATCGCCAGTTTATTTGATCCATTGGGAATAATCGGCCCTGTTATTATCATAGGTAAAGTTTTAATCCAAAAACTCTGGCAATTGAAAATTGCATGGGATGAATCCGTTCCTCGTGACATACACGTGCAATTCGAACAATACAAGAAAGACATATACCACATATCGTCACGAACAATTTCTAGAAAGGTAATACACACAAAAAACATATGTGTTTTAGAAATGCATGGCTTCAGTGACGCTAGTGAAGTGGCTTACGGGGCGTGCATTTACATCAAGGGTATTGATTACGAAGGAAACATTTCTTGTAATCTATTATGCGGCAAATCAAAGGTGGCTCCTATAAAAAGTACCTCATTACCAAGGCTTGAATTATGCGCAGCATTATTACTAGCTCAATTAATTGACAAGGTTACTGAAACAATCAATCGAGAATTTCAATCAATTCATTATTGGACTGATTCAGCAATCGTTTTAGCATGGCTCAAGGCAACTAACAAAAAATGGAAAACCTTTGTAGCTAATCGCGTTAGTGAAATAAGGGAATTAACCAATGTTGCTGCTTGGAATCATGTAAAATCAAGCGACAACCCTGCCGATATCATATCACGGGGCATGTTACCAGATGCTTTATTTGATAATAACTTATGGTGGCATGGTCCTAACTGGCTACAAACAGATTGTGTCATTCCTTCTGAAATTCCAGAAATTGTAAACGTTCCAGAAGAAAAGTCAGCAACTCTTATTTGCGCTCAAAATTCAGTAGCATCATTCCAGTCTATATTAGTCAAGTATTCAAGTTTATCAAAACTTTTAAGAGTAGTAGCGTATTGTCTGCGCTTTAAATGTAATATTATGTCCCGACAAAAAACCGGCACATATGCCTTTACAGGCTCACTTCTCTCGTCAGAAATTACCGCCGCTCAGAAATGCATAGTTAAATTAGTTCAAACTGAATGCTTCAGCAATGAATTAAAACAACTACTAAAAAATAACGCGGTAGACTCGAAAGCTCACATTATTTGTTTAAATCCTTTTATCGACGACGAAGGCATTATCAGAGTTGGAGGTCGACTCAAGAACGCAAAACTAGCATACTCACATCAACATCCGATATTACTTCCGGGAAAACACATTGTTACAAACTTGGTAATTGAATATTTCCACAAAAAACAGCTACACGCAGGGATACAATGAACCATGGCAGCGATCAGAACAGAATATTGGCCGCTATCGTTAAAATCTAACGTACGGCAAATTGTGAGGCAATGCATTAGTTGCTTTAAGGCAAAACCATATGGAAATCAATATTTGATGGGAAATTTGCCAGCTCACCGTATACAGCCTGCACGTCCATTTGCAAACTGTGGCGTTGACTATTGCGGACCGTTCCAAGTTCGCGAAAGCAAGCGAAGAAACAGTAAAAACATTAAAATGTATGTAGCTATATTTGTATGCCTATCTACAAAGGCAGTACATATAGAACCCGTCTGCGATTTATCTACAGAAGCATTTCTAAATACATTGAAACGTTTTATAGCACGCAGAGGAAAAATTCAGAATTTATATTCCGATAGTGCGACAAACTTTGTAGGTGCTAATAAGGAACTGGAAGGCATGCGCAAATTATTATCGCAAAATAACAAGCGATTATCTGAATTACTGATCGAAGAACGTATAAGTTGGCATTTCATTCCTCCAAGAGCTCCTCATTTTGGAGGTCTTTGGGAGGCTGCAGTAAAGTCAATGAAACAGCACCTAATCAAAACAGCAGGTAAGGCATGCCAAACGTATGAAATGTTTTATACCTTGCTAACCGAAATAGAATCAGTCCTTAACTCACGTCCTCTCACTCCTCTAACCAACGATCCTAATGATTTATCTGTCTTAACCCCCAGTCATTTCCTGATTGGAGACTCTCTTGTGGCGATATCAGAACCTGATTTAACTCATACAAAATTAAATCGTTTGTCACGTTGGCAGCATATTCAAACAATCAAACAGCATTTCTGGAGGAGATGGGTCAATGAATATTTAAGTCAGCTTCAGCCGAGAGGGAAATGGAAGCAGAACCTCGAAAACGCTTTCTCCATAGGACAACTCGTGCTTGTCAAGGACGACAATGTTCCCCCGCTGCATTGGATTACCGGACGCATCGTGGAACTGCATCCCGGGCAGGATGGTGTTATCCGTACGGCAAGTGTTCGCCTCCACAACAACATTTTGAAGAGACCTACAGCCAAATTATATATACTTTCGCTAGAGACAAGTGACAATTAAAACAAGTGCAGTGTCGCCCGTTTCATATCAGATCATTGTTTTATTGAAAGTGCATACTTTCAAGGCGGGCAGTATGTTTCGTCTTATAAACGAAATGAATTTATATATCGTATAGTAAACATAAATATTATTAATTTTGTATTATATATTAAATATAAGTATTATTCATTTTAATATTACACATGAAATATAAAGAAATCATAGATTATAATATTTAATATAAGAGTCAGAAACAAAATTAATACCTTCTGTATATGTAATTATTATATTTTTCTTATTGTATTAAGATGCAAACGTTTCACTATAAAATTTATGATACCGCGTATTACATATTTGTCATCAGATATGCATGCCCGGTACTTATTTATTTGTCGCATACATATATGTCATCAATGTTATTATACCGGCACTTATTTATCGCTGCATTTATTAGATACGTTTCAAATCAAGTTATATTTATTAGTTAACGTGCATGTATACAGTTAGATTCAAAAACTAGATGCAACGTTTGCTGGTTTGTAGGCACAATTTATAGAAGCAAGGCGTTTCTTTGTAACTTGCCGACCTTTGTTCGTCATTTAGCCGCATGTGGCCTATTTTGTTAATTGAAGGGAAGGGTAAATTTTGCTTACAATGTTTAAAAAGTTTTTAAATAGGTCTGCGCGCGATGACTACAGAAGCAATTCGCTAAAGCAAGTCGCGAACTCAAGTCACTAAGACAAGTCGAGTAGCAATTCGCCACAGAACAACGTTCTTACAATTCTCGTAAGAACAATGTTTAAGACAACAGTCTACATTAATTAATAACAGTCGCGAGTCTTAACATAATAAAGTTCTAGGCAAACAGTCGTAAGAACAATGTTCAAGACAGCAATCGACTTTTAATATCAAGAGACACCAGTCTCATATTTTATCAAAAGACAACCGTCTTTCATTATACAACAAATTTTATGTATGAAGTATTGTAAATATGTAAATAAAGGTGTTAAATTGGATGTGCCGCATTTCATTAATAACTGTCACCGAAGATTAAAAAATTAGTGCGTATACGGCCTTACAACCCGTGCGCGGTGAGTCAACATAGGAGCGACGACAAAATCCACTAGTTGCCCCAACATCATTAATAAAGAGAATTAAATGTGTAATCTGTCATTTGAACCTAACCGAAAATTAATTACAAAATCACAAAGAAATATTTTAATGAAACGCTTGAAAAAAAATAGTATATAATACACGGCAACCAAAGCATTGCCTCGCATACATGTTACTACCTCGGCAGTGAACTGTATGCTCGTCTATAATAAGAGCTTTCTCGGCCTGTTCTACAATATACTATTATCATTAGGAAATCTTTCATATGCGTTTACTAATATTTGCTAACTAATATTATTTTTCACAAAACAATATCATAATTAAATTAAGAGTGGCATGCAGTTGCGTATACGACATAAAAAATTCATCAAAGGACGGTCTTATTCACTTAATAATTTTCCGCCCATTATAGATGTAACTGCGTGACCAGTCGCATACGGCACTAGCTCAAGTATTTTACCAATCGGACATCTGGAAATATTTATAGTCATTTGTACATTTGTGGCAATTTGGTTATGTTCACTTTCTCCACGTGTTGTATGATGGCGTTGTCTGTATTGAATACATTTAGTTTGTACGTTAATCAGCATTATCAGACTTTAGCGTTTCATTTATTCTATTTTGCTTTTATTTAGTATTTAATAAATAGTTACTATAGTGTACCTAAAATAGTAAGGTGTAATAGAAATATAAAAACTTTAGCATAATGGTTAAGAAGTGTGTGCTCAATTGTGGTAAAATACCATCCGAAACTTTGTTTTCCGATACGTCCTAAATGATAAAAAGTTTTAATATTTTTAGATTGTCATGGTTAAATCAAAGTGAATACTGTAATAAAATGAAATATACGAAAAAACAAATATATCAAAGGTAAGTTAAAAAAGATTCGAATTATAGACAGAACAAATTAGATAAAAAATAATACATATAGACAATCATACCTGTTAAAAGTCGTTAAAATAAAAGGGGTCGCGAAATATTTATACACTAATATTCTAATTTTCCAACTAGTCCAGTGCTGCGGGGGTTACGCCCGGTAGAGGTTTCGAATGATTATAATATAAATCTCTATTCTTTAATTCAGGGTGTTGTTGGAGGAGAGCTATACAGTTATCACTTATATTGATGGATTGCTGAGCTAGCTTCCGTATCCAGCCAAATCGGTCTCCTAGATTTTAGTCTGGTCCTAGGGACTCCAAATCATCGTATATGGGAAGATCCATGTTGTTGGTAGTCTTAGTCCATTCAAATAGTTAATTGACGAAGGAGATACTTGTTGAAACTGCATTATAACGCTAAGAAATAAGTAATTAAACTTCTAGTTTCAAAAAATTCTTTTATTATAAATATCACTACAATATTGTTTCGCCATACAATGGCTTCATCAGGTGGATGAATACTGAATATGTACAATGCAAGTTAGAATATTTATGTGAAAATTATTGGGGAATTTTTCCACCACCATTCCCCAATAATTTTCACATAAATATTCTAACTTGCATTGTACATATTCAGTATTCATCCACCTGATGAAGCCATTGTATGGCGAAACAATATTGTAGTGATATTTATAATAAAAGAATTTTTTGAAACTAGAAGTTTAATTACTTATTTCTTAGCGTTAGTCCATTCATTCTGCGCTGCAGAGAATTGTCTGATATCTTGAGATCAATGTTGGAAAGGATCGGTAGTCAGAGACTAGGTGTGGATTTAATAGTACCGGTGACGATCCTCATTGTATCGTTAAGTTGTATGTCTATTAGCTTGGTGTGAGAGCTTCGATACCAGAGAGCAGCACAGTGCAATGGCGGCCTTTCGCTCCCAGCGAATTGGTGGCATATTTGTGTAATATATTGTGACCTTTTGACTAGCTTTATAGAGAAGGTGCCTGAATATCAGGGACCGCTCTAACGTTACGTCCAGATATTTAGGGTAGGGGTTGTGGTCGAACTGGTCACCACCAAATTCCACATGCGGCTCTCTTGTTGGCTTCTCTGTTACACAAATAAAAGACATACAATTCGGATGTTGAAGGGAATGGTTTTAAGCGCCATTTCTTAAATTCGTCTAAAGCTTGCTGATCTTCAACAAGTTGCAATTCTTCATCCCATAAATTCTTGGTTTGGGTGCATAGTCTATGATCTGCATATAGACATTTTCGTGATTTTGTGGGTGGGTGATCATTGATGTAAATGTCGAACATTAGAAAAGCCTGAACTGAGCCTCGAGGACCGCCATTTATAGATGATTAAATTTTTAATAAAAATGCTTTATATTTAATACTGTATTTTTTCTATAAAATATTTCTCATTTATATGATGTTGTATCTGTTGTATGTATCTGTTGGACAGTGATTTTAAACTCCTTAAAACTACGGCACTTCTATAATCATTTATATACTCTTTTTTATACATATAATTATTCTGGGATGAATTTTGATTTCTGTAGAACAGGTAATTCTTAATAAATATTTAAAAATGATTTTTGTCACGTTGAAAGCATATTTCATTACTCTTGTTTGCATAAGTGAGTAAAGAGATATTCGCCTGTAAACGATCGTTCTTCACTTTAAAGGTGTATTAATTTTGACGTATATTTTATATTTACACATAAAATTTAAAATCGAAATTTTCGTAAAATTTCGTATGATTTACTTTGTAATTTGTAGACAGCAATGTTTACACCCCCCCTTACTTTGCAATTACATACATACTAACTTGATATTTGTAAATATTTCATATAAAAGCCGAAAAACTCCAATAATTTATCAATTGTTATATTTAATAAACGGCTAAGAAATTATCTAAACACTTATATATATACATATATATATATGTATATGTATATATATATATATATATATATATATATATATATATATATATATATGTATATATATATACAAGACGAATTAATAATCTCCTCCTTTTTGGAAGTGAGTTAAAAACTTCAGTGCATTGGAATAGGACTTACAGAGTATATAGTTAATAAAGCACAGTTAATAATAATAATAATAATATATCATATAATTGTATTCTGAAAAATTCATTTTGGAAACTTTTTGAAGTGGTTTTAATTTAAATGCTTAAACTGTACAGATTTAAACACTTTACTAGATAATTAAATGAAAATATGTTATTGAATTAGTGTGTTACGATAAAATGCCAAACTATATACCAATTATTAGGTATTTATCATCTATCAAAATATTCGAAATTCCTAATAATCTTGACAATACTAATGACAAGCAGTCCTGTTCCTAATAGCATCATATACTGTATTTATCTTTTTAAAAATAATTATTCTAGATAACAATTACATAGTATATATATATATTTCCATTAGATTAGATATTTTATTAGTCAGTACATACTTAAAATATATTAAAATGTATTTAAAACTGAACAATGAAATAAGCAAACTTTTGATAAGCCTGACATCCTCTGATTTTTCTCTGAATTGAATAATAATCATTATACACAAACAAATTTTGTCTACATTATAAACAAAATTATGAATTTATCACTAAATAATACACACAATAATAATATATATATATATATATATATATATATATATTATAATAATGTGCATTATTTTAAATTGAATAGTATTATTAATAATACGTATATGTATTTTAGAAATAATTATCATATACATATTGATTAAAGAGTATTTGAAAGAGATTTGAATATAATTAATGATAATGACCGAAAGATTTGTATTTTCTTTTGTTAAGGGTTTTAAAATAGAAATAATTAAATATATTATATTAAAAGTATTGTTTATATCAAAGCAAACTACATAAACATAAAAAAATAAATTAATTAAAATATAACATCAAATACATTAAAGAACGGGTCCGCCAAAATTGTTGATTTAATTTCCTTTTTATGCAATTGCAAATACGATTTCAACCTACAGTTAATAAATTGTTAACTAATAAATTATTATATTAATTCGAATTAATTGAAATTATAATTTTTTATTGCTGGTACGTACTTTTAAAAATAAACAGTATACACTTTGTTTGTTCTATGCTAAATATTCCTATAATAATTTATTTGTCGGTCACGAGCGCATTGAAGGTTATTAAAATCGGGATATAATTAAAATTTAATAGTATATACATATTGTTATGGATTTTTCCCTACATATATTAAATTAAAAATAAATGTACATTATTTGTGGATATCCGTGTATATCCGATATGTATTTAAATGTGCGTAAGCAAAAACTTGATTTTTGAAGGTCGTCTTTATGTGAAAGCGATAGCGAGCTATATTGAGGGGGAGACGTAGTTTTACCCTTAGACAAGAACGTTGTATTTCTTTGAAAATATATATATATATATATATATATATATATATATACATATATATATATATATTTAATTTAATTAGTTCGGGTTGATTTTGATTGTGTTAATTAGTTCATTGTATTTGATATTCAATTCCCGTATATTGTAGAGAGTTGTAGTTCTCATAATTTGTTGGTTTTAAGATTAAACAACGTGTCTTGTAAGTCTCCTAAAAAACTGTAAGTTTTTTTATTTATGAATTCATAAAATTTTGATTAATTTTATAAGAATATTTATCTTATATTCAATATAGTTATTTAAGAGATTTATTATTATTATTAGTAAGAATAAATAATAAAGAATATTATTAAACTTCTACGTAAAAAGTTATAATTGTAAAATTTTATTCGTTTGGAAGTCAAGGGTATTTTTTGTATGCGTTTGATGTATCGCGCATGTCTTAGATTTTCTTCGTGTTTTCAAGTTGATTATACAGTGTGGTTCTCTGGGGAGAAATTAAGAATAAACTTTATTATTTTTTAGATAAGTTGATGGGAAGTAATTAAGAGGAAGTTTTAATTCACTCAGCTGTCATATTCAGTGAATTGTTTTACCTCATTGTGTTATTGTAAGATACTTTATCTTTATACTTTATAAAGACAGTTTTTTTTTTCTTTTTTGATTTTTTTGTATTAAATATTCATTTAAATTTTATCTTGTGCTCATTTTATTTCTTATACCTTTACTGATGTTTTATTAAAAATAAGTAACTCAGAAAATGTAAATATATATTATTGAGAACTTTTACTGGCGCCTTAAAAATTTTGTAGAAGAGAACACGGATTTGCTTTTTGGAACCCTGAGAAGTAAGAAGTCCCATTTTTGGAAAACAGCCGGCTGAGTATCCTAGTTGGGTAGTATAGTTGTGGATGGTGGCCCAATAAAGCAACAAACCACTATTCATAGCAATATGTATATTACCTCAGCCTGTGGTATTGCAGGGCAAAACTAATAATAGGGAATTTTACAGCAACCAGGATATTAGGCAAACAAAACTGACTTCAATAATTATGTTCATGTATTTATATTCAATGTAACATTCCAATATACATTAAAAATTTAATTATATAGAAATTGTATTACAAATTATCATGCGAATTACAATAAATGAAGAAAACCGTTTCCAACGCAATATGTTTGTTAAAAAGTATTTGTACTTTCGCCTAGGTAATGTTGTTACATATCGTGTACAAAATTAATTTTAAAAACTTCATAATTTATCATAGGTAGAAATTTTAACCAGTTGAAAGGAAACATTTTTCGAAACAAAATTGCCTTCTTTTAGTAAAATAAGGTCAATGTTATAATATTTTTAATTTTTAATTATTAATATTTTTAATGTTATATTGCCTCACTTGTGTTTCCAACTTACTCTATTTACTGGTATTATAAACAGGAAGGAAACCTCGTAGTAAGTAATTCGACAATAAGTATAATGGAGTAGTGACGATTTTCCAGACTGAGTTGTTTGCAGTTACAGCCTACGCCGAGGCAATTCGGGAAGATGGTTGTACAAATAGAAGGATTAACATGACTGATGATCAGGCGACTATTAAGACCACTATGAATCCAATTAATGTCGAAATTAGTTAAACATTGCAAGCAACTCCTCAACCAGCTGATACAAGACAATAATGTCACCGATATGGTTGACAGGACATGATGAGATTAAAGGGAATGGGACGGCCGATGAACTGATCAAGAAGAGTTTAAAGAGTAACTTCATAGGACCAGAATATGTATGTGAAATCGCTAAGAATTCTGCTAGAAGGGAGAGCTAGTTATGGCTAGAAAGAGAACATAAAAAGAAATGGAGGCTAATGGAAGGTCAACTCCATATTAAGTCAGTTGGATGCTTGGTTTTCAGCGAACCTAATTAGAATAGAAGCAACAAAAGCGTAGTTAACATTATCACCTGCTTGATAACTGAACATTGTTCTTTCAGATCAACAAACATATATACAGCATGGGCTTGGTTAGTGAACCCTGGTATAGGAGATGTGAAAAACAGGAGGAAACTAACCTTCATGTAATATGTACTTGTGAGAAACTGACGGGACTTAGATAGAAATATTTCGGCAAAGATATATCTAATTTCCCCTGAGGAGGTAGCTTTTATCAAGGACATAGGACTACCCGAATGGAATTGAGAAATCTATTGAAGATGGTACAAGGAGTAAACTAAATTTTGGTATTATAAAACATATGATCAAGTAAAATAACTGATGGGAGAATATTAATATATTTTGGCATACTTTAGAGCTTATGCTATGTGACAAATGATGGCAGTACTTTGGATAGCTGTGTGCCCAAATCTTACCTTTCGATTAAATTAGTCGCCATTTATACCAATCTTCATTGACAGCTTTTCTATAGTGATAAGCTAAGTGAAAACTTTGCGATTACTTGCGGCTTAGTCATTATGGAGCACTTATTCATGGAAGAGCGCATATTTATTGTGGAAACGTTTTACCAAAATGGGGAATGTTTTGCTGCAACTTACGCATTTTGAAAGATATTTGGCATGTGTTGTTATTGAGAATTTAATAACGAAATTTCGAACAGTCTGGATTGCAAAAGTTAACGAACAACATGTTTACAATCGTGCTTGAACAGAAGAAAACATTGGTGCGGTAAGGACTAGTGTTGAGGGAAATCTGAAAATTTCAATTCGTAAATGTTTACACAAGTCAACATTAAAAGATCAAGCCCCAGCCTACAATTAAAAAAATATATATTTAAAAGCTTATAAGATGCAGTTGATTCAAGAATTAAAATCGAATGATCATCTGTTACGTCGTACGTTTATTAATTGGGCTTTAGAGAAAAGGCAAGAAAATGATGATTTTTTTCAAAAAATAATCTGTAGTAACGAAGCTCATTTCAAAATTGGTGGATAGGTGAGCAAGCAAAATTTAAGAAAAAGAAATACTCGAGAAAAACTATATCCAGAACAAGTGACTGTGTGGTGTGGTTTTTGGGCTGGAGACATGATTGGTCCTTATTTCTTCGAGAATGAAGCTGGTAATTCCATTGCTAGGAATAGATCCCGATACAATGATAACAGACTATTTGTTGAATGAATTGGAAGGTATGAATGTCCAGAACATTTGGTTTCAACAGAACGGTGCGCCATTTACCATACAGCGGATGAAGCAATGAATCTTTTAAGGGAAAGATTTGGCGATCGAATAGTTTCTTTAAGAGCCGACGTTAATTGAGCTCCTAGATCGTGTGACCTCACACCCCTAGTCATTACTTAAGCAAAATTTTGAGAGAAATGTTATGTATAATGTTATCGTACACTTGCTGCATATTACTTCTCATTATTAACTACAACATTTCTACCACAAAATATAATAATAAAATTATAACGTTTAAAGTGTTTTGTGTTTTATTATTAAATATAATCAGAATGTTAAATTTAGACACCTATAAGTAAAAATCAGCTTTTTCAACCAATTCACTTTATTATATATGTACATATACGAAAGCTGCTGGGAATATTTCTGTAAGCGATGTAAAAAGAAATATATAAAATTTAATAGATTTATTGTTTTTCAAAGTATTTCGCTTTTGCAAACGCTTCAGTTTCCGAACCATTTTTGCCACTCTAAAGATACTTCAAGAACCACTGTTTGAAATCTTTCAACTGCTTCAGGCGATGAAAATAGTTCACCACGCATTTTATCAATCAACAAACAGAAATGATTTTGAGACGGGCTGAGTGCAAGCTGATGTTATCATGATGAATAATTCTCCGATTTTGATTGTGTGATTGTTTCTTCTTATTTCTTCGATGACTTCCGGCAAACAAATTGTAGTATACCAATGAACGTTCAAAGTTCTTCTATTCTCTAAAGTTACGGTTGCTACATGTCCAGTAAAACTCAAGAAATAGGCGAACCAACACTCGTAGGTTTTTACTCGCTTTAAAACACTTAAATGGTGGATTGTTGTATACTTTCAGGATCGTACGAATAAATCTAAGTTTTCACCACTAACGATGTCGTAAACTAAATTTGATCAATTTCTTTTTGTATTTCTCTGCACCATTTGACACAGCCTTACTTTTGAGCTTTTGCCAAATTGTGTGTATTACTTTCATGCCAATGTACAAGGATACGTCAATCTCATTCAATCCTTTCACGCACTGTATTATTACTGGCAACAGCAGACGTAGATAAATGTCATTCACGAAATTCGTCAATAAGCGTGGCGCGTCCACGTCGAAATTTGGTAAGTCAACACTTGGATGGTACTTCATCATCAAAAGATAAAAACGATCAATAGATTGTTTCGGAGTTAAACCGCAATTGAAATCATAAAAAATTACGACTCGAAAATTTTCTCGTGAAAGTACCATTTTTACACAAAACTATTTGACGTAAGTACGAAATTTCAACTGAATTATTGTTTTGAAATATCAAATTTTACGAATATGTATAGATTACAGAATGTTTCCCAGCAGTCCTGGTAGTGCGTTTTCAAGTATTTTTCGCAACAAATTCTTTAAACAATTTGTTTTCACTTACGTTAATAGAACTTCCTCAGGATACCACAGAATCACCTTTCGTTACATTGAGTTTTGTAAATGCGAATATATTGTCTTTCTTTTCAAAATAAACTCGCGAAAACAGTCAATCATTTTAGTCAGTAAATTATTTCTTTTCATTAAAAAAAACAAAAAATTACAAAATGTGCTTTTTTAACTGACTACGATATTAAGCCATTGTTGTAGGTACGATGATATATTATACTATATATATTATATTTTTAATACTCTCTTAAATTTATTGAGGTTTACGTTTGTATGAATAGATTAATGAGATAATATGTAATGGCATGATAAAAGAAATATTTTTGTCCAATTTGGTGTTCATACATATATTGTTATGAAATCTTAATTATAAAAAGGGATCGAGTTTGATTTAATCTAAAATGAATTGTCTTTGATGGAAAGAACAAGTAATGTAGATATGTTAAATATAAATGTCAGAAAGATGTAAAAAAATACGACATTGTCAAATGTGGAAGGTAGAGTTATTAATGAGATTGATGTTTAAAAAATAAGTAGCTGGGAATTTGAATAGAAAGAAAGAAAAAAAGCAAAGAAGGAAAAAAAAACGGATGATTTATTTATTGATTTAGATAGCAACAAAAAAATTTCAAGATAGAAAGACCTAAAATGTTGTGAAAGCATGATAAATTTATTATCTTTATAGTTTGATAGTATTTAATAATGATAATAATTATATCTCATTAATAATGATACTTATATTAACGTAAAATGAATTAGTCAGTATATTGTCAAGGATATATACGAGTATATATATTCTTGGAATTTATCAATTGATATATTAAATGAACGGCTAAGAAATTATCTAAATATACATATAGCTATGGAATAATAATTAGCAATTCAGGATAATGCAAGACCGCACACTGCAAGAAAAGCGAAGGATGTTTTGAACGATTTACAATGGGAATTGCTTCCGCATCCGGAGTTCTTCGAGTACAGCTTAAAAAAAAATATCGTTGGGATAAATGTATTCAATTAAATGGCGATTATGCTGAAAACTACATATAGATGAAAATTGACAAAGTAAAAAAATTATAGGTAAATTCCCAGAACTTTGGAAACGTCCCTCGTATATACACCTAACCCTTTACACACTTTGTACGTGCTTTATAGGACTTCAAATTTATAAATGATGTAAAGTACTTGAATTTTGTAGAGACCTGATTACTTTATTTGCGAAAATTTAGAGGTAAGATTAATTTTCAACCAATTGGAAATATTAATTATATTTGTTTGAAATTGATCAGTATCATTCAACGTTCATACAAAGCTATAAATCTTTAAATTATCAGTTAATATAATTTATTAGATATAATTTGGCAGGTAAGGTTATTTATAAAGATAATAAATAAGATAGGTACCAAGTTAGAAGTTCATCATATGAAGGAAAATAAGTGACGGTAGAGGAGCCATTAGACACATGTTAACGGTTGTGATCTAAAGAAATTGATTAGTCATTCAATTCAAAAGCCTGAATTTGAACGCATTGCATAAATTCATAATGGACTTATGCAATCGAATGCCTTAGTAAAATCAGTATAAAGTACAATCTGCTCTTGCGAATGCAAAACTTCACAATACGCTGAGTAAAAATAGTAACTTGGTACTTCTCTTATTTATTATTTTTATGAATGACCTTAGCTGCCAAATTATATCTAGTAAGTTATTGTTCGCTGATAATTTAAAGGTTTATAGCCCTGTATAAATATTGAATTATTGAGAATACCTCTAAGCAGATTTAATTAATAATTCCAGTTGGCGTAGAATTAATAAGTTACGTCTGTATTATATCAAATATAAACTACTAAGCGTCTCCAGAAAATTTAAATATTCTACTTCTACATATAAATTTGAGGTCATATTATTGGCACTTACAAAGTGAGTAAAGGATGTAGGTGTGCTTTTTGACTCTCGTTCAATTTTACTATGCATTTCAATATACCGCTATATATTTTTCGCTATGCTTATCATACAACGCTGCAGATCATTTACGAATACAGAAGTTTTGAAAACTCTTATTAGGTATTCATTAGCAAGACCTAGTGTTGAATATGTCTGTATAATTTGGTATCTGCATATATTATCAAGGACAGAAGCGGAAATTGGAAATGATCCAGAGAATTTTATTAGGTTTTTGTGTTTCATATCGACTAATTGGATCCACCTTGAAACTTTGATCACATTGCATTGATGTCTCATTTCTATATATCCTCACTATCTTTCAAACGAATTTTTGTTAGACTAAGTTTCTTGTATAGTCTTTTTCACAATAATATTGATTCTTTCTTATTTTGGGGTAATTAAATTTTTTTTTGGCATAATTCTTATCACGTCTTCTATCACGTTCTATTTTCAATTTCTGCAATTGCAATTTCAAACTGCTGACAACCAGTCTATTAGTTATAATTCTTTAATTTTATTTAATTTAATGAATACTTTTTCATATTGCGTTCGTAATGAACCCAAAACAGTATCGAAATGAGTTTAATTTCGATACGCTTGTTTTCATTTTTCAATGTCGACGTTGTTCGAACACATAACTCATTGGTGTCATTTGATTTTAAAAATTGAAGTACCTTTGACAGAAATGATATACGTAGAAAAAAATGCTACACAAACAACGTATATTGTATACAATTGACAAGAAGATACATATATTAGTTTCTGTATCACTCATATTAAATTTATATTTTTAAATAAAATATAAATTAATGTTGACGAAAATGAAGAAATAATATTTCGTGGAAAGCAACATTTAAATTTGAAAATGTCAAGTATCAATGTGACCAACTGCATACTTTATATAAAAATAAAACTTTGAAATTTCAAAATTAAATAATTTCGATTTATTAATGTAAAAAATGCAAAATAGAAAAAACAGTATAAAAAACTCGATTCATAAGGCATTTTGTCGCACTCGTTCTTTAGAAAACTCGTGCGACAAAATGGTGCTTTATGAAACTTTAAATTTACGTTGTAAATTACTTATTTTAGTATAAATTACAGTCCTTCAATAGTTATTTTGTTTTGTTCATTCAAATATTTTGTATTTTATTTTCTTTTCTAATTGTTAATTGTATTGTTAGTATTTTCATTATTATGTACATTAGTAATCTTTAGCTTTTAGGTTTTCAATATTTACCAATATACCATCGAAAACATTTCTACATTCAATCAAGTCATCAAAGATAGCATAGAATATTCAGCGCCGCTCAATTAATGTCAACATTACGAATGCCAGACCATGGTTGTTTGCATTAAAACTGCTGTCTTTGGTAACTTGACTGTATGTATAGGATGTCCAAAATTATACCGTTGACTTTTAAGTAAAATTCAAATCATATCCATTGCACTGTAGTTGTTAACGCAGCATGAGGTCTAATTCTAACAGGGTAGGTAGTCGACATACAGATTACCACACACAGAGCCGTATTCAAACATACATATTACCACTATATCATAAAATTTAAGGCTACAGAAATATGGATATTGAATATATAATTTAATATTCATTAATCATTTCAAACATATTCATGGAATTCTATGTACAGATATATTCTGCATTAGAATTTTATTAATTGTACCAATCACTTAATGATTTTTTAATACATTCAAATTTAAACTAAGACCGACCCTGATACACTAACATCTCTCTTTGGGTTAGGGTTTGACCTCATGCTGCGTTAATTACAGTGCAATGAATAGGATTTTAATTTTACTTAAAAGTCAACGGTATAATTCTGGACACACTATAGTAAGGGAGTTATTTCTTGTGGTATTTGCCTTTCCAAGCATCATGCACTGACAAATTTATAGCAAGATGAAACACGTGTCTGTATGTCTGCAAAGCAATTTTCGGCACAAATATGAACTTATTATATTGTGTTCTCGACACACGATTTTTAATATTTTTACATTATTAAAAATGTTTTTGTTTTATACAAAAAAATGGTGAGGTGTTACCCACTCAAGTATATTTCAAATTATTTTATTGTATGTTCTGTTGGGCAAATATACACTTCTCCAAGAAATTAACGCACCATGTAGTAAACGAATAAATGTTTGTAGCGCTTGGCGTTGGTTTTGTAAGAACGTGATATTTGACGTTCAGTTATCAAACTTGTGTTGACATTTACTGTTGTTTTTATTGTTAGTTACAATAAATTCACATCTAATAATCATTTAATGTACGATCAGTTTTAACTTGTGTTTACATCGTGTTTTATCTTGGTAAAGTTATCTTATTGTTTCTTGTTTTGCTTTTTCGACATTATGCAACGTGAATTTCGAAATTTTACAAGAGAGGAATGTGCGCAAGCTAGCCTTGGTGTTATTAGAGGAAGGCTAAAGTTATCGCCGAATAGGAGAAAGGTTCGGTGTGTGAAAATGATGCAAAGGTATAGAGACACTGGTAACCATATCCGACGACCTAGGCAAGGTAGTGATCGTGCCACAACCCGTGTCCAGCATCGCTTTTTGAGACTTTCTGCTCTAAGACAACGATTTGTTACAACCAGGTGTTTGCAATCTCAACTACAGGGAGTTCATGGTACTCAAATTAGCATAAAACAGTTCGTAAACGTCTAAGAGAAGCTAATTTGGTATGTCGTGTGTCAGCATGAAGTTCAGTCTTGTCCGTAGAATATTTTGCTTGATTTTTGGTAGGAATCATGTTAATTGGTTGCAGGATGACTCGTAACGAGTTCTCTTTACAGAGGAATCCAGATTTAGTCTTTATAACTGTGATAGCTGCGTTCGTGTGTACAGACGACCAAGTGAACGTTATGCTCAATGCAACATTCTGAATACAAAATTATTTGGTGGAGGAGGTTCTGTAATGGAGGGGGGGGGGCTTCTCTGACAGTTCGTACGGACTTAGTAGTGTTAAACAATGGAAGTATTGACACTGATCGGTACATAATAACTAACATTCTTTTTAAGACCATGTTGTGCCATCATTCGCGCCTTATATCGTACCATTTTTTTATCAATGCAAGATAATGCACGACCCCATTGTGATCGCATAGTTCAAAATTATTTTGAGGAGATTGAAATCGACACCATGGATTGGCCAGCAAGAAGTTCAGACCTCAATCCAATAGAGCATGTCTGGGACATGCTTGGCCAACAAGATTATTCGAACGCAGCCAACAACCTGAAAGAGGTAAGGCGCCTTGTGGAAATATGGAATGGATTGGAGCAGAATAACACAAGCTCGTTTATTTTGAGTATGAGTCGTCGATGTCAAGCCATCATTAGATGCAGAGGTGGAAATACTCGATACTGAGACCATTTCGTTAATTTTTTTTTTTTTCAAAATTTTCACCTTTTCATTGTTTTTCACTGTGTATTAATTTATAAACGCAAATTTATTAAAAAATTAAACAAAGTTTATTTATTAAAGGTTGTTAATTATCAAAGAATCGAATATACTTCTCTATCTTGTCATATAAGTACTATTGTTTCACAAAGGATTCCCTAGTGGTGCGTTAATTTTTTGGAGCAGTGTACATTAGCATATTTTTATAGCAAATAAGTATCTTTGTTATAAAAAATAAAAAGCTGGCTTTATAGTGGAGCCGCTGGAAATACCTTCCTTGCAATCGCAAACAAATTTATTTAATAATAGTTAAAATATCTCAAGATAAGGGAGATATTAATTTCTACATAGAATACAATACCGTTTATATTGCCCGTATACCACGTGTGTTTCATGTTAGAATTACAACAAGTGTTAGTGTATATACACTGTAGAAGAACAATCTTACCAAAGCAAAAAAAGAAAAGTCACGTACACCTATAATAAAGAATCACAGACCACTACATTCATAAGTTTAACGATTTATGAACCTATACTCGGAAATATTTGCACATTATCACAATTTATTTAGTAATTGCACTCCATATTTACATCTAACACACACATATACTAACATTTCCAAGAGTAATTCACTGAAAACTTATTACAAACAAATGCGTGCACCAACTTTACTATAAGTGTGCAAAATGGGAATTTATCGTCACCCAATGATAATTACGTACTTGAATCATATCACCGTCAATGATAAGAAATTAATTAGGAACATTATAAAATCATATCCGGTAAAATGTTTCCTATATTTTACTGTACAATGTATTATAATTTATAGATAAACTAGGCGTGAATCCTTTTTAAGTACTTTTTTCATTTAATTATTTATTGCTTACTTCCACAACGCGTTCGTGACTAAATTTTGTAATTTAATATTCGTAGTTAGTATATTGCAGTTTATTATTTTCAACATTTAATTTGCATTAATTACGAGTAGGTATATTATATTTAAGTGTAGCCAGTTAGTTGAAGAAAAGTCCAATTTTGGGGGTAAGAACCGACAATTCTTTTGTGATTAAGTGTAAGGATCCTTTTTAACGGAATGACTATAAAAATATTAGAAAATAAAAAAAAATCTTTAGTATAAAGTGTTGAAAATCAGAAGGGAAGCTTTCCATGCCATATTGTTGGATAAGACAAGGTCTAAATTGTGCGAGGCACAATCGAAACGTCAATGTAACGAATTACGACGTTATTACGGGTACTCCTGAAAATCAATGCAAATTAGAATGATATCGAACTCTGAAGGCACACCGTTAATAAGCAATATTTCCAAATATTTTTATAGTAAGACCTGCGATCAGCTTCAGAAGGGAAGTAATAACACTTTCTTTGGAAACCACTAAACATTTTGTAGAATAATGCTCGGTCCAGCGCATAGATAATTATAACAAGTATAGAATGAAAGCTTAATATCCCTAAGTGGAACTGTCATGGCGTCTGAACTGAGTTCTCCTTAAACACAAGATGACTCTCTTCTCATTAATTACAGAAATCTAGCGGATACTTTAATTATGTGACACGTGATAGAGACTCGTTATTTTTGCAGCCATTTTTATTTTTAGTTCTTTCGGGTGTTTTTGTTTTGTTTTTATAATTTTTTTGTACATCACGGTTTATAATATCTACCATATAAAACATATTGTAGCGATTAGTATAGTAAGTAAAATATTGTTTGTGTATATAGTTTCTTAAAAAATTGTTTTTAGTTTTCGAAATGGGAAAGGCTGGTTGTGCCGTATTTGGATGCGTTCCCTCAAATTCAGATTCTCGGCATTGTTTCCCTAACCCTGATAAGTATGGGGAACTGTTTAGAACGTGGCTATCAGTTATTGGGAACAAACAACTACTTAAACTGACTGATGAATATATTTATAGACATTACAGAATTTGTAGTAAACATTTCTTGACTACCGATTTTGGACCTAATAAAATTTTAAAGAAAATGGTTCACCCTAAACTGCTTCTGACAGGTATCGAATATGTTTATATATGTAAATAATCATTTCTGGACCTTTGTATCTTACAGCTGATTTAGAAAATAGGCAATTTAAGCTCTGTTTTACTTTAATGTATAGCAATTGCCAAAACATGGAAATGATTATTTTAAATATATGCATATTAGAGTAAAACAGACTTTAAATTGCTGACTATCTAAATCTAGTGCTTTATTTATATTGATACTGTGCAAGAACTACAAATATAGATCAATTACGAATAAAGTGAAAATAGATAATTTAAAAATCATTTTCTATTTTTTTTTGTAGGTAACAAAAACATGTGGGTCTAGTACAAGTGAGGTATCCTTAAAGCATGCTTGTACATCTTTTGTAGGGACATATACAACAGAACCAAAATATGAAGACACAATTGACACACAGCATGAATCCATGTCAGATTCAGGCACAGAAATAATGGACAATACCTTTACACGGAATACATCACCATTACCTGGTAGTTATAGATATATAGCATATATATGTACATAAAATATCTAATATATAACGTGTGTTCATTTGAAAAGTCAATCTAGGTTACTTTGAAAATTTGATAGAATAAGACGCATATATATTAGTATGTGTTTGTTGTTCCGTAAACGTAAATCCAAATGACATTTGATAATGTCAATCACATTTGTTATTTATTTGTATGTATGAAACTGTCAAAATATACGACTTCGTAGGTTAAGTAGTAAATTTTAATTTACGACATACTTCAAAATGTTCTCAGTAAATCACATGCTACTAGATTGACTTTTCAAATGAACACCCGTTATATGTAATAGATACAAGTGGTTTAATGAATTTAGTTTCAATAAAAAAGGCAGCTCTTTTAAGTCCAACATCTAAAATATTATACACAAAAGGTACTTATTACAAGAAAAAATATTACCTTCAAAAAAAGAAAAGTCAAAAATATTTGAAACGTTTGTCAACTGCTGCCAAATTCTCGCAAACCCATGCTTTTCATAAATTGACAAATACATTTAATGACACTGTCAGAAACTTTTTTAAGGGCCAAATCGAATGCTCCACAAAAAAGAAATCTGGTCGATTTTCAACTGACGACAAAATAACTGCATTAGTAATTTATAAACAAACAGGTTCTGGGTACAAATTCGTGTCAGAGATATTTTCTCTTCCATCCAGGGTTACAATAATGAAACTTTTGAACAATATTCCCATTGAACCTGGAATGAATGCGAGTATAATAAATAATCTCACAGAAGTAGGTAAAACTATGAAAGCAATAGATCGATATTGCTTTTTAATGTTTGACGAAATGAGCATCTTACCAAACCTTAATTACAATCAATTTAAAGATGAAGTTGAAGGTTTTAAACATTTCGAAAATAATCGAACAGAAAATATTGCTAAGCATGTCCAGGTAATGTTTTTTATAGCAAGCTATTAAAAAAAAGAAAAAATGATATATTTGTTTTAGGTTTTTATGCTACGTGGTGTTAATAGTAAATGGAAATATCCCATATTATACAATTTTGTGAAAGGAGCAGTAAAAGGGGTTCAAATTATCAGATGACAGATCCCTTAAAGAAATTATAAGAACCGTATTTAGGGCTGAATTTACTGTTTTGGGCACAATATGTGACCAAGGCACTAATAATGTTAGTGCCATAAATACATTAATCAAGGACACAAGATCCAATTACCTGAGAATTGGAAAAAATATGGATGACAATGTGTTTGAAGTAGATGGACTTCAAGTTATTCCATTTTTTGATCCTCCGCATTTAATGAAGGGGGTACGTAATAACTTATTGGGTAAAGCCATTTGTTTTACAATGAACGAAGAAAAAACATGCTAAATGGACAGACATCTACACAGCTTGGCAGTTAGACAGCTATAGTGGCGAATTAAGAATAATGCCAAAACTTACATAACACCATGTTGCCAAAGAAAAGATAAAGAAAATGAAGGTATCTATGTGCACACAGGTATTCAGCCATACAGTTTCTTCAGCTATTAATTTAATGGCCAAAACTGGTAAGTAATGGCTTAATTTTCTAGAATATCAGTTTTAGTAATTCATTTACAGAACATGGTGAAGGTAATTTAAAAATGGACAGGAGAGCCATTCAAACTGCGCAATTTTTAAAATTTTTTGACTGTGTTTTTGATAGTGTAAATGGCCATGCACGATTCCATTCTGGAGCAAAAATTTGAAAAACAACGATAAGTTTTACATCAACCGACAACATTCATGTTGACTTTTGGAAATCTGCCATTCAAATAATTACGTCTATGTTCACTATAGATAATAATGGTAGAAAAAAAGTTCCCCCTTCTTTTGGAAATTGGGTCATTACTTTAAAAAATTTTATTTTAATGACAAATAAATTAAGGACTATAGGGTTCAAGAAATTTGTTCCACGTTGCCTTAACCAAGATCCATTGGAAAATTATTTTGGAAGAATAAGGCAAAGAGGTGTGCGACACACAAATCCCACATATTCTTCATTTTGTAATATTTTTAAATCACTACTTGTTAATCAATTATTAAGCAAGCATTCCATAGGAGCTAATTGTGAAGATGACGAATGCAACATGCTGTTTACTTTGAAAAATTTCTTATCTTTCAGTGGTGTAAGTATATGACATATAGACTGGTATTTAGATAAACTTTTCTTTTTTTTTCAACAGGATAATGCAAATCAACCGAAAATAAATAAATGTTTTGATTTGCCTATTGATTTTGATGCCATAAAACCTTTAGAGGAAAATGCGATGACGTATGTAAGCGGTTATATTGCTAAAACTTTGAAGATAAGAAAGTGCATAATTTGCAAATACAATGTTTTAAGCAGAGGGGAGGAGGAAGATTTTAGTGCCTTCATTAAGGAAAAAGAATATGGCGGAGGAATTGCAAAGCGTTTGCAATACTGCAATAAAGATATGTATGTTTAAAAAAATATATACATATATACAATATAGCAACATATATATTGAAGAATAATATTTCTGTAGACAATCTTCTGCATAATATTGTAAATTTAATAAATACGAATGTCCAATTTAATTTTGTTGAATGTGAACATTCTGGAGCCCTGGAACAAAAAATAGTAAGAAGCTTTACAAAGCAAGCATTCCATCGGAGCTAATTGTGAAGATGATGAATGCAACATGCTGTTTACTTTGAAAAATTTCTTATCTTTCAGTGGTGTAAGTATATGACATATAGACTGGTATTTAGATAAACTTTTCTTTTTTTTTTCAACAGGATAATGCAAATCAACCGAAAATAAATAAATGTTTTGATTTGCCTATTGATTTTGATCCATAAAACCTTTAGAGGAAAATGCGATGACGTATGTAAGCGGTTATATTGCTAAAACTTTGAAGATAAGAAAGTGCATAATTTGCAAATACAATGTTTTAAGCAGAGGGGAGGAGGAAGATTTTAGTGCCTTCATTAAGGAAAAAGAATATGGCAGAGGAATTGCAAAGCGTTTGCAATACTGCAATAAAGATATGTATGTTAAAAAAATATATACAAATATACAATATAGCAACATATATATTGAAGAATAATATTTCTGTAGACAATCTTCTGCATAATATTGTAAATTTAATAAATACGAATGTCCAATTTAATTTTGTTGAATGTGAACATTCTGGAGCCCTGGAACAAAAAATAGTAAGAAGCTTTACAAAGCAAGCATTCCATCGGAGCTAATTGTGAAGATGATGAATGCAACATGCTGTTTACTTTGAAAAATTTCTTATCTTTCAGTGGTGTAAGTATATGACATATAGACTGGTATTTAGATAAACTTTTCTTTTTTTTCCAACAGGATAATGCAAATCAACCGAAAATAAATAAATGTTTTGATTTGCCTATTGATTTTGATGCCATAAAACCTTTAGAGGAAAATGCGATGACGTATGTAAGCGGTTATATTGCTAAAACTTTGAAGATAAGAAAGTGCAAAATTTGCAAATACAATGTTTTAAGCAGAGGGGAGGAGGAAGATTTTAGTGCCTTTATTAAGGAAAAAGAATATGGCGGAGGAATTGCAAAGCGTTTGCAATACTGCAATAAAGATATGTATGTTTAAAAAAATATATACAAATATACAATATAGCAACATATATATTGAAGAATAATATTTCTGTAGACAATCTTCTGCATAATATTGTAAATTTAATAAATACGAATGTCCAATTTAATTTTGTTGAATGTGAACATTCTGGAGCCCTGGAACAAAAAATAGTAAGAAGCTTTACAGAGCTGTTGATATTTAATTATGCAAAAGGTGCAAATAGAATACTCAATGGAAAAGATCGCAGACCAGTATCCAATAATGTGTCCAATTTGTACAAGCAAGCTTTTACCATTAACAATATGAATAAAGTCAGATAAAATATATATTTGGTTTTGATTTTATTTTTACTATTGCATTTGTATTAAATTAGTTTCGTTGAAATGACTAAACAATACAAAATTTTAAGACTTGAAAATGTTATATACCAATTTTTTTTTAAAACTATGTTATAGATTTATTATCACTGTATTAATTGGATTATAAAAATATATTGATACTAATTCTATAACTATGTTGTAAAAAAAAAAGTTATGCAAAATATTTAAAACAAAATGAATAAATTCCGAATTCAAATTTTCCCGGGAAATGTTCTCCTTAACCGGTAGATGACTCTCTTTATGGGTTCATCATTTATAATGGGAGCTTACATTCTATACTTGTTATAATTATCTATGGTCCAGCGCAAGTTGTGTTTGATTTATTTGATCGCCGACGCCGAGTATTCTTATATCTATTTGATCTCAAGATTTAAGACTCCGCGATTTCGACTTGACTTCCAAAACAAAGAAAACATAGCCCACGCTTTACAACAATCCCAGAGATTTTTTAGATAATAAACTAGGTGATTTACATTGAAGATTAGTAAAATATTAAAACTACGAGAGTATTATTTCTATCAATTGTAAATAAATATGTAGTTGCCACTACTACAGTTTTAACCTTCGTATAGTAATCGGAATATAAAAGTCGTTTGATTTCAGTAACTCAATATCGTAATTTTGTGCTCTGTATCTATATCTTTATAAACGGAAACAAATCGCAATTTCTCGCAAATGTTTGCTGTCATGCGGGGATGTTTCTGGGATTTCTAAAGAGGGATTTGTGTTGTCTGTAGGTACTGTTTATAAATGTTAAGTCATTCATAATCATAACAGTGCAGAGATATGATTAATAGCAAATTGTCTTTTTGCTGATGTCGTGAATTTTTTTTTTAAAACTGCAATATTCTTGAGTCTAAACTCGTTAACTCGTTCATTTATGTACATACAATATAGATAAATTCGAAGCGTCCAGCTATATCCGAAAAGTTTGCATTACTGCCAATATCTAAATTATTCCTTGCACCATTGTTGAAGACTAAAGGCAAAGGTACACATTAACAAAGTCTTGATCTTTATAACATAGGAAGTAACATATTTCGATGTTGCGAAGTGAAGTATGGTACGTTGAAAATCAATTAATCATGTCTTAGTATGTTTCCCGAAAAAAATAGAAGGGAATAAACCAAAAAATCTCCAGGACTAGGTATATAGCGTTCGAGAAGGAGGGAGAGTCATTGAAGCAGCGACCGTCCTGTCAAGATCATAGTTATAAATTGCGGCTATAAATAAATATAAATATTATTATTGTTATTATAATTGTTATTTAGTGCATCTTTTATTAATATAGTGTATTTTCGTAAGTAGTTTTAGTTTTATTCAAAGGAACCAAAGAGTTTTATAACATTATATCGTGCAAATTAGCGGTAAGAATGTTCAGCAAAAATTTTTGAGATAGTTAAAAAAATATTTTCTCCCAAAAAGATTTGTGACAAGTGTTGAAATTAAAATAATTTTTAGGCAAAACGAATACAAATTAAAATTAATGGAAAAGGTAATTCACTACTGTGAAACTATTGTCCATACTTAGATCAAGACAAATTTATAGTCTTATGCCTAGTAAAGTACATCTCCCTGGCCTATTTTAAGTAACTAGCGCTCTGTCTTTCAATTTTCTTACTGACAGTTGTGATAACTATAGTTGGCATTGCGAACGTTCGGTCACTAGCACGCATTTCAAGAAACGTTTTCAATATGCAGATCCAGATAGTAGATAAGATCGATTAAATATTTGCAGCATCAGGTATGTTTCAACAGTTTCTTCATGTAACCGTGTTAGCTTACACGGCTGGGTACATGTTAAAAGTGTTGGAGCAAGAAATGAACTTGAAAAGTTAAATAACTTTTAAAAAAATCTCGCTACAACCAACACGATAAATGACTCATTAGCTCAAGAAGGTATCGATCGCATGGCGTTTTAACCCGCCACGGTCGCCTCACTTTAGTGGATTATGGGAAGCAGGTATTAAATCTACAAAGACTCATTTTAAGCAGGTTGTCGGTAACGTTCCTTTGTTTTGAAGATTTCTACAGTTTTGACACAAATAGAAGCTGTTGTTAACTTCCGTCCCTTATCTCCACTCTCTCATGATCGGAATGGCCTAAACCCTCTTACACCTGGACCCTTCCTGATTGGAAGAGCTATTATTTTCTTTCCTGAATCAAGCGTGTTGGAGGAACCAGAAAATAGGTTATCGCACTACCAACACATTCAGAAGCTAATTCAGCATTTCTGGAAACGCTGGAGCAAGGAATATATTTTTGAACTGCAAACCCGATGCAACTGGAAACACAAGTTCTCCGATATAATGCAGGTGGGCAGTCTAGTCCTTCTTCGAGATGACAATCAACCGCCTCTATCTTGGAAACTAGGTCGTGTATTGGACCTTCATCCTGGTAATGACATCATCAGGGTTATTATCGTGAAAACTCCAACTACAACTGTGAAACGAACAGTGGGACAAGTGTGCGTTTTACCTGAACAGTAAACAGTAATCTGAATTTGAAGGGTATCTCACCTTTCAAGAAGACGAGTGAACAGGCTGCAAGGTCCAAGATTTCGAAAGCCGGTGCCTTCGAGGCAGGCGGCATGTTATGCGCGAGAATAATAATTTTTGTTTGTTTTTGTTGATTTTTCTTAAATATATGTACAGCTTAGTTATTTAGAATTAAATAATGTTCGCTTTAAATTGACGCCATGTATACCGAAAGTTTAATTATCTTATTTAAATTGTAAACCTTTCTCTCTATTCTAAGAAGCGACATCCTTATTAATTTTTTATTAGACTATTTCTACCTTGATTTATTATTTAATTATTGAACGTATTCAATACCCAGTTTTTAATCTCCCTAACTATTCATAATTTCACGAATTCCCTCGAATTATGTCATCAACTGGGCCGTACAATTGATACGGTTTGTATTAATAGTTATGTAATAGTTTGTGTGGGTAATGGCAAATTTTGCCTGCTTGTAGTATTTTAAAAAACAGTAAGAGCCAGAGCCTCATCCTAACAAGTAAAAACAAAAATTTATTCGATCCACAACACAATAGTAACGAGTGTTCAAATAGTAAGACAAAATCAAAATTAAGTACATAAGAAGTTGGATTCAATAAAGAATTATTGTAGTTAAAAGTGCATTTTTATTATCCAACACAAAAGAAGTGAAAACTCCGGCACAAAACTTTACAGGTAGTATTTAATAATTTTCAGCAAAATCAGTACATAAATTTGGATTAACAGTATATACAGCGAGGGCGTTAAGTATTCTATGACAAAAGTGTTTTTTCTAATTGATATATTTTGTACAGGCTGTTTCATTAAGAATTGTCCATATAGTAACTGGAAAAGTCTCAACACAAAATATGACGATTTAACCTAAAACACTTAAATAAAATATTCCTCCTTACCGAGATACAGGTTGTTTTATTATAAATATTCAATTTTAAGATTTTGAAAATTCAGAATTATGATTTTTATTATCAAATACTAATAGAATAAAATGATGGTTACATAAGATAAACGTATTAAAACAAATATTTATTTAGAGTACTGTAACAAAAAATCAAATTAGTTAACATTATAATAAATTTTCAAAGTGGCTTCCATTGACATCAGTACATTTTTGAATTCTATAGGTCTCCTAAAGTTTAGAAATATGTTCTGTTGATTCCTAATCAAATTCGCAGCATTTTATATTTGTTGCCATAATTCTTGTCGGGTATTAATTTCTTGAGCGTCATAAAATAAAAATAAAAATTTAGGGGATTAAAATCGCTACTCCGACCAGCCATGGAAATTCACTTCCTAGCCCTATCCATCTACGAGGAAATTGATTGTTCATATAATTTCGCACCACTAAGGGAAAAAGTGGTGAGGCGCCATCTTGCATAAACCACACATATCTCTTTGCTTTCTAACTCGTTCAGCTCACCATATAGTGTATTTTGAAGAAATTCCAAATATGAATTGCCATTGAAATTTGCAGGTAATTCAAAGGGACGTATTACATTATCTCTAAAAATTCCACACCAAAGAAATTCCAAATATGAATTGCCATTGAAATTTGCAGGTAATTCAAAGGGCCGTATTACATTATCTCTAAAAATTCCACACCAAAGAAATTCCAAATATGAATTGCCATTGAAATTTGCAGGTAATTCAAAGGGACGTATTACATTATCTCTAAAAATTCCACACCAAACACTTATTCTCGGTTCAGGTTGAAAGTGTGCTTCTTTGACGGCACGTGGATTTTCATTATCCCAAATGTGGCAATTCATTCAATTAAACACGCGTCTACGTGTTAAAGTGGTTTCAACACTAAAAATAATATTGGTAACAAAATTGTTATTTACATTTATCCTATCCATAATCAATTGCGCAAATTCCATTCGTCGAGGAAGATCTGTGGGTAGCAAGTTCTATCTATCCCTACCGCACGCCTCTAGTAATAGCGGAAAACTATCTTTTACCACTATTTAAAGTATCCCAACATATGCAAACTGTTTGCCTAGTATGAACAACAAATATTACAAGGTGTCAAAACAATGAGTTAAAATCATTTTAGAATATTTATAATAGAACATCCTTTATCTCGATAAGGAAGATTATTTCATTCAAGTGTTTTAGGTTAAATCTTCATATTTTGTGCTGGGGTTTCTCAAGTTACTATATGGACAATTCTTAATGAAACAACCTGTATAAATAGAAGTAATTTGGAAATTTTCGTGGTGGTTGACAATACGCTATGATATTTGAAGTCACAAATACTTTGGACTATTTTGTACTTGTTAAATTTAATGCAAAACGAATACGAAACTTTGATGTATTCCACTTGAAAATTAAGACAAATTACTAAAAATAATAATTGTAATTAAGTTCGGATTAAATCTTCTATTAATTATGAAAAGCAGTTTCTGAAATGAAGAATGGCGCAAAAAAAATAAAATTCAGGTTGTATCACAAAATTTTTAATTTGTAGATTTTCAATTAAAACATTTCAAATATAAGCATCTACATTATGGACAATTATCTTTTCCAATTGAACTTCACATTTTATTCTTTTACAAAATTTTTTTTTTCGATACTTTTTATTGTTTTGTTTGCATTTATATATTTTTTATATCACTTCTGTTGTTAATTGAATTTCTTTCTTGTTTAAAAAAATGATTAATATTAAACAAGAAAAAAATTCAATTAACAACAGAAGTGACATAAAAAAATCGAAGCGTATATACTATACCTAATGGAACGATTTGCAATTTACCATCATGCATATATGTTATTATATAATTATCTATCATATGTTATTTAAATATCTGTACACTGGCTTATCATGCTGGCAGTTCCGTGTTTAGATCCCTGACTGGGCTGTTCGAGTAGGTTTCCGTGATTTTCCTTATAGTTCAAGGCGAATGCCAACAGCTTAAAATCTTAAGTCGCTCCACGGGCGCAGACATGATGGCTTGCCAATCCCCCGCATTTTGCTGTCTAGTGTTCTGAACCACGAATTATTATTATTAAATTTGAATGTATCTTTGAATATTTCAATTTTATCCATGACAACTACAGATATACAAGTTTGACATTGATATACTCTCATATATATTTTTAATTTCTTTGAAAAAGACAATATGTGTCGAAACATGTAAGATTGCTTTAAATATATACATATCAAAGTTAACCAAACCTTAAATCGCCGACTAATTTAATCTATTATAACATACAAAGTCAAGAAATAATTATCTATATATCTATATATATATATATATATATATATATATATATATATATATATATAGTAAACCTAATCAGTAGGCGATTATTATTATATTTATATATATATATATATACCATGTGGCCGCGTGCGTCTGCACTATAGCGATACCTGTAGTGTAAGCAAAACACACAGAGGTGTCCGTGTGTTAGAACGGTAAAGAAGTAGACGCAATGTTCCAATGTGTAGTCGCGCAAGCGCATTAGCCTGACGATATAAACATTGCAACTAACACCCATATGCGGGAGCGACAGCTAATGCGCTTGCGCGACTACACATTGGAACATTGCGTCTACTTCTTTACCGTTCTAACACACGGACACCTCTGTGTGTTTTGCTTACACTACAGGTATCGCTATAGTGCAGACGCACACCGCCACATGGTATATACACATGACGAAATGATAACCTCCTTCTTATTGGAAGTTGGTTCAAAATTGTCACATACTTTGTACTACTTTTTCTGAATAATTCTAAGTGTATGCAGTTTTATGCAATCAGCTGTTATTCTACTGTATGTATTTACTACATTGTACCTACTATTGCTGTTTTATGTATAGAACTCTACTGTGTGATTTTAAATATTCCATAGCTTTACTTTTGCAATATGTACATATATCGTACATAATTCGTCTTTTTTTGTTAGTGGTATTTTATCTTATCGTAGGTAACATATTAAATTGCGTCATACGTTGTTGGTTTCTAATTTTCGTAATTGCACGTTAAGAGAGTGACATGCATTCATTGAACGCTTTTGTTTTAAGTTTTTGGAAGCGGATGTGGTAAACAATCTATCATTAAAAGAAATTTCTTTGAGACAGTTTGTCTATAAATACATCATGATTTATTTATTTTCAACGTTACTAGTTTAGAATATGAAACCCTCCGTACAATTGTTCTTTATCCTACAAATGAAAGTTCTTTTAAGAAACTCTACTAAGAGCAGAATATTTTAATGTGTTATTTACTGTCAATGTAAACACCACTACCAAGATAAATATACAGAAAATACAGTGTTAAAATTTATTTTGATTTATGACTGCAGCTTTTTATAACGCATTAAACATGTGCCAGATCAGTTTACTATTAAATTAATTAAGAAGGTAATATATCATTTAAATTACACGTGTAATAATGAGAACCGAGCAATGTCAAATATTTTGCTTGGAAAATTAGCGCAGACAAAATATTTGTCGTATTAAATACTGTAACAACAAGGTTAATTATCATTACTAATTATAATTCATTAATTTGCTTAAATTAATACAACAAAAGAGGTTTAAACGCTTGCGAGTGCAAAGAGACTTTAGATTCAGTTTTTAGTGAACAAGCACCTTCCTTGGCTACCGATGGTATATGGAATTTGAAGGCGAAAGGAATTCTGTTCAGCCTCAAAAAGGAGCATGGCGTCCTGCTACGCTGTCACCGACAAAAATATTTCTGCTGTTAAAAAAATAATTAAAGAGGACAATAAAGCCACTTATGCGGTAATAGAGTATCAACTCAAGATTGGATCCTCGGCTGTTAAAACAATCATACACGATCACTTGCATTTAAAAAAAGTGGTAAGTCGTTTTATGCCGCATCACCTTTTCGGACTTCCAAAAAGCAGAGCGTGCAAGAATTTGCCATGAAACTTTAAATTTCTTAAATGATGGCGGGCACCATATTTTTTCCAAAATAGTGAGAGGCGACGATGGGTACTACGAATGCTAACAGATGCGCACAAACCAACTCGAAAAGACCTTTGCAGTCGTCTTTTAAAGCGGTATAGACACGACCAAGAATATTTTCCTGCAAGATTAGTGACAATGGATGATTCCTGGATCCATCATTATGATGCGCAAAAGTGTTCTCTTGCATCAGGATAACGTACCCAGTCATAGGCCGGTCATTGCAATAGTTGCAATATCTCAAGCAGACTTCGAATTAGTTGAGTATCCAACATATTCGTCACATGCGGCTCCCAGCGATTACCGACTTGCATGGTAAACTATTTCCGTTAGATAATAATGTGATGTGTGCGGTAAATCAGTGGTTTTTAGAGGTTGAACAATCATTTTTTTTAGAAGCACTAGAAATGCTAGAATATCGATGGGAAAAATGTGTTAATCTTAATGGAGACTATGTTGAAAAATAAAAGTAAGATATTCGTCAATTTTTTATTGTGAGTGCGGCAGGGGTGGAGCAAAGGGATTCACCCTCGTATACCCCATGTATTGATTATTTTGTTTATAGTTTGTTATAGTAAATACCAATTTTCTAAATTTTAAATTCCATTCTAGTAATTCTCCATAATAATAACAAGCCAACTGCAGAGGACATTGGCAGATCATGAGTTATTATTAGGTTTTTGGGATATCCGTGGAATAATTATGATTGACTACCTAAAAAAGCCGTAATTGGAGATTCTTATTCGAAATTACTAACCGCCCTGAGAGAGAAAATTAAGGAAACAAGACGTGGCATATTAACGAAAGATGTGCTGTTTTTGCAGGACAATGCCCCTGCACACAAATCGCGCATTACCATAAATACAATTCGGGATCTAGGGTTCGAATTATTGGAACACCCTTCTCATTCCCCAGACTTGGCCTGCTCAGACTATTATTTGTTCCCTTGATCTAAAAAAAAGTTTAAAAGGACGTCAATTTTTGTGTAACGAAGAGGTAATAGAAGTTGGAGGGCTGATTTGCAGACCAAGAAGCATCTTTTTTTAGAAGAGTTAAAGGCGTTGCAGGATCGTTGTATTAAATGTATTAATTTAAGAAGAGACTATGTTGAATAATAAAATATTAGTCCCAACTTTAAATTGTTTAAATAGTAGGCTAAGAATCAATACGCCCTCGTACCTATAAGTAAATGTTTACACCTAAATACCAATACCATAAAATACAAAGAGAAAAATGTACCAATAGGAAACAATATTATATTCCTAAATGCTGAACATGTTACAAATTATAAACACAGAAGTATCTAAAATAACTTCTTTATTTGTTATCCGATTTCAATAAATAATAAGTAAAGAAAAGGCTTTACAAAATCTATTTAGTGGCACTGATTCCAATTTGTTTCACCGTTGTCTTGAATATCCAACAATTGTCATTTTTTTAACGAGCATGGTAGTTCCTTTTGCTTTAATATGGCAAGGAATTTTTCTCTGAATCTAGTGATGTTCATTTGGTGAATAACTAATTTAAAAAAATATATACTTTGCACCGTATACCAACTTCTCACAAAATCTTTAAGTAAGCCGTGAAAAAGAATCAGCATACAAAGAGAGTTATTTTACACAGATATTGAGAACTGCAGCTAACACGCACTGTAGTAACACTCAGTTATTTGGTATCCGAGGTTTTAAAATTTTTCCAGATTTCAAAGGAAATCGTATCTATTATGGAGTTTTGTACGCATTTACCTAGACGTGATATTATTTGCTTTATTTGCTAATTAACGAGTTTTTAAGTTACCACACCGACTAAAAATATTTTCAAAAAGGACTTTCAAAAATCGTATTAGTTTACATATTCTGTCAACTATCTCTAATATTCATCTTTCAATGTTTTCAGCACTGTGTAACTATATGACTAACATTGGAAATATAACGACGAAACAGATATTACAATTAAATACTAATAAAATAACCTAGCTATGTGAAAATGTTAATAACAACATCCAGACAATTATATTATTAAGTATTGCAATATGAGCAATATGAACGACAATTTTCTAGAATAGACCTATGGACTCAAAAACAATGTAATCACAATATCGAAACATTCGCAATGCATATTGCGAAAGCACACAAATAATGCTGATGCCGACCTGTTTTTAATTGGTACAGCGTATATACCTATTGTAAGCAGTGTATTCACAATTAATAGTGTGTTAATAATAAATCACCAGAACAGAATGTAGCGCAGTCAGTGAAAGCTAACTATGAATTATTATGAATGTACTTACATATACATACATACATATCAACATATTACATACGCTTGAGGTTCTTTACTGAAGCAGTATTCTGAAAGTTTGAAAAAGTGATTTTTGTTTTCTCAATTTTCTTAAATTATACACATATCTACTAATATGTGTGCAAAAGTTACTGAAAAATATGTACAGTTCACAAAGCTATCGACGTTTAAAAATTACAATATATATTACTACATTAACAGATATGAAATGGTCTCAACATATCTGTTATTTTTGTTAGGATAAGATGTGGATATATAAACACATTTAAGTTAAGTGTGTGGACATAGAGAGTGCAGCAACATTATGAAGTTAAAGGAATTTCAGTGCAATGTTTAGTCGAAGTACCACATCAAGTTTAATTGGATTTAGTAATTGATTGGGAAAAAAAGGAAAATCAACAAATAATGAAAGCTAAGACAAGATTGGCAACTGTAACAAAAGAAAAAAGTAGAAAATTAAGATCATATTAGTAGACAACATGGGTTCTCTAGACGTCAATTTTTTCTTAGTGTTGTCGATAATCACTGCATTTGTGATTCTGGTGAATTACATTTTAAAATGAAGTATCATTTGATGTGTCCTAATATAATGTAATCTACATATAAAAAACTCCGGTAAATGCATGTATGTATCTCAAAACTATGCGAGTGTGCGAGTATCTTTACAATTAATTATATAATTATTATTATAATATATATTATATAATACCGGGTGTCTCATAACGGACGACCAAAAATTTACCAGTGTATACGGGACAGCCGAGTAAAGAAATTCCTATGAACCTATGTCCTAATGCATATAGTTATGGAACTACAGGAAGTGATAGTCGAGCTCTATTACAAGCACATGGTCTATGAATATGTCATGTCAGTATGACAGTTCATATTACCGTTTAAGTGAATTGTTACTATTTCCAAAATGGGAGATTTTACTTTGGCTGAATATGCAGACATTATTTATATGTACGGGTATTGTGATGCTAATGGTCTACATGCGTGTAGAGAATATCAGAGCAGATTTCTAAATAGGCGTCAACCATCTGTTTGTTAGAACGTTTCAGAGGTTACGAGAAACTGATGCAACAACTATTAAAAATTATGGTGGTGTTCATGCGAACGCAAATAATGTCGACAATGAAATTAATATATTTGATGCAGTTTTGGGTCATCCCAGAATTTTTCCAAACTGTAGGTAGAGAACAACTCCATCCATACCATTTTCAACGTGTGCAATCCCTTCTGCCAAGAGACTATGTGCATCGCATGGAATTTAGTCGTTGGCTCCTGCATCGGCATAATGAAAATCCATACTTAATATCAAACATATTATGGTCCCATGAAGCTCATGTTACACGAGATGGAATTAATAAAATTCATAGTAGCCATTTGTGGTCCATCGATAATTCGCACGCAATCATTGAAACACGATATTAGGACCATTTTAGTGTTAATGTTTGGGCTGAAATTTTTCGAGGAGATTTGCTAGAAATCCATATTTTAAATTAATGTTTAAATGCGCAATTGTATAAACATTTTTTAAATGATCGGTTATCGAAATTATCGAGATGTTCCACTGGATATTCGTCTAAGGATGTGGTATCAATATGATGGTGCGCCATGTCATAGCGGAAGGAACGTCATCATGTGGTTAAACTTTCGGTACTCTGGAAGGTGGAATGATCGTGGAGGATCTGTTGACTGGCCAGCAAGGAGCCCCTATTTAAACTCTGCTGATATTTTTCTTTGGAGTCATATAAAGCAGTTAATGTACAGTATTGAAATTGATACACGCGCACAACTGCTTGAGAGAATTTTTGACGCTGTTATTGAAATTCGCTAGCTAGAGTGTACGATTTGCTTATTCGTAGAGCTTATGTTTGCATTAGAACTCAAGGAGCACAATTTGAACATTACATTAATGAATTATAGAACTTTCACTTCTTGTAGTTCCTTAAGTATACATACTAGGACATTGGTTCATAGGAAGTTCTTTATTCAGAAGGGTGCCCCTTATAGGCTGGTACATTTTTAGTCGTCCGTTATGACTCACCCATATATATATATATATATATATATATATATATATATATATATACTAAATAAAAATATTTTTTTGGTTTTAGCGACCTTTAATGAAATCAAACAATTTTGTTTATGAAAACGACGTTTTGACTTTTATTAATTATTAGTCTTTGTCAAGTTTGTACATGTATATAAACTATAACGGAACAAGAAATTATGTTTTTAATAATATTTTATATGAAAATTTTTGTATAACTAAACTCACCAATTGTTCTATTCGTTAATTAATGCATTCCTAGGAACTAAACTATCTTAAACTATACACTTCACAAGCTTTTCCCTTTTCCTTTCATAGTTGTTTTGGAAAAGGGATATGTGTTTCAACTGAGATATTTTGTGCTCCTTTCTGTACGTGGACCTAACGGTTTTGTTTTACTGCGTTTTTGTGTGAATTATTTTTTTATTATGCTCTTGACTTATTTTAAAATTTCATTTTGGTTTTTTTAACTTCTGTTCGGAAATTGTAAACGGGGGTATATTATTTGATAAGTGGGTAATAAACTTTTGTAAGTCCATCTATTTCGTTTCGATCATTAACTGTGTTGTTATTTTTTAATATATATATCATTTCTAAAATTTCCCTGGTTTTCGTGGGAAATTTTAGAAATGATACACATATTTTTAAACATTGTTTTAAATATATACATTTTGAAGTAAAACCAGACCTTAAATCGCCAACTAATTGAATCTACCATATATATATATATATTATTCATTGAATAATTAATTTCACATTTGCCCCAACAAGCAGATTGCACAGCAATGTGTATGTAAATATTAGGTACAGTATAAATTCATGTTAACTTGCCTGTTATATTAATGGTGAGAATGATGTTAAAATAAATCAGCATATGTGACTAGTTGGTCCTTGGTATGTACGTTTTTATGTCATCTGAAAAGGTAAAAAAATCTTTAATAGAAACCTTTGGAAATATAGACTGCAGAAGCAGAGAGGAAACACAACAAAGACAGGATATGTTATGTTTGGTTGAATTGCATTTGCATTCATTGTCACTACTTCGAATCTTCAACTGTTATTTTTCATGCGATTAATATTACTGTGTTTAGATGATACCGCATAATAGAATTTTTAATATAATAACTATCGGATCCGGATAATTATAACTGACAAGGTAACAACTACTTTAAATAAATAAAAATTATAATAATTCTAGAATTATACTGTAAATAGAAAAGAGAAGGTCAAAGAAAAAGGAACAGCGACATTGAATTTCATCATTCGTAAATTTTATCATAGTTTAGATTTTACAGTCACCGCGCAACACGAACGACAATGCTAATTATTTGCACATCAAACATCAAACAGTTGTGGATAATCAAAATGATGGGACGGGACTGTAGACAAGGTCGTAATCATCTATGCTCTACAAATGCTTTTTTATAATTTTTAGGTAGAGACCTTTTATGAAGTATATAATTGCGAATTCAGTAAGCGTGAAATTTATAAAAAAAAAAGTGTTACAGATATAAAATTTTACACATTATATAACCTATTCATAAAATATTTACTTGTAAATAATCTTTCATAGATTCATAATGCATTTTTCTAATATTTGTAGTAAATAAAAAGGAGTAGAAGACTTATTTGAAATTAAATTTGACGAAAGTATATACGATGGCGGATTGATATATACGAGGGAAGATCGGAAGGTTTCTAGAACAAACCAGAAGATGGCCTTGTGCGCGCGCATGTGTTTTGAGTGCCCCATCTATTATATACCTAACTGGTGTCAAATTTTTATAGAGATAGTGCATAAAGTAAAGCCGTTATAGCCAAGCAAGTGGGCGCATTTTCTTAATCATGAATAAAATCGAATTACATGCAGTTATTAAATATTTTTTTTCTGAAAGGCTTAAATACTAAAGAAATAAAAACGGAATTAGACGAAGTTCATGGAATCTTCACCGTAGTGTGTAATCGTTGCGAACTGGATTGATGAATTTAAACGTGGCCGAATAAGCATAGAAGATGCATCGCGTTCTGGAAGACCAAAAACGACGAAGAAACCATTAGAAAAGTTCAGGCAATCGTGATGAATGATCGCCAATTAAAGTTGAGAGAGAGCAGAGGCAGTAAGCATATCATAGACCCCACACTGGATTTTTTGAGACGTTTTGTAACCGTCGATGAAACGTGGCTACACCACTTCACGCCAGAGACCAAAACAAAATCAAAGCAGTGGACGGTACGCGGTGAAACAACTGTAAAGAAGGCCAAGACGATGTTGTCAGCTAGAACGGTGATGGTTACTGTCCTTTGGGATTTCCGAAGAATAATTTTTATTAACTACTTGCAACACGGGAGGACAATAACAAGCGGGTATTATGCGTCGTTATTAGACAGATTGAACGAAGAAATCAAAGTCAAAAGGTCTCAAATAGCAAAGAAAAAAGTCTTGTTCCACCAAGACAATGCCCCATCCCACAAGTCGGCAGTTGCACCGTACTCGCCAGATTTAGCCCATTCGGACTTCTTTCTATTTCCGAACCTCAAGAAATGGTTGGCTGGAAAGAAATCCTCATCGAATACTGAAATCATCGAAACTGCAAATTAACATTTTGAAGGTTTTGATAGTTCTTATTTTTCTGAAGGAATGAAAGGTCATAAAAGACATTGGACTAAATGTATAGATTACCACGAGACTATGTACAAAAATAAATATGATTTTGCCCCGAAAAGTGGTGTGTGTCTTGTTCTAGAAACTCTCCGATCTTCCCTCATAAATATGGTTTCCAATCTCGGGATCCCGGCCAAATTTACGGTTCCGAAAACACTCGGGATTCAGCATTACAAATCCCGGGATTTTTCGGGATTATAAAATTTACTACATTAGAATTTTTAAACGTGCGCGTAATATAACCGGCACCCGGTAAACTATCGGTGGCAGCATAATCAAATGATCATGTTACTAGCGCGTATTTGTCAGTATACAATTATAGTTTAGGTTAGAACAGAACAAATGTGTGCTCGTTTTACAAGTCCTTTTATATTATATATAAAAACTAATTTTAATTCGTAAAACATGGATCAACAAGATATTCCATATATTACACATAAAAAGATAAATGTAATACATCTGTATGGTATTATTTTTTAAAAGCAGCAGATGGAAGAACAGCGTAACGCTGTGTTGAAGACCCTCGGTGGCCGTACAAAAAGTTTACATACTCATTTAATGTCTAAAAATAACAAAAAGATTAATGATAACACTTCAAACTTGCCTGGACCAAGTAGTATAAATGACAGTGAAATTGAAGTGCTACCAATGAAACGAAAAATCTCCAATTATTTCCTACCTTCTGAAAAATCTGCATGCGATGTAATTTTAGCTAGGATGACTGCTTTAGTTAATCTGTTTGCTACTTTACAAGATTTAAGACAACTTTTGATATCAATTTATATGAATATTAATGTACATTGCAAAGAAAACTTTTGGAGTTGGATCGGGTCTCATTAATATTCACGGATTTATGTCGCCGAAAGATGTGAAGATATTTTAAAGCAATGTTTGCATAAACATAGCATCTCACTTACAAAAGACATAGTTGCTATAGTTACAGATATCCCTATATAATGCTAACAGTTGAAAGGATAGTAGAAGCTGAACATAATTTGGGTCTAGCACACGGTATACACCTACAATAAAAATAAAGAACTACAACTAAACATTACAATATCGAAAACTCTAGCAAATGAAATAGATTCCTTACAAATAGAAGACGATTGTTCCAGTGGCAATGATGATATTGATGAAGATTTCACACATTCGCAGATGGGATTAGACTTTGAATCTATTTACAAAGATGTTGAATTATCAAGTTAGAATGAGATTAATATTAACAAACCGATTTTATTTTACAAAAATATATGAAAGCAGAAAAGGGAAAATAGTTATTCCACCTTTTAGATTGTAAAACACGATGGAATTCTCTTTTAATAATGCTTGAACGTTTTCTTTCTTTGAAAACATGCATACGAAAAGCTTTGATTGGTTCAAAATCTCCTGTGATATTTGAGGAAGATGATTTTAATATAATTGCTGATATAATAGACGTGCTTACTCCAGTGAAATTGCATGTGGAAGCATTATGTCGTCGAGATGCAAATTTATGTACAGCAGAAACTTCTTATGTCTGAGATATTCAAAAAACAAACATATTTAGCTCAAAACATGTTCCAAGCTTTGAAGATTAGAATACGCCAAAGACGTAAAGAAGAATTGTCCGTAGTTTTCCAATATTTACACAAACCCACATTTAATGATCAAGAGGAATTTCAATTATTTACTTTGTCTAGCAAAATAAGCTAGCATCTAATGAGGGTTATCTATTGACCAATATTGGCAATTATGGTGATTAACGTTACCATTCAAACAAAACGTAGCCTCATCGGAAAACAGCAAATTGTATGTAAAATATTGGTAATTTTTGCAAATTCCGCTTCACTTTCGCAAAATTCCAATCTACGATCATAGCTCCCGTTCAAGAATTCTTGCATAAATGTGGTTTATACGGATATTTTTCGTGCTTCAATATTCTGGGTACTGATCGGCAACTTATATCATATTTTAGTTCGAGAGATGTAGTAGAAGTTTGTGGTAATTCTTCTAATGCCATAGCAATATCTTGAGCAATAACTTCATTAGTTGCGACTTTTGGTCGTCCGCTTTTCGGGAAATTTCTAACATTTCCGATCAAGTTATACCTTCTCAAAGTTTTACCAACGACAGTTCGTAATATTGGATACCCATCTTGATGCAAATTCTTTTTCAGTTAATTGAAACATTATTAATATTTGGACATCTACAAAGTTAATTCTGACAGTTAAAGTCAAGTATAGCAAGCGCCAAATAAGATGGCGAGCGGAGGGGGTGCGCAGTAGTCGTTTTTAAAAACGTGAACGCCTACTTACTCAAGTAATTGTCAGAATATATTTGTCAGTGACGGAACATAATGTCTTTGCTAGGGGATCATAAAGTGATACACTCTCAAACGCGAGAAGTAGTTTGTAATGTTTACAATTATTTTTATAAACATAAAAGTACATCATTGCTATTAAGTGAAATAAATATTTAGAATCAGAAGAAATATTAGTTGATGATATAATGTATATAATGAGAGTGACAGTGATGACGACAGCTTCAGTCCCGAAGAAGATTAATTTGTTTAATCTATTCTACTGCTAGTAATAAAGGAATAAACCATTTATAAATTAAATATTCTGTGTACGTATGCAAACAAATAGATTTGTGTTTTCCGATATTCTTAACTATCTGTTTGTACATTTAAATCTCATTTCATATGTAAATTGTTTCATTAATTATAAATAACATCGTCAACTGTCAACACAAAAAAAATGGGAAATCCAAAATTTGATCGTGTGCTATTAATTGTCAGCTTATGTCAGCTTTGTGTCAACCGTTTGACACGAATAAAAATTCGTTTCAAACGGCTGTCAAACATTACTATTGGTTTTAGTTTTAAGTATGCCAAAAGCCCGAATCTTAATCTAATTGTGGGGCACCTGGAAGAAACAATGGGGCTTAATAACTTAAGACAGACAGGAATTGATTAATGGCATAAACGAGTGTTGGCAAAATTTAACTGCACAATATTGTGAAGCTCTAATAAGATCTATGCCTAGAAAGATTAATTTGGTGATAGAAAGTAATGGCAATGCAACAAAATACTAAAGTATTATATTTCTGTTAATAACTACCTAATCAAAAATATGACCTTTATTTTCTTGCCGCATATTATTTTACGACGTCTAATTAAATTATTTTGATTAATCATTCGGATGGCAATGTCAGATAATTCTAACCTCTTTGAAAAAAGCTATAATTAAACAGATTAAAAAAACATAAAACACAAATTTCTGTGTACGTCAATTTCCCATTTTTTTTTGTGGGAAGCGTAATATCATTTCGTTTGGTAATGAACGTATATGCATAATGCATATATGTCATGACACATGTGTTTAATTGTTTCTGTAACGTCTAATTGATTTCACAATAAAACTATACTGTTCAAAAAATAAGTTTTTATATATTTTATTCTGATAAATTATTAATTTATTATGTGATAGATGTGTAGTTTACGGCGCCTATGGTATCTTGCATTTTATGTAAAACCAAATACAAATCTCCCCACTACTTCTAATGCTGCACGAACTTACTCCCACCGTTCGCAATCTTATTTGGTGCTTGCTATACTGAATTTTAATTCCATGGCTTACAAAACATAAACATGACTTTAAAATATCAGTTTTAATTAAATATCTTTGTTGTTATTGCACAAAATAGTGTCAAACCTTATTATTGCTGAACTCCCAGAGTAGAGGTCTATTGAAATTCGTGTTTCATTTAAAATAAAAAAGTTAACATCGTTTCTGGCTAAACCGGAAGACTGATTTGAATATAAATATACTGTTATTAAAATCTAAGTAGCCACATCAAAGATATTCGAATGGATCCATACCTAACCTGTATATCAATGAAATGGCTTTCTAACGATATTTTGTATTTATATTATATATTTATATTTATTTTTATATTACATTTATATTATGTATTTATATATATTTGTTGTCGTATCTTTTTGGCAAAATTAATTACGTGAGTTCCAAGGGATTTCGTAATGGGAATTTATGATTATTTCAAAAATACTTCAGCGAATAAATTTTAATCATCTACCTACTATTCTTTATCCTTTTTAATACCATTCATATAACTATCTATTCGATGCTATTATAAGTAGGTGAGTTGAACAAATGTGAAACTATAAAAATATAATCTTACTATTAATGTATTAGAATATATTTACATAGCATACTTTTTTAACGATAGAAACTTCTCAATAATATATACTTCAAAATTGAACATTTCCCATCAAAAATCTCTATAAAAAATAGCCGGTATTAGATTTATTAGATAAAATAGTAATGCTGGTGTTATTAAACACAAGTTTCCAAACTCCGGTCAACTTATGGACCCGAACATATGAGAACGATTCTTAACGTAATTTGATGCGCTGAATTCGAATCGTCGATTCGTTTGTCAAAATTGGTTCTAGTTTACGAGCTCTCGCATGTTGGCAGTATTCGAAACGGTTTGTTTTTGTTTCAGAATGTGTGAAAATGCAGAGACAGCATTGCAAAGTCGATTCGAAGTATTTTATATTTGCGGATGTTATATGCTCGGAAAAACTGTTAAAATAATGACAAATGCGCTCGAAGATGCGTATTTGCATTACTTTGGTTTCTCTCTAGCAAACACAGCCGTGGATGCCAAAATTGAACAAGTCGTCACTCGGTGAAAATGTTTACTTTCCATTTTCATTGCCAATGCTATTGAGAGAGAGAGACGAAAAATCATGTAGACTACTGTTACTTTTGCTAGATGAATGTCGTCGGTATAAATGCAAAAAAACTAGCACAGTGTAAATATCCTGACGTATTATCAGTGTCAAAGCCAGTTCCACGTACGGGCGATGATCCATTGCCAGTTTGTCCAGGTATGAGTGCAAATGGCGTGGAAACTTCGACTTCATCAGAAATGTGTAGTGGAGACGATTTCGTCATGGAAGAAAAATATTTGCAAAGTGAACTGAATGATTTGATTGGTGATTTGTCGAACCAAAAAGCAGGATTGCTCACATCACGGTTACAGGAGTGAAAATATCTTGACACTCAAACATAAGCCACTATGTACAGAAACAGAAATTAGGTGTTTTTATAGTTTTTCGAAAAAGATGAGAACATCTGCTTCTGCGGTGACATTAACGATTTACATGATGTGATGAATAGATCGTATGATAGAAATAAATGGCTTTTGTTCATCGATGGTTCGAAATACATCCTGAAGGCTGCTGTGCTACACAATGAAAATAAAAAAATCGACAGCATGGGAATCACTTTCAAAGTATTGTTTATAGCTTTTTCGATAAACGCAAATCCCCGGATTTAAAGAAAATTGGAATTTGTTGCAAAATTACAGCAAATATTGGAGCTTGAATGTCTCTGAAAATACATTTCCTTTATCTCGTTAGACCGAAGGCCATCCAAATGACCATGAATGATATTGATTTTAGATCGCGTGTTGCTCTCATCAAAAAACAGCGCGGTATGATCACCAAAGGCTTAATGCACCTGCTTACACATCTCGAGGTGCGGTGGAGGAATCAAAGCGACGTGGCTTTAAAATTTTATCACATCCGCCTTATTAACCCGATCTCACCCCCAAACGACTTTTTCTTAATCCCAGTACTCAGAAAACCATTGCAGAGTCTGAGATTCGACAACACAAATAAAGTCGTTAGTAGGTAAGCTATGCTGATTATGCGCAAAATTCCATGTATTTTCTTATGGAGGTTCAGTTTGCATTTTTTGAGGTTGTGGTGGAGGAAGGTAGTGGAGCCCATCGCCGCCGTGTTTCAAACACAAACCTGTCTCTGAAACATACAAACCTGTCTTTGAAACAGGCCTGTCTTTTCAAAGATAGTTCCGTCTGCTTCAAAGACAAACCTGTCTTTAAAACAGACAGCTCTGTCTTGCAGACACACGTTATGTCACATTCGACGGCGGCGGTCTCCGGTATAGCTTATCTACTGTAATTAAAGAGATGGAATAATGGTTTTCGACGCAATTACAATCTACAGGTCTACAATGATGGCATTCGAAAGGATAAGAAAAGCTGGGTGAAATGAATAACTCTAGATGGTGACTATGTAGTGAAGCCTTAAGAATAATAAATAAAAATTAAGTTTCAATCTCGTTTATTTTTTAGTAATTAATTAAAAATTTACGATAACCCCTCGTATAAACTAAAAACATAATATATAATTATATACACTTTATTTGTTTCACTATATTTTAACAAATTCGTTTCTGTTTCGTACAATTTTATATCTGTTCAGTTTGTTATATGGGGATGAAATTTTAGTCTAGAATTATTGGTTTTGTTATTGGATACTATCACATTATAATATTATCAAATAATTAAAATCTATTATGGATGCTACAAAGACAATAAATTCATCACTTCATATTTTTGAAAAGGAACGTTTATTTTTGTTTAGTCATAAATGAATTAGTAATTTTAAGGATCTATCCATAATACTTCTTGTGTTTACATCTAGAACTATTTTTTTTTTCTTAATTTCTGTCAACTTTTATTTTATCTTGTTTTGTATTTCTTCCGCTGATGGTATACAAGATCAAGTTTATTTTCTTCGAGTATGTTGTCATTACATCAAAATAATCTTCGGACAAATAAATTCTTTGGTGATGTTTTAGTGCACTTTCAATATCGCTTCAACATTATTTAGGACAGTTTATGCTGAGAAATAAGAAAACAAATATAATGTGTGTGATTGAAATATTGTTAGTAATACGAGGGCAATTCGTAAAGTAAGTTTCGTTTCCGCCTAGTGAGCAGAGGAGTAGGGCTTTGGCGCGATCGCAGCGCTGTGGTGCAGTATGTTTCAGAGTCTGGTAGTGCTACTGATAGAATCGTTCGGAGTCTTTCGTGTTATTTTGATCGTTTAAAATGACTGCTGCAATTTAAAGTCTCGCCGACTGTGAATTGCGTGCTGTTATCGAATTTATGTGTGCAAAGAACATGAAGGCTGTTGAGATGCATCGTAACTTTGTTCTGTTTATGGTGTATAAAATTCGTGAAAATCGGCGATTCACAATCACAGAATTGAGTGCCTTTTTTCCACAAATTTCACGTACAGTACGAAGTTGTTATTGAACATTTAGGTTACCAATAATTTTATTCACGATGATTGCCAAAACTTCTTACCGAAAACCATAAAACAAAGAGAATGGGATCGGCACTAACTTTTGTGACACATTACGATGTTGAAGGTGAAGCTTTCCTCAAACATATCATAACAGATGATGAGACTTGGGTTGCCTGTTAGTTAACCTCGAGTAAATCTTTATAAAGTGCTGTCAAACTTTTTCTGCGAGAAAAGTCATGGTCACTGTCCTTTGGGACACGAAAGGCCTCCTTCTTATAGATTTGATGGAAACGGAACTCACTTTACGAATCGCCCTCGTATTAATTACCTTCAGGCTGCACTTGGTTTTGAATATAATTTGTGTTCTAGGTCTGGAACAAAATTTTAACTACAAGCACCTAAACTTTTATTGTAATTGCAAAATTTTTATTTCAACGTTATCTATTTTCAGTCTTAAAAAAAGTCATTCACTTATGTACAAAAAAGTTTTAATTTAAATTCTATGTTAGAAAACTTAAAGCTATTTCCTTACAAATTCAAATGAAATTTTGAAGACAATTTATTACTGCACAATGTACGATTTCTCTGCTGATTTGGTGTAGCAACCATAAAGTGCTTTTACATGTTTTGATTTTAATTGCATTTTTATCTTATAAATAGTTATCTAGTGATTATCTAAGAGATTAATATTTATGAGAACCTTAATTACTTAATTTAGTGCAATAAACGACAAGGTTGCGTATGCGATAAATAAAAATAAATAGGCATGGATATTGGAACAGTCCTTGTTATCTATACAATTACACCACTTCTTTCTGTATTTAGTTCATGACAATACTAATTATACACACAATTATCACATAAACGAAAAAATTCATTTCAACGAAAGCTCTTCATATTTGACTAAATACACGCAAATAAACTTAATATGAAAACGTTAATTTGTTCAAGCGCTTAACAAACACGTTATATAAGTAATATAAATATTAAAATAACAAATGTATTATAATAATATTAAATGCAGACAACCAAACTTCGCTTTCATAGGTGGTACACGGTATACGTAAATCGAATTCAGGTTCATCCACAATGACATTGTTCTGGATACATACTTGTGATAAAATTTATGTGAAATTTTACAGTTCAATGAACTCGCTAGTCGATTGTAAAATTGTATGAACAATATAGAAAAAAAGATTCGAAGGACGATGTTAATTTCGATATAATTAACCGGTCTATGTAATGAGTTTGATATCTGAAATGATGATATTGACATATTTATTGGCTAAATAAAGCAAGGTTGTATCAAGTTCAGTAAAGTGAGTTATCAAAAAAAAAAATAAAGCTACTATAAAATTACTCAGTTACTCTAAACTAAGGGTGAAACAAAGAAGTAATTTATTATTCTAACAATAGGATGCTGTTGACATACTGTTCTTCGGTATTTATCGATGTGTCTCAAGCTTTTGATGAAGTTTGGTAATCCGGTCTGATTTATAAAATAAATAAAAACTTTACGCAAATTTACTTGAGTCCTAACTTGACAAGTAGTATTTTTTTTTGTCAACCACAGAGTCAACGGAGAAACTGCAACATTTGCAGATGATACTGCTCTAATGGTTCCCACAGGAACCCTGAAGTCGGGTCACAATATCTCCAGATACATCCGGATAAGCTCTGGGATCTAGCTAGTGATTTGAATACTGGGTGGTCCCTAATTCACGACGGGGGGTTGGGCTTCTGATAACTTTTTTAATTAATAAATTTCCCTTTTTTCTTCTTTCAGAAATCGTATCCAGTAGTTTGGAAAATACGCAGTGGGAAAATTCAGTAATTTACAACGCACCAAAATCGTTCAGTTTTACTTTGAAAACTAAATGCCATAGGTTAACACAGGCTTTATAACCGCTTTAACGACAATACTTTGTTTTCATCAGTTATCGATAATTGCAATCAATGAGCCAATACATTTTGCGATGAATGTTACCAATCTGGAGTCGCTTATATCATATGTGGTTATCTCACGTTACACGTATGTCTAGGCGAATACCTAGGTACTTTATTTAATTCTTTTGCCAGACAGGGTTATAATTAAAGATCAGTTTCCTTTCTGACAGTAAAAGTAATGTGGATGGATTTAACAGTGTTGGTCTCAAGACTCCATAATTTAAGCGATTTATATCAGCATTCAATTGTTAGAACGCAGTAAGCATATCGTCTAACATTTTTATCATTAGAGTTGCAGTTTTGGAATCAATGATTCGTCGCTTAATGAATGATTTCCAGCAAACAAGGTTCGGTAACTAACCTATCACGTACCTGGAGAACACGAACAGCTAGGACAGAAGTGAACGTGGATCGAAGAAGAACCAGAGACATCGACACGAAGGCGAGCTACTCAATATCTCTCGTACCTCACTGCAGCGGATTTTGCACGGTTTACTACTGTTCCCAAACAAGATTCAAATAGTGCAAGAATTAAAACCTATGCCGTTCGATTTAAATAACTGGCAATCGAAGAAAATGAGTTTATTGATCTTCTAATTATGTCAGATGAAGCTCATTCCACCTTAATGGATTTGGAAATAAACAAAACTGTAAAATTTTGAGCACAGAAAATCCTAGAGTCGTAGTCCTGCACGAATTATATCCTCTCAAATGCACAGTTTGCTGTGAAGTGACATCACAAGCCATAATCGGACCGCTTTTTTTCGATAATGATAATGGTGATGCAATGACCGTAAATGGAGAACAATATCGGGCCATGCTTGAGAATTTTCTAAAACTTGCAGTGGAAAATAGAGCTGGAAAGTTTTAACAGCTATTTTTGGTGAACGAATAATTTCGGGAAGATGTGCAGTGGATTGGCCGCCGCGATCACCAGATCTTACAGTCCCCGACTTTTCTTTTGTTGGGTTATTTGAAGGAAAGGGTATTCGTCAACAAACCTCAGACAATTCCACAACTAAAGGAAAACATTCGTGCAGATACTAGGGCACTACGGCCACAGACACAAAGAGTTGTTATGAATCATACCATAGAAAGAGCTCATCAGTGCGAAGTTAAAAACGGAGGACATTTAAAAGATGTTATCTTTCGTTCATAATGTAAAATAATCTTCAAAATTTGTTCTTTTCTAATAAGCCATAAATGATTAAACAAGTTAAGAAGTAAGGAAGTATTAACTAATTAAACCCTGTCGCGACTTATAGGCCACCCACTATATTGAAGCTTTAGCGTATCCAATCAGAGACACTTACAGTTAAGGAGGAAATCGCCTCGCTTTCTTATCACGCTTTTCTGAGTACTTATCGTAATATGCTCGCTGTAGATTTTTTATGTTTCTCTTTGAAAAAAACTTCAACATTACCACCCCTCTGACATACCCGTCAGAGTGTAGTATTCGTGTTTGTGTCTCAGTTTGTGTTTCTGTTCAATTTGACATATATGTACAAATTATTGACTTGTAGATATTTGTTGGGATTGCTAATGGGCAAATGGTTTAATCATGTTACGCTTTTGGTAAATACTTTTATTTATAGGCTGTTTGAGACAGACTGTAAAAATTAAAGCACGTAAAAAAAATAACAAAAACTCTATAAAAATAGATGCTCAATAAATAAAGTATTTTGCAGATAAAAAAATGTAATTGTTAATGTATACGTTCAATTCAATACTCCAAAAACATGCTAATCCAAATTTAGGGAAACATACAAGTAAATGAGTCAAAAGTTCCAAATGATTTTTTCAATAATACACTCAAATTGTTTTCATGTTTACTGATTGGAACAAATGGTTTTGAAAGAAGCTATCGGCCACTTTGATGTTAAAGTAATATTAGTGCTTTAACTTATTTGACAGTATGGAAAATTACCTTGAAAAAAGCAGCACTTGTTTGAATAGTAATCTATTTAAAACGATTATTAAAATCAGAAACGTTCTTTAAACACTATTTTGACGTTTACATATTTCAATAGAAAATCGATGCTGACCTTAACTATAAAATTAAGAAAAATAGCTTGATGCCTGTTATAATGGTTTCATTAATTGAAAATGATGTTTATCTAAGATTTATCATGCAATAAAAAGCCCGAAAGTGTTTCTTTTTTAGTTATTTGCAGTAGTCTACAAATTTTAAATGATTATCAGATATCATTTAAAAAAGTAAACGAAACATTTTTGGTAAATGAGCTCGATAAAATGCGCTGTTCTTCAAGATCCGATATTGATGCTAGACCAAATACCGGATCTCATTTACCAGGAATACTGTTAGTAAACATGCCTAATATGAACAATTTTGTTGGTCACCACAAGTTTCAGCATTGCCATATACCGCTTCCGCTACTAATAAATTTAAATAATTGCAGAGACAATTGATAAAATTAATTTGTCAATTTCAATATTAAAAAAATTAAATTATATAAAGTTATCACATTTTCTGTAGCTGGAATTGAATTACTTCCTTCTAGAAGAATAAGTATGAAAATTCTTTCAATGGAGACTGTGGTTAAATAATAATTTAAAAAAGGTATATAACCCCTTACCACAATTATTAGTCGTATCCTAAATACGTATTTCGACAACTAAGTTGTCATCATCAGTAGGTAAAAACTACTAATTAAAAGTCACACATGGGGCACAGTAAAGTAACATAAACGCTTCCGCACAACTACTATACACTGCAACCCTGTAAAGACCTACGGTAATATCAACATTACGAACAGAGGTTTTTACAGGGTTGCAGTGTATAGTAGTTGTGCGGAAGCGTTTATGTTACTTTACTGTGCCCCATGTGTGACTTTTAATTAGTAGTTTTTTCCTACTGATGATGACAACGTAGTTGTCGAAATACGTATTTAGGATACGACTAATAATTGTGGTAAGGGGTTATATACCTTTTTTAAATAAGTATGACTTAATTTTTTCTAAAGCTTTTGGTTTTGAGAAATTTTTTCATCCATTGCTTATGAAACTATACAATTAAGTCCAAGAAATTAAAACAGGTAAAACAATTTTTTTTGCTGTTTGCTTCATATGCGCTTTTTAACATTTTGTACCACATTAAAATAAATATATTTTATGCAGGGGGGAGACATTATTTTAATATGTCAAATTAAATTTTTGTTTATGCATCTTTCATTTTGTTTGTAAATCGAGAAAATTAAGTATAAAATTAGCGAGCAACTCTATGTAAGATCTATTAGGTGTTTACCGCTAGGTGATTTTGCAAAAATGTAGTTGTTTCTAATATAGTGATTTATTAAATTATAGAAAAAAAATATATTCAACCATTTTCGTAAAAGTCTTCTAGTTTTTTGCCCCCTAACTAAACTGATCACATGTTTACTCTACGACTCAAGATGTGACTTTTAAATTAAAACCAATTTCACTGTAAACAGTACTTCTGCGCTAAAGTTAGAAAGCCGTCAGATAATAGTATGTAGGATCAATTGCTTGTATCCCATGCATACGGTATGGATAAAGTTATTGATGATAAAGAACAAGATGCATTCGACTATGAGATTTCCATTTAGTGTGATATTGCGCGAGCACTCTAAATTCTTTGTTTACAAATTCAGAGTATTTGATTTAAATTGTTAGTTGTGAACAACCAGTAAACTAGCATTTTATTGGAAACTTTTTTATGATATATACAAATACATGGATTGTAATAAGTTATTACTAATAACTAACTAGTTTTATCCGTCTATACTATGTATTATATTACTTTAGTAATGATCTAGGATAGAAAGGCTGATGTGGTATGCTATTTTGATTCTTTCTTTTGTATAAATGCGTCGGCATTTAATTATTATAATAGATGTAATTGAAATATATGACAATTATCATTTAAAATATTAACAGAAAAATTATAGGTACTTATCTAAAAAATAGTAGATCCTTATTAAAAAAGTCTAAGGATTTATAAGAAGTCAAAAATTTGTCGTAGCTCTATTTGTATCTGTAACCGCTTGTCATTAATTGGTAATATAATACTGCTTATAATAGTTTTGTGCAAATATATCCACAATTTCCTGTAATAATCTTTACTTCGATATATTAGTTTATTTTAAAAGTTGTATTATTCAGTCCCATTTAATCTCTAGGAATTTATATCTGCTACCATTTTGTAACAGTATATATGTTAAAAAATAAAGTTATTTTCAGAATACAAGAACTGCTGGGAACATTTTAAAATCTAGCAATTTAAGTGATATTCGCGTTTTACACCTGATATATTCGTCGAATTCGATATTTTAAATGTTCATCTAGTATGTTCATCGTGAATCATCTAGTATAAAACAAAAACATTTTTAATAATATAAAAACATGATTAAAAATTGGGTGTGCAGAACACAAAAAATATCTGAATACTGAAACTATTTTTTCAGATATGCGGACATTGACTAATATCAACATTACGAACAGAGGTTTTCATCGGGCGGACACAGTCGCAACTTGCGGAAACTATATTAACATGCCTCTACTCTATATCGTCCGCTAAAAAAAACTACCTCTAGTGAACCATGATTTCTAAGTAACATCAAAAAGCATGTCGTAACTTTACTAATATGCTTAAATGACAAGAAAATGGAACGTACACTTGAGTAGAACTTAGTGCGCAAAAGACATTTAACTTATGAATCTTAGTGAATCCCTTACATGCTGACTATCTCAAATGGCTTTTAAGCATTCCATATTCGTACATTATGGCGGTTTCCTTTCGCACTTACATCGAATGTAGTTTCATCACCAAATACAATTTGATGAAGAAAATTGTAATCCTTCTCCATTTTGTCAAACATTTCAACAGAAAATTCAAGTTGTCTATCTTTGTTAGTATCACTTGCAGCAATTCTGTATAGTTTAAATTGCAGGCGTGTTCTTAAGATTCTCCACTCTGTTGCTTGGGGAATGTTTAGTTCAAAGCTGGCACGTGCAAGTGATTTCTTTGGGCTAAGAACGTAGGTCTCGTGCACTTGTTCGACTGTCTCTTTTGCAACTTAAGGCCTACCCTGACTTTTTGCCCTGTGTCCTACACAAATAGTTTCAATAAACTTCTTACACCATGTAATTATTGTCGGTCTTTGTGGTAGTTGCTTGTGATATTTGGTCCTAAATTTCCGTTGAATAGAAGTGGCTGATTGCGATTCAGAAAACAACAAATAATGAGCGTGCGCCGCACCTGAATACGACTTTACTATTTTGAATACGACTCTATGATGACTGACCAAATTAAGGCGTAGTAACGTGATGTACGCACGTATAGTGAACTTGAGGATATTGCGGAACTATTAAAACTCACTAAACCTTCCACAGCAGTTTTTTTTCTTTTGGTTTGATGATTAGAGGGATTTAATGCGAACCGGGTATCCACCTAAGCCAAATTGTACAAACTTCTAATCGTACAAGTATTATGAACCTCTGATTTTGCGACATTACAATCTGCCCTCGTTCTATCTATATTAATTCGCCCGATTTTGACAATGTTTATATTACATTTCACTAGAAAATCACTAACACATTTGTGCAAAACAATTCTTTAGAAGGTAGTTATAATTATTATTATATTTTGAATAAATAATTAAAAATATCGGTTTGATAATTATAATACATTTTCCAAATTAATAATTAATGGGACTAACCCAAAATTTAACCTATCCCTAATCTAACCTATTATTTTATTTTTAAACGATACTTTCATTTAAAGCTGGTAAATTTGGAATTCGACTGAAAGTGGTCATTTTGAAAGAAACCAAATTAAACCTAAGTATCAAAATCACGTTAAGCTCCTGATAGTTTCAATGCAGCAAAGGATTATGAAAGTCTTGTACCTTGCTCCAGTGTTTATGAAGATCCATATTGAAAACATTTATTGTAAATTAATCCCCAAGAAGCACAATCAAAAGTATAGTAACGAAAAATTGGCAACATGACAAATAAACTTGGAAACAAATTTTAAATAGAAAGTTCTGGAATTTATAGACTCTTTCCAGATGCAGTTGACCATTCGGTTCTCGAGCACACGAACGTACAATTTTTTTTTGCTGTTTAATATTATTTTGTGACATTTAAAACCTATGTTACATAAGGCCAAACAAAACAATTTGGCGAAACCGAATGGTGAAATACTAAGAATTAACTGATGTATGAAAGACCAATAATTTCAAATGCATGTTGAAAAGCTATTTCGTCAGAAGACATTAAAGCAGCTTCCGCGATTCCTAAAACGATTAATTTTCCATCGTAATGCATATGGTATATACAAATACAGTCGTCGAAAAAATATTTGATAGCCTTGGTTTGTGAGTATCGGTAAATTGGTAGGTGATAACGAATATGAAATAATAGGGGTAATTCTTCACAGGTCTGATTCCAAAAACATAAGTACCACGACTAAAAGAATTATGTTCTTGATTTTTAGTTAAATAATATCTTGAACTCGTATTAAACTGGATAAACTTTTTTCTACCGAATATGATTCAGAGAAAGAATTTGAAGCGTTTCTATATGATCTAACGCTATCAATGACCTTTTACGGAACAACTACAATGATTAAGAACTAAATTCGTTTCTAAAACCACTGAAAATATTCACTACAAAGAGTAAGTGCAGTGTTAATTTTGTATAAAAGATCATAGAAACACTTTTACTATTAGAGCAAGAAAAATATAGTCAGGGGTAATTTTAGTTGTCACTAGTAATAAAAATTTTAAAAAATACCACTTGAAAATGTAGTACTCTATTAATTATTTATATTTGTTTAGGTCTGAATCAATTTTATATTTTTTAAAGATATAGTATATTTTTAGACTCTTCTGAAACGTATCTAGAGTATAAAAATAGATTTGGGCCGATGTCCTTGTATAAAATTACATGAATGTTTTGATGAATGGCCAATTACAAATGCAAGTATTTTATGTTTAGTCAAATAATATATATTTTAATATAGTTTCTTATTATTAACATGTACTAAATGCAAGTAGGCATCATAATTCCGGCTGTTTTACAATAGATTCTCATCTAAAAGTTTTCCATTAACTTCAGGATTCAAATATTGGGCCCTTGCTTTTCATTAATGATTTCTTAGATAAATTAAACTGGCAATTCTGATATATGCTGATGATCTTAAAATCTACAACACCATCCGCACACACTCCGATTGCATCAAATTGCAAATTAATCTTTCTATAATTGAGGGATGGTGTAACCATAATCAAGTTCTATTGAGTATTTCAGAGAGTTGTATTGTTTCTCATACTCGATGTACTGGCCCAAAAATATTTGATTATTCTGTCAAAACAGAGTTGCTGACTAGAAAGTCGGAGGTACATAATCTGACATAATTTGACTCGCAACTCATCTAAATGACAGACCGTTTTAGAAAATTGCAAGGTTAGAAAATTGTTACATTGCTACATTATAATCTTCCTGACATGAATAAATAAAATTCCGTGTTATCGATGACACTAATGACATTAACATTTGATAATTCAGAATGGTGCAGCTAAGTTACGACATACCCAAAAATTTCATGGCCAACTCTGAGGCTGTTTTTTTTTAACGCACGATATCATAGCGTATATAGCAAAATAATTTGAAACAAAAAATTTTTGATATTTTTATACCGAGATATCAAAAAATTATCTTGGTCAACGGTGGCCTTGCAGTGAAAATCGTCTGCCTTAATTTATATCGTTCTTTTGAGAAAATTCCGATAAAATTTTCAAGTTAAGTGTCATACTGGCATTAAGATTAATATATTGACAAATTTAACGTCAGCATGACACTTAACCTGAAAATTTTATCAGAATTTTCTCAAAAGAATGATATAAATTAAGACAGACGTTCTTCACTCCATGGACAACTTTGACAAAGATAATTTTTGATATCTCGGTATTATTAAAAATGTTTTTGTTTTATACAAAATATGGTGAGGTTTTACCTACTCAAGTATCCCTCAAATTATTTTGTCATAATTTAGTTGGCAGTTTGTACTTAAGTGAACTAATTTTGTTCATACAACATTTATTAGAAGTAGTTTTGTGCAAAAATGTAAATTTCACGTTAAAATTCTCAAGCCATATTTTTTTATGATTTTAAACATGATTTAATGTCGAAACTTTATTTAGCTTTCAGCGGCAAACCGCCGTCCATGTGGTGCTTACAGTTTGCTTGCCGTATTTCTGGTTGAACGCACCACTTTCAGGTACGAATTTCGTTAAGGACGTCGAGACTGAAGCATCATTGAAATTGGCATCAAAATATGCACACTATTTTTGCATGAACTTTAGACGTACGAAAGCTTCGCAGTCGTCGGATCTCACACTTTGACAGACTCCAACAAACGCCAAAAAAATTCAACAAAGGTCGTCTAAATTTAGTTTACAACATCGTTACTGGTGACGAAACTTTGATTTATTCGTAGGATTCCGAAAGTAAACAAGAATCCACAATTTGGGTTTTTAAAAGCAAGCTAAAACCTACAACAGTTTTTCATTCACGTACTGCTGCGAAGCAAATGATAGCTGGATTCTTCGGTTTCACCAAACCATAACCTTAAAGAAACGAATACCCGTAAACGTGAATTGGTATCCCGATTTTTTTTTGCCGGGAGCCATAGACAAAATAAGAAGCAATCGCCGAAATCAGCAAATTATGACAGTGCCTGTTGTCACTAAGTAAGTCAAACCGTTAATTTTTTAGGTATAAAAATATTTAATTACTGTTTCATTGGCCATATATGATAAATCAGGTGATTATCACCTTGTGATTTCCATTTATTCTCGAACATCAAAAATAAAATGTGTAGTGAGGGATTTTCAGCGCCTGAAGCTGTTGAAAGATTTCGTTTACTAAATTTTATATATTTTTTTATATCGTTTCCAGAAATACCTTCGTACACATTCTCTAAAATGTTCTGGTGCGTTAAGCAACACACGAATCCTTCTGTTAAACCAATTTACTACTAAAATTAAGTAAGGAATTGTGATTTAATAATTTTTCCGTTTCTGTTATACAAGATTGAAACTTTTGGGCACATTTTCCCAGTCTTATTTATTTAGCGTACGGCTTACATGGATTGAAATTTAAATTAAGTTAAATAATATACATTTACGCAAAACATAGTTAACATAAAGTTAAATTTTAAAATCAGGGTCATTGAACCTGTCCAATATCGGAATTATCTATAAAGCTTTGTTAAAGCAGGTTTATTGGCAGAAGTTCAGTTTTCAAATTAATGTTTTGATCAGTGGTAGTTTTACAAAGATGTTCTGCACTTTATTGGATTTAATTGGTTGTTCATTCTGTCAACATTTCTTTGATAAATGTGTGATTACAAACACAGACACTTTACCTGATGCGTTGAATTTAACGCTTCACTTGTGGTGTGATGATCCATAATATTGTTCTGTATTAATGACTAAATGCACCTATTTTACGTTATTTTAAATTATCGCGAATATAGTTTGTATTCGTATCCCAACTTTAACAGTTTGTTATCACATTTTGTAAAATGTAATAACAATCGACTGGTGGAATTTAACGAACGCTTTCAGAAATTGTAGTCTAAAGAAAGATACCAAATAGCGTATTAAAAATTTATGGATTGGCAACAGGAAAACTATATGTGTTTGTTTTCGGAAAATGCCTTACATATTTGAGACATAGTTTTTCATTGAGATTTAATCGGGTGTCCGTTAATGTTTCAAACTGACAGTATGTGTCAAATTTTGGTTTGCACCACTGCACTTGATTTCTACCGCAAAAATTAACATTAGCGTCCCATGCAGTAATCATTTTTGACGAAAATATAAAAATGTATTTCGACCACAACAATTAACATTAGCGTTCCGGTAATTACTTTTGACGTAAATATAAAAATTGTTTGATAAAATCAAGTACAACACCATTACTTTTCGAAATATTTATTGCCAATATTTGTTGATTATAATTATTGAAGAAAATAAGTTTTGCCAGGTTCCAAACAAAAAATTGTACCGTATTGTTTATTTAACGTGTAGCCAAATTTCAAAGCGTTTCATTCCTTAAATAATACCGTTTCTCTAACAGGTAAGTACTTTTATGCTTGAATACAGACGTGAACAACTTGTGGCTAAAACAATTTTTTTTATGCGGAAACAGCTTTGTGTTTAAAAGTTAACGAAAATGTAGTGAGGTTATGTATACTTTTCCATTTTGTTTGAAATGGTTTCATATTAATAATTATTTAGGAACTAACAAAATATTTGTCGCATTTTAATCACCGTTGTTTTCCCGATGATATTGTTTGTGTATTAACATGTTTCTACTAATTTCAACTAGTCGATGATGGCTGTAACAAAGCACATGCTAAACTTTAGCCCTATTGTTAATTTTTTTCTAAAGCTGGCGAAAGAAAATGAATAGGCAGATGCATGGTATTTTTAAACATAACCTGGAATTTAATATCCAATGTTACTTTCGCATATTTGAAAACTTTATTTTAGGAGTTACGAAAATAACTAATTGTGAATATAATAAAAAAACTGATTGATCCAAGAATGAACAGTGAACGAAAAAATCATAATAAAAGATAACGGAAAACAGGTACGTACAGCAGACCGATTTTGATGTGGCCGGTGGGAGAATCTGTACGTGCGTTAAGTAAGGGTCAGTGTTAGATAGAGACAGTATTCGGAAAAATGAAATGCAAACACTTTGTGCGAGATGTGCATTGGGACGTAGTAAGGGATAATAAGGGATGCCAGAGGTTCCCCTACCTACGAATTTCGTGCGCATCTTGAGGGCGGTACTTCTAACCGGCCACATCAAAATCGGTCTGCTGTACGACTATGGCAAGAGATGTCAAACACCAGTTGTCAATACCTGTAATTCTCAGTATGCTAAATACTATGCAAAGAAATTTCTAAAATTTGACAAACGTCAGTTTCAATCAATAACGGACACCCGATATATTCAATTCTTCTGAATGTACTGCTTATTAAAAATAATGTCAATATAGCAGAGTACTTAAAATTGGAAGCATATCTCTAATAGTGGTTAAAATGGATTTAAAAGCAAAAAATCAAAAACTTTAGGGACAAAGGAAATAAACGAGTTTAACAAATAAAAATTCTAAATTGGAATACTTATTTCTGATGGTAAATATATTGTACATACATCAACAAAATGAATATCTCTAATCCTAATCATTTTAGGGTGATTTAATAATGAAGCTACTGGCACTGCCGAAAAGTGGAGCTATACTTAAGGATGATGAATGTAGAAGATATAGGGAAAATAGTTTTCATAAAAATGATGGAAACGAAAACGAAAGAAACAGACCATTTGTAATTTCTGAGAGATTTTATAACACTTGTACACAATACATAAACATTGGTTGACAAGTATGGGAACCTAACATTTCGAACCTTTTCCCTTAATTATCAAAAAGGAAAATGCACAAAACAAGTCAAAATTAACGAATTAGGAAACAAACCAACGGAAGAATATCTAAAATTCACAAACGCAACTGCATGCATTGGTCATTGTTTCCGTCGAAGATGGGCCATTCTTGTAGATTCAGGTCGTGGGTGATTTAATAACACTTACTTAAGATACGAAGGCCGAAAATCTTTAACTACTGCCTAAGGCTCACTGATAGTTCCTTAACTCATAAAACTATAACAGTTCATAATTGTACATTTCATTCAATACAATGAAAACGTAGATAAAATTATTTCTAATGAAAATTCAACAAGCAGTTAGATAGTGCAAGTTATTGAGAATTACAAAAAGCTAACAGAAAAGCCAACACCAATAACTTCTACTATCATATTATAAATCTCCAGAACACCTCTTATCATTGAAAATTGTCAATATTTCAGCATTAATTATGTTTAGAAATAATAAAGTTTAGTTTTCTGTGTTACTTTTATTTCATGAAGTATTGTATGTGACTCGAATTGTAGAGCAGTTATGTACTCGTGGAGATACGTTACATAACTTTTTTCATTCATAAAGTAAAGTGCTATTTGCAACTCTCGTAATTTACTCGTAATATACTATTACAATTAATTTGTTTCAACTTAAATAATACGAGAGATAAGCTGAATTTATTGGGAATAAGAAAATCTACTAGACTGTGAAAAACAATCGTACAGTGTTTACTTAGAGCAACTCTTTATCTGTCATTTCACGTTTCGCTGTTGAAGTTACGTTCGTTATAACTCCTTAAAAGTAAAAGAAAATGACCAGAGAACACTTTCGAATCATAATTTATTCTGATTTTTAAGCGCTTATGAGAGCAAAAAAAGTTTAGATTTAATTTTTAGTGAACAAGCACTTTCCTTGACTACAATTAACCATGGTATAAGGAATTTGAACGCGAAAGGAATTCTGTTCAGCATAAAAAGGGAGCAGGGCGTCCTCCCACGGCTGTCACCGACAAAAACATTGCTGCTGTTAAAAATAATTGAAGAGGACAATGAAGCCACTTATGCGTATTTAGAAAAAATGGTAAGTCGTTTTGTGCGGCATATTACCTTTCTGAGTTCCAAGAAGCAGAGTGCGAAAGACTTTGCCATGAAACTTTTAATTTCTTAAATAATGGTGGGCACTATATTTTTTCCAAAATATTGACAGGTGACGAAACTTGTATTCCCTTTTTCGATCTTCCCATCCACCAAAAGAGTCGTGTATGGATTCACGAAGATGAGGAAACTCCTACAATGACTAAGAAGCAGCGAGCTATGAAAAAGGTTATGTATGTAGAATTCTTCAGAAGTACGGGCTTAGTAAATGCAATTGAACTAGATGGATAAAAGAGAGCTACAGCTAAGTAGTACACTGAAAAATGTTTGCCTGAAGTGTTCAATAGAGTTTAAGACAAGGGAATTATGCTCTGCCATGATATTGCATCGTCCCATACGACAAAAACTGGAGATTTGAAATCTCCAGTTTTTGTCTGGAAAAAATACAAAAGTAATAGAACATCCACCGTACTCACCTGATTAGCAATGTGTGACTTTTGTCTATTTTTTGGGCTTAAACGCAATTTGGGGAGTTGAATAAATATTGACAATCCTCGTAGATAAACTTTGGTGCCATGGCGTGCAAAATCGAAATCCCAAAAAGCATCTCTAACTTAGTTGGCCGAATGCGAAAAGTGGATATTGTAAATATGTTTCAAGAACATAATATCTCTCATATAACAATTCACCGAAAACTAAGAGAATCTGAGGTATTAATGCCTTGTCTTAATCTACTAAAAAGCGGAAGGCCTCGGGTGTTGAATGATATCAGAGCAGGTAAACTGAGAGAAAGAATTGTAGTATCTATGCGAAGATTAGAAAGGCGCTATAGCGTATGGAATGAGCTATGGAATGACATTCAGAAAAAGAAAAAATGCCCAAAATACACAGTTGCGTAGTTGTAACGAATTCCACGGTGCGTCGAGCACTAAGGGTTTAACACTTTCCAACCAACCGAGTCATCGTTTTAGTGGATGAAAAATATTTTACGTTATCTAACTCTGAGGTAAAGGGTAATAATGGATTCTATAGCGAGGATTTCAATGCAGCTTCGAACAATGTGAATTATAAAAGCTAAATTTGAAGAGAAAATTCTGGTGTGGTGTCCCATTTCTGCGGCAGATGCATCTCAACCATATGTAGGACATGTTAGAGGAAAAGCTGTCAATCTAGCTCTTTATATACAAAGATGTTTGCCTAAACTGTTACGATTTATAAACGATGGTCACAGTAATGATGAAATCATGCTCTGACCTGGCCTAGCTTGTTGCCATTATGCCGGGTACACTAGAGAATGGTTGCAGGCTAATGTCTCTTTTGTACCCAGAGAAGATATTCTACCTAATGTTCCCAAAGTACGATCCATCGAATAATTTTGGGTCTTATTACGCACAAAAGTTTACGATAATTGATGGAAGGCCGATGACAAAGAACAATTTACCAAAAGATAGGGTAATCGGTGTTGCCACCATTCAGTCACTTATGAGTCACCTAAGAACAAAACTGTGAAGGATTGAAGACCATGGGCCGCTAACTGCATTATTATATATTCTTATTGTTTAGAAATTATGTTAACCGTTAATTTTTCACATGGTTTAATTATAGCAAAAAATTTGAACAAACAATAGTATTTTAATTTTTGTCTCAAAACTTTTGTTACAGACGTTAGTAGTAGTAGTAATTCTGTAGTATTATATTTCATTGAGCCAGTTTTAATGAAATGGTTGTATTACTCATGTGGTTCAGTTTTTATGTTAGCAGCACTAGTAATCAGATAATTCGGTTATCATAACTAGAGCTGAGGATGTTTGCGGTACGGCAGGACCGTATGTAGTGCATCCCCACATTTAACTATTTATCTAAATATTCTCTGAAATGATTTGCCGGATCTCATAAATTAATAGAGTGATATTTTAGTATGCACTGGATATTGTTATTATACAAAATCATAATAGCCATTTGTATTTATGGATCATAAATAATAATACGCATGTATTTGTATTTGATTGTGAATTCAATTTAAACTTAAAACGAATCGTAATATTTTAACGACAAGCCGTCCTTACAATACATGCATTCGAGACAAAGTGTGCAACTCTACGAATAACTTCCATAATTGATCGAAAATGGACATTTTGGAGCTGAAGTAAAGCCCCTATTCTTAGAAAATTTTATTACTGTCGTTAAGAACTATTATTATAAACAACAAAGGCCTTTTATTAGTGTTGAAGTTTTAGTTTCATTGAATTTCCATGTTGTAAGTAGTCAATTGTAAAGTGTTCATTCACAATATTCTAAAACAAGGTGTAAATTTAACTAAAATCCAGAAAAACACATTCTGATAATATATTACTAGATTAGAAGCTGTGTTTATTACTATTTATTATATTATTTTTATAACCAAATGCAATAAAAGCTACGAAAACAAAAGAAACCTCGATTTATTAAAATCTTGTCACACAGCCTTTCAAAGCCTGGCAGCACATATTTTGCATATATTTTATATATACTACCTACTTGAACTAGGTGAATGAAGTTAGAAGTTATAAGTTATAACGTCTAACTTCATTCACCTAGTTCAAGTAGGTAGTATATATAAAATATATGCAAAATATGTGCTGCCAGGCTTTGAAAGGCTGTGTGACAAGATTTTAATAAATCGAGGTTTCTTTTGTTTTCGTAGCTTTTATTGCATTTGGTTATAAAAATAATATAATAAATAGTAATAAACACAGCTTCTAATCTAGTAATATATTATCAGAATGTGTTTTTCTGGATTTTAGTTAAATTTACACCTTGTTTTAGAATATTGTGAATGAACACTTTACAATTGACTACTTACAACATGGAAATTCAATGAAACTAAAACTTCAACACTAATAAAAGGCCTTTGTTGTTTATAATAATAGTTCTTAACGACAGTAATAAAATTTTCTAAGAATAGGCGCTTTACTTCAGCTCCAAAATGTCCATTTTCGATCAATTATGGAAGTTATTCGTAGAGTTGCACACTTTGTCTCGAATGCATGTATTGTAAGGACGGCTTGTCGTTAAAATATTACGATTCGTTTTAAGTTTAAATTGAATTCACAACCAAATACAAATACATGCGTATTATTATTTATGATCCATAAATACAAATGGCTATTATGATTTTGTATAATAACAATATCCAGTGCATACTAAAATATCACTCTATTAATTTATGAGATCCGGCAAATCATTTCAGAGAATATTTAGATAAATAGTTAAATGTGGGGATGCACTACATACGGTCCTGCCGTACCGCAAACATCCTCAGCTCTAATCATAACATTAAAATTTTCAGAAAAAACATACGAAATAGCTTTCGTATTTTGTATGTAGAGATAGAGGTCCTGGAACAACTAAAAACTGATATTTATATGCGAAACGTGGTTTTTAGTTATAGTATATTTATGTTATCGAAATTAAATCTTTTATTACACAATAAATATGAATAAGAAAAAGAATTTGAAGGTTTTAGTATTAATTTTTACAAAAAAAATTGACTACGTAACAGTTAATATAATTATTAAATAATTAATTCTATTAATTGGCAAATTGGATGGATATTATTTTCTTGTCAAATGAAATCACAAAATTTTTACAGGCCAGTAAAGATGTTAATAATTATTATATATTTAAGTGCACATGAAGATATCATTTCGTGTGTGGTAATGTGAAGTACTATTAAATAAAAGTTAGATAATTCGTGAAAGTAAATTTAACAATTGTAACAGATAAATGTACAGTGACGGAGATGATTTATTCATTTTTTTGTAACAAGTATTACTTGTTTTGTATAACTAGAAACTTTCACATCACATAATATATGTCTGATGCAAATGTATATTACGGCCGATTTTTCTAATTAAATATAAATGAAACGAATTATAATTAAATAATTAAATGGGTAAATATGGATACTTTTTTTTTAATGAAATACGATAAACAATTTGTAGAGTATTGTTCTATTATATTGAAATGATTTGATTATTTTTAAGTAGAATTGATAGACAAATAATATATGCTTTTGAAAGCATTAAAAATGAATGGAAAAATTAAGTAAAATAGATATTTTAAAGGAAATGATAAAATCAGGGATTTATGTAGAGAACATAAAAAATTAAACTAACTGTTTTAATTTTATTTCACATTCTACATATGAAATCTCTAGTCTGTCATTTCATATAAAAAAGGATAGTGTACATGTAAGTTCAGAACGCATTAATTAGTAATGTAGGTGAAAGAGAAAGAAATAATGTATATAAGAAACAAAAGTGAACTTTCGGGCTCGTAATTCGCTGTAAGATGTAAACAAACATATCGTAAACCGCATTTCTACATGTTAGTAAATTTGTAGATGGAAAAAATTACTAGTCTTTTGCTAAGAAAGAGAGAGAGTTGTATTAATGGGATACGCTCGTTATGTAGTGATGTTTATGATGTCTAGATAATTACAAAATAACAACATACTTTAAAGTGGGTAAAATTAATTTTGTAATGAGACTTTTATAGAACGGTGAAAAACTTAAAAAAGGTATATAACCCCTTACCACAATTATTAATCGTATCCTAAATACGTATTTCGACAACTAAGTTGTCATCATCAGTAGGTAAAAACCACTAATTAAAAAGTCGCACATGGGGCACAGTAAAGCGAGAGAACCGCTTAACGCAATAACTACTTTACACCGCGTCCACAGTCTATACGTGGACGCGGTGTAAAGTAGTTATTGCGTTAAGCGGTTCTCTCGCTTTACTGTGCCCCATGTGCGACTTTTTAATTAGTGGTTTCTACCTACTGATGATGACAACTTAGTTGTCGAAATACGTATTTAGGATACGATTAATAATTGTGGTAAGGGGTTATATACCTTTTTAAAGTTTTTTCTTAACCACAGTCTCCAAAGAAAGAATTTTCAGAACGGTGAAAAGATAAGAAAATGGCGAGAGTAACAACATACGAAATTAAACCACTCACAATTCATTCAAAAGGGCTAACCGTGGAAATAAAGGGGTAATAAAGAGGTAAAGAAGGGTGTAGCAGTATGAAAACTGATATTTGAGAGGCCTCAGGCGCGCGATTTTTATTTTAGTGTATTTATTTTATATTTGGTTAAGATACGTCTTTTAAATTTACGTAAAATTAGATTTTCCTGGTTAAGTTGCTTTTTGTGAGTGGTTTCAATCTAGAGAAGTTCATCAACCAGATCTTGCATCAGTAATTCTCTTTGCCGACAAACCTACGTGTACCAAAGATAATTTTAATTACCATAATATTCACCACTGGGCACACGAAAACCCAAGGCTCCTTGCAAGTTAGGATATCCGTAAATGTTTGGGTAGGGTTACTAGGCGATCAATTACTTGGATAACATGTAGTTCCAGAACAATTAAATGCAGAATCCTATTTATAGTTTCTCCAACATATATTATCCGAGTATTTCTATGACATGCCAATAGTAATACGGCAACAATTATGGTTTATGCACGAGGAGCACCTTCGCAAAGTAGTAGTAGACATGTTAAAGAATTTTTCTTCTAAAAAAAAAGACTAACGATTTTTGTTGTATTATAAAGATAATAATTTTATTTTAAAAGAAATTGAACGTTCAAAATATACTTCCATTTAACTAGAATTACAAATGCACTATAAGGTACTTGACATTTTCGACGTAAAGGCCATTACTGATATCCACAAAAAAACATCGCAATAAAAATACTATATGTTCGTCTGACGATATTGCATAAATCCGTTGGAAAAGACCCGCTAAACATTCACAATTCATAGCGTCTAACAATAAGTCTAGAAATTTTGTCGATTTTTTTGCAGATCCATGAACTTGAATTATCAGCTGTGTTTTCGTAAATATAGGATAAACACAGATTTGGAATTTTTGAAGAATTACAAATAAATTTCTTTTTTGATTTTCAATTAGACATTTACAGGTATTCTTCAAATTCGCATACCATAGGCGCTACTCAGCGTTAATCCTGTATATACAAGACATTACTGATCGCAACTTGAAAAAAAATAGGTCAAGAAAAATTTAAGTGGTGATAATAATATTGATTATTTGATAAAATAATTATAATGAAATTTAAATGACATACTAGTTAGAGATATTTTTTTTAATTAAAAATAGATGTAAAAATATAAATAATAAGAAGCTTTATAAAAGAAAAATGCAAAGTGATATTAATATGAAATGGAATTGTGAATTATTACATATTGTTGAAAATAAGGATTAAATATAAAGAGGTTGTCAATTGTTTAATTGAAAAAGGACAAGATTGTTGAAGAGATACGTACAAGTTTTTAAATAACAATTAAGTTTTAGTCATTAATTATAGTTTAGTTAATATTGTAGTTTATTTAAAGTAAACTTAAAAATGTTGTGTGACAATAATTAAGAAATTTAATATATCGTCGTTGGCACTGCAATATCTGCTATGTGCATTTTAGGTGATTTTAAGTTATATATGTTGTTGCAATAATTGCTATGTGCCCGACAGTTGGCAATTAATGCTATGTGCTCAGCTTTCACAGACATCAAATCAAGTCTATATTTAATATCTGCTATGCGTTTGATGATCACAAAATTACCTGCTATGTGCTAATTGTGACACATAGCACATATTGTCCATTAACAATGGCATAACTCCACGCACAGAAAACAGAGTTTCGCACATAGCAGATATTTCATAACCTCAAAATAATGAGAAAAGTTTGTTGTGTTGTGTTCGATGTCAGTGAACTATTTTATTAATATCGACGAGTGTTTAATTAATTGTTCGAACAATGTCTTCGCGATCTGCTTTAATTTTACAATTAGCTTTGGAAAAAGAGACGATAACCAGCATAAAGAGTAATACTATTGATGAAGGTAAGTTGTAGTTTTTTCTAACTGAAATAATATTGTGCAAATTCAATTTTTAGAACGTAACAAAAGTGAAATCTCAAAAAAAAAACATCCTACTTACTTTTGGATAATCAGAAATGATGTAGCGAAACTTTACAAAACGGAGATTCTAATGGTTCCTTCGATTCGGACGATCAACCTTTGAGTACTTTAGCTAGAAACACTTGCCATCAAAATAAAGGTGCTTTACTACTTATACTTCCTAATTTAATTATTACTGAAAATAATATGAATTTTAGACACTGGTTCTCTAATTCTTGATGTTATCAACGATTTACCTAACTCTACAAAACACGTAGAAAATGAAAAAGAAGAATGTTTATTTGAAATACCAACTGATCATCCTTTTGAGCTTCGCTTACATATCTTAACTGAACTAGAAATTCCAAATATAACGTCGCAAAGTGGGGAAAGCCCACCTCAAGAAGATAATTTTTTGGCAATGGAGGAACAGGTTTTGATTTTACCAGCAGCTAAAAGTGCAAATAATACAAATCAAGCAAATAATGTAACTGACAATAATACGGATAACTACCCTATAGAAATCAATGAAGAGAATGGAATTATAACCAGTAATGACACAAAAAGATCCAGAAAGGCGCAAAGAGATGACTCTAAAAACAAACGATTAAAGGGAGAACAATACATGGGTTACACTCGTTTAAAATGTGGGAAAATAGAATACAATAAAAACCGTGAAGAAAGAAAAATGAAAGACAGATGTTTACACGTGATATCTCAGAAGAAAACTAACAGAACCTTGCTTTGTGGTCTAATATTGGACTCAACTCGTGAAAAAATATTTCATTATTTCTGGAACTTGCCAAGTTGGAGTGCAAGAGCAGCTTATTTAAAAGGTTTAGTAACCACAAAAGACCCAGAACGCAGAAGAAAAAACCGCAGCAATATACAGAATCGTAAAAAACAGTCGCACGATATTGTTCTTCCTACAGAGAATGGCGACAAGATTTTGGTATGTAGAACAATGCTACTTAATACCTTAGCCCTTGGAAGAAATACATTTGAGCGATGGACCACAAAGAATATTATCCAAAGTGAGCAATTAACACATCTTGAAAGAAATGAAGATAGCATATCTTCGGCTAAAAGTACCAGTAGTGCACTTAAGAAACAGGAACTTCGACAATGGCTTCAAGATTTGCCCAAAGTTCCAAGCCACTATTGTCGCAGTTCTTCTAAGAAAAAATACGTAGAATCAGTTTTTAGATCAACTCTACACATTTACAAAACGTATCAAGTTTTTTGTAAAGAAAGAAAAACGTCGTATGTATCTCGCACTTTATTCCGGAAAGTACTGAAAGCAGAAAACATTGCTATTCATCAACCAAGAAAAGATCAATGCGACCTTTGTTGCTCATGGAAGACCGGCAATGTTTCCGAAGTTACCTACAAAACACACATACAGAAAAAAAATGCAGCTGAACAAGCTAAGAGAGAAGCAAAGGAATCTGCAAATGATGAGAAGTTGGTCATAACTATGGATTTGCAAAGTGTTTTATTGGCACCAAAGCTAGAAGCCTCTGCAATTTATTACAAACAAAAATTACAAATCCACAACTTTACTGTTTATTCACTCAATGATAAAAAGGTACACTTGTATGTTTGGCATGAATGTAACGGTGGAGTCACCGCCAATGAATTTACTAGTTGTATAGTACACTACATACAGACAACTCAAAAAGAGTACAAGTATAAGCACATTGTTTTGATATCCGACGGATGCGGGTATCAAAACAGAAATAGGGTTCTAGCAAGTGCACTGTTAAGACTTTCACAGAATTTAGGCATTACAATTGAGCAGCTAATATTGGAACGTGGTCATACAATGATGGAGGTCGATTCTGTTCATTCTTCATTAGAGGCACATCTTAAACCTCCCATTTATGCACCAAGTGACTACGTTACTCGTATGCGGCAAGCGAGAGATCATCGTCCATATCATGTAAATAACTTATACTATACTTTTTTCTTAAATTATGAAAACGTGCCAAACAATTTAAAAAGTATTAAACAAGAAAAAAATGCAAAGGTGACAAATATACGCGGACTGCTCTATTTGCCGACGGGAGAATACAAATTTAAATTAAATCATGGCGATGAATGGAAAGAGTTTAATAAAATAAATACTCGCACGAGGCCTCATATATCAAGTACTGCTATGTTAACTCCACTTCAGTTACATTCAAACCAACTGAAATTAAAGAAAAGTACATACGAACACTTACAAGCATTAAAAGAAGTAATGGAAAGGGATTACCATGCATTTTATGACGCTCTGCCCCATTATTAATAGCTAAGAAAAGATATGAAAATACCCTATACCCACTAATATAGTTTCCTTTATTTTGCTTTTTTGACATTTAAGTTGTTTTTGAAGTTCAATAAAATAGTATAAGAATTGCAGTGTTTTATGAGTGTTATTCTATGACTTTTCAAATTACCCGATAAATTTGTAACATCTGCCATGTGATCAAAAATGCCAATCAAAATATGCTATGTGCAACTATATCGCTAGAACACTAGTTTGTGGACTAATTTGTTAATAATGTCTTTCAATTGTTAAAGTAAAGTACTTCTATGTAAACAAAACATGTAACTCCTTAAAAATGATTGCAATCGGTGTAACTTGTTTACTGAGGCACACATTTTTTTATTTTCTGAATATCTTGTCATTTTCACATAGCAGATATTGAGGTGCCAACGACGATATGTAATATCGTTTTGATAAACCGTGTGTAAAAGTGGTAAGAAAACGACGCTGCTGCGCAAGACGCGTTCCCGCCGCTTTACTTCTCCGATATGTTTATTGAATGTATAGTGTAGCATTTGATTGGATAAGCATAGGTCAGCATAAGGATAGGTCAGATATAGGTGTGGTATACACATACGAATAATTGGATAAGCAATGATCCGTCAGGAGTATTTTAAAAAAATGCACAAATGCTCTACAATAAAAAATAAATAAAAATATTAAGAGAAAATAAACGCATAGAAACGAAGAAAGAAGTAATTGTGTATTTATAAATAGCACAAACCTGTGATTGCATACATAATTAAATTCCGGTGCTGTACTAACGCTACATCAAGGAAAATATAAACAAATGAAAAAAATTAAAACTATGCCAACGTAACTAAATAAAATGCTGCACTTAAAGAGAAAATTAAAAATATTCTAAGAAAACGAACGCATAATTCCATCAAAGAAAAGAAAAAATTCAGTGTACCTATTAGTAAATTGCATAAACCTGTAATATGGATTTCAGGTGAAAAAGTACTGATGCACAACCGCTACATCGAAAAAAATAAAAAGTTTGCTAACGTAACAAAATAAAAACGCAATTCTATGGTATGATAAAATAAAGAATAAACATATGAGTTAAATAAATTTTTTCAGGTTGTGTATACTTTGCCATTACAATCGATGTTCTACGTATAATTACTCTGCATATCTATCGTCGACGTATCTCATCAAACTGGGCACAGACATGCCTGGTCCCTGGTCATAGTATATAGTTTATGCAGTAGTCTCAAGAAAGGGATTTTTTGGTATCAATTTATATTCTGCGCAAGGGCTTAAGCAATAGTATGCGTATTAAAAAATGACAGATGACGCTGTTGTTTAGATATACAAGTGACTTTACTGTTGTGTATTTTCAAGTCTATTTTGTTCAGTTTGCTTTTATATTTTCTTATGTTTGTTTGTTATTGTTATAATTATTAATCTATTCGAATATTTGATTTTGAACATTTTATTTATGTCGTTTTTATCTGTGTAATAAGTGAAAGGACACATTTAGTTGTAAAGAATTAGTGTAATTAATAAGTATAGTGCTTATAATTTCGTATGTATTTAAACATTTATGGTTCTCTATATTTGCTTCATTTGGAAAATAATACTTTTCAGTAGAATAGAATAGAATTTTATAGTATATAGCAGCTAGTATAGTATATAGCAGCTAGGTGTTAGTCCAGAAAAGCCATACTTCATATTTGAAAATGAGAAGATATTTTATATGATAGATGTACCACATCTGCTCAAATCAACAAGAAATAACTTCTATAAATATACATTTCAGTTTGATGGAATGAAAACCAGTAAGTCATACTTAGATATGTTTTATTTAAACGACAAAGAGCAAAAATTTAAGCGAGCACCAAAATTGACCGAGCAACATTTATATCCCAATAATTTCCAGAAAATGAAAGTTAAACTAGCCACTCAAGTATTCAGTGCTACCGTAGCGGCTGCTTTAAATGCTTACATATCATTTGGGAAATTAAGTACAGCAGCACAACCAACAGTTGTGTTTATTGAGAAAATGGACAAATTGTTTGATGTTCTGAATTCTTTCAAACACAGTAATGTGAAATTTTTAAACAAGCCATACACAGGTTCCGATGAACAATCAAAATTTTTGGAAGAAATGAGTCAATTTTTCAAAAATCTGTTTTGCATCATCTACAATTATAGCCTAAGGTTCCCTGTAATCGGTCCAATTTTATTTATACTTTATGTAAATAACATAAACTTAAGGATGAATAATCCTATAGCCCACTTACTTACAAATAAATATGGATTTCCACAGCCAATTATTTAATTAATTACTTAGAGATATAAAATTTTGTACAAATATTGTATTATTTAATAAGTTATTGAAGCTATTCCGAACTAGCAACCCATGTTAGACTGTAGTGTTTGCTATGATAGTTTATATTTGTGTTTATTTTATTTTCAATTTGAATTTTTCTATACATTGTTTTATTGTAATGCCAGAGGAAATAAACGTACCTGTATTCTTAATATTATTAAACAGACTTTTCTTTAGCATGTGATTTATTACAAAATACCACTATAAGAGTATCATTTGATTAGAATCATTTCACATTCTAAGCATTTTCTTCTTTTTCAGAAAGCAAACTGTACATGTATAAAAATTGTTTAGTTTTGAGCATAGTGTACGTAAGTATTGTATTAATGTGTTATGAAATCTAATATAGAAATGAATAATAAAATTATTAAGGTGCCCTCTCAATTTTGTGCTATTTGAGAAATTATTAATTTTATTCTACATTACAAAAGTTACTTTGACGGAATGAGAAAAACCACAAGTTTCTATCGAAATCCCCAGATATATAGCATTCATTGGCATGCATAATAAAATGTGATAACCAGTTCATTATTATTCTATAACTTATAATTATTTAACTTTTGAATTACATCAATATATTTTAAAATTTACAACTGCAAAATGAATATTATCTGTTCAAGTTTGTTATTCTTCATAATATTGCAGACAATATTCACTTCATAAATAATTATTTATGTAAATATACATATTTCTTTTAGAATTATCCATTGATAATAACCATAATCACTTAAATTCTTGTTAAAGACGCCGCAATCGTGCGCGTTGACATTTACAAGAAAATTTGAATACATTTTAAATTTAAAATATTGCCGCAATTGTGCGCACGGGCTTATGCGCGAGAAAAATTTGAACATAGGGAAATAACATTGCATGAGACTACTGTATAAACTATATACTGTGCCCTGGTGCTATAACCTTCCCTACTCTCTTATCTGGTGTACTTGGTGGAGTATCGTTTACCTCTCCGCCGTTCTCTCACCCCAGTTCCATACGGTATATGCATATGTATATATCAAAATAATTATGAATAGCCTAGCTGCAGCAGTGTTGATATTTTTTATGTATTTCCTTGAATTTAAACAATGCGATTAAGAAAAGGTTATTTTTCAACAAATCTGTTCCGTATCATATTTATAAAAATATATGTATTTATTTAGCCAAAGTTGGATTCACGACCTTCGACTCTAAAAGCGTCAAGTATCTATTATTAAGGAAATTTTAATCAAAATGATTGGAAAATTTATGTTGTTATTCCACGCCAGTCAAATATGTTTATACAAAATGCTATGGCAAAAATTAGGTAGTATAAACATTGTTTAAATAAAATATAATAAAATAATAATAATAAAAATATAATGGTTTCTATGGAATTTTGAGTATATAATATATTGTTGTTAGTATATAATGTATTGTTGTTAGTACGCATTAAATATCAAATGTGCAATGAAAGTTAATAATAAAAACCGCTTTGTTATACCAAATGAACAGCTATTATTAGAACAAAAGTAAATAACGTTGAGAATACATATAAATGCAATTTTAGTAGCCCAACACATAAAATATAAGACTGCGTTCATAGTACAAAACGAAAACAAGGCAATTGAATAAATAGTACATATATTTTATTCAAAATGCATTCCTTCTGAATCGATAAAAGCGATTGTGTTAAATACCGAAGAGCCAATGACCACAGTCCTGTGGATGTCTTGAATATCGTCAAAGGTAACTTCAGCTTTGGAAAAAGAAAATAGTCGCGAGGGAACAAAGTTGGTGAATAGGCTGAGTGGTTGATTACAACACTTGTTTTCGAATAAAAAATTCCTATACAACTATTGCCTTGTAAAGTTGGGCATTGCCATGAAGCAGGAACAAATTGTTGTCTTCATTTTCGATTTGTGCAGACGAGCTTTTAGATCGCTCATATAATCTGATTATAAGTGCACTAAATAAATAATTATCCCCATATACTGTACCGAGTTTGAAATAGAATTTCATATTCACTCTCTGCTTCATGCCGCTAACTTACAACGGTTTCCTATTACGAACACAAAATGCAATATGTATATTGTTGATAGCATTTCTCTTTCCCTTACAATAAAATCAGTCTCATTTAATTAGCAGACTGTGTACCATATGCTATTTAAACTAAACCGAAAGTTCTAAAACATTCGAAAGTTTCCGGAATGTATGATGATTTAGCATACAATTTTAGTAGGGTACCTATTTTCTAGACCATATAAGACAATGATTAAAAATTTATATATATGCACTTAAAAAAAGTTACTACTAAAATAAAGAAAAATTATTTTAACTAATTTAAAATTAAAAAAGTTAAAAATCAGTTTTCTTCTCATTCTCATTAATTATGATGTTTCAAAAGTAATCCTAAAATTTGGACTGTACGATCTTAATATTATACAAGTTGTGACATAATCAATATAAAACTATAAATTCAATTCATACGGTATTTTACAAAAAGTTAGATATCACTAGAGTGCGGATTATATGCAAAATATCCTTTTTCAATTGCCTTATTTCATTCAAAAAACATTAAATAATACCAGAAAACTCATTATTTTGTTATTAAAAGGTATATCAACAAAATTATGAGTTTTCTGAATTAAAAAAAAGCATATTTTGCATATAATTCGGACTCTAGATATCACTTTACTAAGAAATTACATTTTCCGTTAATATTCTAAACAATCGTCGCTTTGTAAAAACTGGCCCTTTTCATAGATTTATACTACCCGCCTTGATAATGATGTTCTACTTGTAATATATGGCTATGAAATCTCTATCAACGAATACAATAAAATAAACTACATATCAAAGGCAGACTGGACGAAGTATTTTACACAATATATTACTCTCGAATTATGGTATAATTTTGTATAAGTTCGCACAATTTCGATATATTTAAAATCAAGTACTTCCCTCCAGTATTGGGTTCCTGTATTTATTCCGTCACTTTTCAAATATGTTTATTGTCAACTTATTACTGGGTATTCCTCCTAGGGTGCTGTTCAGGGAAAACCCCATGTGCGATCTCAAAAGTAAATGGCGTAGGGTAAGGCGTCCAGAACATTCATTAATGAACCATCCCGAGTCAAGAGCACCATGTTGCTTACTAGTGTAGTCCGATTAGTGCATTGTGTACAGGATTTCACGTAATCACGACAAAGTAACAAAAGTTTTAGTACACTGTTTGTAAAATTTTGTAATTTAGTTGAGTCCAGCCCCTTTTGTTACAATCTCCTGGTTTGAGGATTTGAAAGTCGAGCCGCCAACATTACACCCATGGTAGATGCAGCCATCTCACAATCTCCCAATCTTCGAATATTCAGGTACATCACTTCCAACTACTTTGATCCGCAATGGTTTAAACAGTTTTTTTTTGTATGATCTTACTTTACTTGCCTTTACAGTTTTTTGAAGTACGTAAATTCATACTTAGTAATCATTACGTCAATTCAATTAAGGCCTCATTTAAAATAAAATTATCAGTAAGCGAAATTCATGAATTTTATATCATTTTAACTGTGTAAAATACAATCACATCAATACATTTTAAATTTACAATTTTATATATGCTGCTATTTTCCTTTACACTTTTAATAAATTTTATTATTATTTATAAGATATATTGTGAAAATTTTATTGTTGAAATTGATAACTAAATTTCTATATATAGTGGGCTCTTTCGTACACCACAAATTTTGCTATAATAAATCACTTTATTGTATTCTTTTGTTCGTTTTCCTTTTACATTTGGTCAAACAACAGAAATACACCAAAACTTTACTATATCTGAAACAACCAATAAGCCAGACAGGAATGATATTACACAATATTACTGGAGGAAATAAAGGAGAATTTAATCAACTTAATTATAGAACGTCTCCCGGACCGGATTTAATTACAAATGAAATGATAAAGTATGGAGGACAGACACTTGCCGAACACATCCACATTCTCTTTAGTAAAATTGTCAATGGGAGAAATACCCAAACAATGGAAGAACAGCATCAATATCCCGATCAACAAAAAAGGTAACCAAAAATCAGCACATAACTACAGAAGAATAATGCTTCTAATTCTAAACAGAGGTACGAAATTATTCGCCGCGGTGGTTAGAGACAAGTTCGAAAAAAAAAATTGAAATTGCGTAAGATCAAGGCTTTCGGAAGAACAGAGGAACAGCGAATGAAATATTTTACTACTACTATAAATTTTCCAGTCTCGAAAATTAAATTGTGTTGATCAGTGTTATTTACTACATAATGCTTATGAAGGCTTATTATTCTTTCGAAGATTTGAAAAATAGTAAAGTTAATATTCTACAACATTGTTCTCGGCATTGGTGGACTTACTACATATCGTATTAAAACGTGTGAAGTTTTTATGAGACTATATACTCATGGATTTTTTATTAATGTTGGAAATGAATGTGACGATGAAGATAGTTCATTATGACTGATGTGTTTTTAACTTTGTTAATACAATTAATGATCATTAATATCCTTCCCTACTTTTGTTTACTGTTATATTGATGAAATGTATTCCATATTGTATTATTTGTGTATAAATAAATTACATCTGTTTCTATTTAATATTTAATAAAACCGTTAAAAAAACAGTTTTCTTTATTAAACGCAAAGGTTATATTTTTTGATAAATAAAGAAAAGTAACGGGTGTTCAGAAACATTCGAAGTCAAAGTAGGACTTGATATATGAAATCATGTCTGAGATAGATTGATTTTTGACAGACAACAGTTGACATTTAATAATTATTACAAATCAGATACTTAAGTAAAGATATACGATTTTTTTATCAGAGCCCACTTGACTTCGAATGTTTCGAACGTTATAAACAATAAATGTATTAACTAATATGTATGCATCCAACTTCATTAGTAACGAGCCATCGAAAAAATTCATAATTGGAGTAGACTGTGAAATTGGGTTGGTACTTTAGCCACTTCCACATAATGACACATTACTCACAGTTTTTTCACAGTTTCATTTGGTTTCATTGTAAAAAAAGGTTATGGCATTGAAATGATACTACAACAAAAAAGAAAACATATAATTTATTTAATATCGAAATCATAATCAAAATTTACATATAGCTACAGAAGTTGTTGAAAATGTTGTCCATTTACATCTAAACACAAATCAAAATCGAAATGATGATGCAACTATCGATAAGGTTGTTTACGATTAACTACGATTTTCCAATGTTTAGCTCGGTTACAGAATATTATGTGGATGCGTCGATTATTTTACAGGAATATTCAAGTGTGACATAATTTGTAATTTAATTTCAAATATAAAGGCTAAACGTTTTTCATCAAAGTTGGTGAGGGAAAAATCGTTCACTTAGTTTGCCTAATCGTGGTCCGTAAATATATATAAACTTTGTCGGGAATTTTATATTTTTCGGCCGAAAAATTGTCAATTTGATTGAAATCTGGTTACGATCTGCTATTTTCGTTACACAACCTTAGATGTATATAAAATTTGTAGTTAAAAGTACTTTGAGATATTAAATGAAAAAAGATCAACAATGACAAATATTAGAAACAATATTTGATTAGTCGAATATGTATACATAGTATTCTTTAAGCGAATATTGAATATACAGTAACTATTCAACTGTCCACATTTATCAGCGAAATAGTTTGCGTTTTTGAAGTATATCTAACGTGTTAAATTAATTGTGCGATATAAAAGAGCATTCAGATAGGTATAAATTGGAATTTTCCTTGAGAGTTATATGATACGACAAAAACTATTCACTATTCACCAATTTAATTTTTTTCAATTTGTCTAACCTTTTATTTAGTTCTTATATTAATTATGATGTTTTTGATTTTCATATTTAATATTGTAATTTACATTTACCGTTCATAAAGTGTTTCTTTGCCGTTCGTACTGCCCAATTGTGAACTGCAAATTGTACTTTATCTATCTCTAACACATAAATAAGCGCCGTAATACTACACACGTTTTTTATGGGATTCTTATTCCTAAAATTTGGTCATGTGACTGCAAAGAAACACTTTATGAACTGTATGATCTCTAACTGGAGATCACCTGTGGGCCATCAGACTATTATTATTATTACTAAAGAGAAGAAATAAAGAATAGTAAAATATTACACAGGTATAACGGGTGATAATAAATGATGCTGGCAACAATTCTGCGACATGTGTCTGACTTTTAAATCTAAATTTGTAAAAAAAATTGACAAAGTAAACTCAAATAAGCAAATAAATAAGGCAATTTGTTGTTTTTACATTCAAAATGGTCTTTACTGTCAAGTAAAATGCATTTATTGTAATGGCTTATAATAAATTTATAGAAATGTATTCAGAACAAGTAATTGAATATCATTACTTTACACAACACAGTGATAGAATATTCAAAAAGTAACTAGTACTGGTTATCACACTGGAAAATGTAAATCAAATTGTTGAAGAAAATCCTCATATTTCTCTACGACGTATATCCCAACTAGCAGGTAAGGTAAGGTCTAGAACTTTCCTATGACTCCTCGCGTAAGAACCTGATAAAACAGATATATTTACACCCATATACACTTTTAATTGTCCATCACATTCACCCATCTGATTCTTTATATAACAGCTTTAGATTTTTCAGTGGTATAACGATCATCTGTATAATAATATTGACCGGTAAAATATTACTTTATATTCCGATGAAGCTTGGTTTCACTTGTTTCACAGTGTGGTTATGTTAATTCGTAAAATTATAGAACTTGGTCGGTAGATAATTCACACAATTTAATCGCAGTGCCATTGCGTCCAGTTAAAATTGGTGTTTGGGTGGCAATGTCAAAGCAACGAACAATTCGGCCAATATTCTTTCAAGAAACAATTATCGTCCAAATATACAAAACCATTATTTTAGGGTCATTTATAAATCACTTGGGTAATATAAAATTAACTAATGATTATATCCAACAGAATTCCTCTACACCACACACTCCACATACAACTATGAATTATTTATAGCAATTTTTCCAGACCGTTTTATAAATGTAGGTTTATGGGTAACTATATCTTCCCTGGATTTCGTTTTATTATCTTATTTAAAAAACGTAATATTTCTTAATTCCATAAACAATTTGTAAGAACTACGATGTGCAGTTAAAGAATCAATTTCAATTGTGCAATTTGTCACGAGTTCCGTGTTGCTTACAAGTAGGAGGCCAATATTTGGAGCATTTTCTTTGTACATAATTCGTTATTTGTTATGCAGGTTCGTAAAATTTGTTTTAACTATTATTTTGTATAAATCTCACTTCTGATAGCAGTTAAGATTAATTTACTAGTAATTCTAATCCTATGTAATGCATATTTACATAAAATACTCTAACCTCAAAAGATAAATAAAAAGCGAATGACCAGGCAAGCAAATTTCTAAGGATTTCCAAATTAAATATTTGTTTCAATCATTTATAGTCACTTCTAGGTATTTCTTTAATTAATTTACATTTAAAATACTTTCTAAATTAATTTTGGAAAATTAATTTGTATTCTTTCAGAAATTAATCTTTCACTACATATAATATCTGCGTGTTAAAACATATTCTAATTATTATAATTTTTTTAATTTATTTTGAATTATTTTTAAGGGTAACATTCCTTTTGATTTTCTTTCTCCAAACACATTTTGCAAAATATAATCCATATTAAAAATACCCTAATTAAAAATATTGATATGCCTAAAAACAATTTTCCCACTTCAGGAACGTTGGGGACTAAATATTTTATAAAACTAAAGAGTACTTGCTCCTAGAAACAAAGTGGGAAACAGTTACGGAAATTGTGTTTTACTTACAATTACATCACTGACATCATGTGAAAACACTGTTATCAACAGTAAGCGCTTACTAACACAACTTTAAAATCCTTCCAGTTAAATTACATTGTATCCAAAAATACCAACACATTATATTCTTTTATATCTATCTATACATGCATTTATGTATAAAATAGTATTTATCTTACTGCACTTAAAACACAAAAGAAAGTCAACACGTGTTTTCGGTGTCTCACTTCGGTTTAAACCCGCGGAAAAGTATCGACTGAGCAGGTTGTTTCGCTTTAGCACGCTGCTATACTCGCACTGAGCATCTCTTTAGTAAACGGCTAATGACGCATAGATACCGACAGCTCATTTGGAAAGAGAGAGTCAATTTACCCCCTATAAATAGTTGACCTAACTGCTGTTTTGGATTTAGGTACAGAATGAATAACTGGTGCTAGAAATGAACGTTCTAGATTATATTTGAATAAAATTTATAAAGTAAATTAAGATATCAAGGAAATATTCCTTTCAGAGAACTGTACGACACGTAAACCAGATAAGAGACTCTTCTTAAACATAGATTACTTAAAACGCAAATAAAGATGGAAAACATTTGCATACTCGTTTATTGTTATGCATTCAAGATAGTGATTTGCACGTTCATTTGACATAAAATATTTAGAATTGACAATTTCTAGTTTTTATATAGAAATTACATATTAAAAAAATATATAAATAATATTGAAGAAAATTGTTATTTAAATAAAAAAAATTTGAAAAGTCGAATTCGAACAGCCTGAACAATATCAGTAAAACATATTCTATAAATAATAATTAGAGACCGGACGCACCGGCCGAAATTACGATGAACCATATAAATAGTCTATAACATCCTTAAGTACAACACAGTGATTGAATAGCACTATTTATTCGGTTAACCACACACCTATTTTTGGTGGTTAAATTGCAACGCAATGTCTTCAATTTTACAGTAAAATTCCTTTCTTCATAGGCGTAGATAGCGTGAGGAGTTTTTATAAATGATTTTATTTATTAATTTTGAAAGATAAATAAAGTATTGTAAGTTAGTTTCCTTTTTTCATTGTTTCAACTCTTAATTACATAGTGAATTTCGTTAAGTTTCAATAACTTCCGCATACATTTTTAATTTTCGTTTATTTAGATCTCGAACATTGTTTAAGTACTTCTTCAGATATGATATGGAACAACGTCGAGAATGGCATCGTGAAACAATGGCGAACTGGATTAAGAGTTATACTGGCTGTATGTCCATTGCCAGTGATTCCGAAATTTATTGCAAAGTCTGTAAAATATCGTTAAAAAAAATCCAAGAAATCGCACGTAAAACGTCACTTAGCATCGCAAACACAGACACATATATTAGACCCGTTGGAATCTGACAATTCTAACGAAGAAATCTGTGAAACTTTAATGTCGGCAAATATTCCGTTAAATAAACTTAACAATCCCACCTTCAAAAATATACTGGTCGGAATGTTCCTGATCAATCCACAGTGATACACGAAAGCAGTAGAACGCATTAAAAGCCATCTTTCAAATCAGTACCTATGGATCAGTGCCGACGAAACTGTCGATATATTAGGACACTGTGTGGTAAATGTTGTAGCTGGTGTACTACATCCAACTATTCCATATAACGCATATGTAATAGCAACAAAAGTTATAAATGCACTGGATGCGGAAACAATAGCTAAAACCATTTATGAGAATATGCACCAAATGCGGCAAAATGCACTAAAATTCGGACAACAGGTACAAAGAAAAAATACTTTTATTTGTCAGTGACAGTGCTGTATAGGTATATGTTAAAAATAGGCAGACTATTAAAGGAAACATATTCTAATATGCTTCATATTACTTGTGTAGCACATGCTCTTCACAGAATCTGTGAATATATCAGAGACTCCTTTCCGGAAGTTGAAAGACTTGTATCCGCTTTTAAAAAAGTTTTCAGAAAAGTACCATTGAGAGTAGCTCTTTACAGGGAAAAATTTCCATCTTTGTCACTGCCTCCCTCTCCAGTAATAAGATGGGGTTTGTGCAGAGAATTTAGATTTTAAATGACGATTCTCGAAGTATTTCTGAATGCAAGGAACTAATACAAATTCCAAATTGAAAAAATCAGTTGTGTTTTCTTCAAGAACACTTTGGAAATTTGCCAAAACTAATCACTTATTTAGAAAATCAAAATCTCAAATTAAATGATAGATTAACCACATTAGATGTGACTATTAATAATTTGAAAAATATTCCAAGTGATTCGGATGTGGCCTTCGGCAAAATTTAGACGCACTTTTTAATAGAAATCCATATTTAATAACATAATTTAATAACGGCAATTGTCTATGGGGACAATGCCTCAAAATCTAACTGTTAAATACGCTGAAATAAAAGAATATTTTCAGTATGCACCTATAACCAGTTGCGATGTAGAAAGGGCGTTTTCTATCTATAAGGATGTATTTCATTCAAAGAGAACAAATTTTACAAAAGAGAACCTTGAGAAATTATTACTAGTTAATATTAATACTCCTTCATTCAACTTGAATTACAAAAAGAACAAATAAAAATATATTTCGTTTTTTATAGATCACCACCCGTTGGTGTTCCAATTATATAAATAAAATGAGAAACTCTTTAAAAATACAAATTTTCAATAGTACGCCCGTGGATGATGAGTCATCGGCTCATGTCCGGTCCCTAATAATAATATTAGTATTTTATTGCATTCGTTCACAATTTATCAAAAGTATCAAATGACTTTATGTCGCTGATTGCATTGGTGTTGAAAGGGTTCATCATTGACCATTGAACGTCTTCAAATGGCGAACACTTGCCTTTCATCGTCAAATGCAGTTCAGTGAATAAGAAATAATCGCAGATCAAAACCGGGTGAATTCGAAAAATATGGAAGCAAACAAATTTACCATTGGTCTTAAAAATCAGTGACGATTGACGAATAACGAGAAAGAATAGTCTATCATTGGGAAGCAGTTGCCATCATTGTATCAATTGGAATACATTTTTTGTAGATACTCTATTTAGAATCATAAAAGAACCGATTTTTCCGATTTTTGATTCCTCCACACGATTTGTTTAAAATTTTCTTCATCTAGTAATCGCCATTCATCACTTTGATTTTTAGTTTCTAAATCGTATTGAAAACACCATGTTTCATTACCAGTTACAATCGTTTTTGAGAATTAACAACGTCGCAGACTATTCCATCCGCCTGAAGAGTTCCGGAAAGAACGAAGCGTTGCATTAAATTGCTAAACACTTGATGCAATTAGTTGCTGAGTTTCTTAAAACCTGTAGCAAGTTTTGACTTGTTGAATTGATGGGAGATCGACCAAGAGGTTTGAACGCGTCAAAACATAAGTGTACCTTGGACAACGCAAAACCTAAGTGCGATGATGGCTATCAGCATATTTAATCGACAGTGCGGGTAACCCAAATTGCTTCGTGAGGCGCTCTAACCTACGGCTCCTGCTTTCCAAGATTATTGATTTATACATTAAATAACTTGGAGCAACCGCGCTATTAGAGAATCTATGACTTGTAGCGACTGCGCTACTACAATGCGACAGTTTCAGAAACCAGCGTTTCTTGACGCTGTCATAATAAATAGTATATCTTAGCTATGTTATACGGTAAATGTCTACAAGAACAGACAAGTTATTATTTTCATTATCTGTCAGGGCAGAAACTTTAAATATAACATCCAAGATTTTGCAGAAACTGCGACGAAATACCATCTTGGGTATTTCAAGTTCCATTTCTATAAACTTCACTCAAAATTCACGTACTTTTTTCACATTTTCTTCGGCTTCAACTAATTGACCCAAACGTTTTATTATCTTTAAGTATTGTGGATCCTTTTGATAAATGAATAAAAGCGTTTTTTAAAATGAATTAATTTTAGTTCTAGGCTGTACCACTTCTTCTGTAATATTTCAAACGTACTCCTTCAGCAATCAAAAATAATCTATAAACTTATATTTTAAACTAAAAAAAAAGTATTGAGAGTAACATAGCATTTATATAGAATCTAAAAATTCGTACAGACCTTATTTTTGAATCACAGTATTCTTACATCTTCGTCAATTTGTATTTATCAAATCATCCAATCTATAAAGAAAAATATTGATTTATTCGAATCAACTTCAAATTGTTACCAAGCTCACATACATTAATTAGTTCTACTTCAAAATTCACTATAATATCTTCGTGCTAGAAGTTTTTAATAAATTTCCTTAGAAAATGTTTTGATATACAAGTGCGATTTGCAAAGTAAGTTCAGTTTCCACTTAGTGAGCAGAAGAGTGGGGATATCGGCGTGATTCAATATGGGTCTGGTAGAACTAGTGAGAGAATCATTCGTACTTCTTTCATGCTATTTTGATCGCTTAAAGTAGCTGCTACAATTGAAAATACCGCCAACTGTGAATTGCGTCCTGTTATCCCATCTCTGTATACAAAGAACCTGAAGGCTGCTGAGATTAATCGTGAACTTTGTTCTGTTTATGGTAAAAATGTCATGAGTGACAGTATGATGAGAAGATGATACCGTATGTTTAGAGAAGGGCGAAATAATGCCCATGTTGAAGAACGGAGTGGAAGTCCAACTGTTCTGACGAACGGCCTTGTGGATAATGTCGAAGAAAAAATTCGTGAAAATCAGTGATTCACAATCACAGAACTAAGTGCCTTTTCCCCTCAACTTTCTAGTACAATTTTGTACGAGGTTGTTACTGAATCAGAGTGACAAACAGCGAAGCGTGCCCGGGTCTAGCTATTTAGCTAGTTATTGCTCTAGTCATTAATAAATATAATAAAAAGAAATGATTGCAATACAAACTGCTAAGCTAAGAAAATTATATCTATCATAACCAACACGTTTGTTATTCCAAATATTCTAGATGAGTAATCAAATAAGACTGGATTTCTGCTGGAATATTTCACAATTTCATTAAACGCACGTGAAACATCAGTTCTTATTATGCCCACCTGTTATCTAAAATTTGTAAGATGCATTATCGTTGACAACACACAAAAAATTAAATCACTAATAACTAAGTTTTTCTATTAAATTAATCTTTTTTTAGTCTCTAAAGGGAATTTGTATCAAATTTGAATTTATTACTTATTAATACACAAGTATACACGGTTTTGGATCTAAGCAACCAAAAGCTGTTTCTATGATTATTTGGGGCGCTGAATCCGAATCTGCACTCCGTTTTTTGATTTTGGTTCTAGTTTTCGAGATATTAAATAAACACAATTTTTACAATTTTTGACAATTAATCTCCATTTTATTCATTAAAAAGTGTCAAATTAGAAATGAAGAGCAGTCGAACTGAGTCGCTTGTACTGTTTGGGATCTGTTTCACGCATTAAAGTCCAACAGTAGTCGCTCATCATGCCCTCGTCCCAAAATCCTTGGTATCGTTTTTAGATTTTCGCCAAATCTTGGTGTAGTCGCTCTCCTTGCTCGTCGCTTGTATCACCCAAGTTTTCAGGAAAAAATTCGAGATGGGAATGCAGAAAATGTATTTTGAGAGACATTCAAGCTCTTGCAATCTTGCAATAATTTTGCAACAAACTGTCGATTATCTGCTTGAAATCCGGGGATTTGCGGTTACCGAGAAAGTTGTGAACAACATCTTGAAATGATACCCATGCTGCTGCTTCATTGGGCGTTAAACATTTTGTAAAGTTTCTGTCGGCCATTAATTTTCGAATATCAGGTCCGACAAATATTCCCTCTTTGATTTTGGCGTACGACAACTTGGGAAATAACTTGGTCAAGTACTCAAAAGCCGGTCCTTCACGGTCGAGCGCTTTGACAAAGTTTTTGATAAGGCCAAGCTTTATTTGGAGAGGTGGCAAGAAAATGTTCTGTGGGTTCACAAGTGGTATAGAAGAGACGTTTTGTTTTCCTGGTTCATAATTAGTACGGCTTGGCCAATCTTTTTTCACATAATGTTGGTCAGTTGCACGGCTATCCCACAGACACAAAAAACAGCAAAATTTGATAAAACCAGATTGCATCCCCATCAAGAGACCAATAACCTGTAGGAATAGTATATAAATCATTTATTCTTTAAAATTGAATTGAAATTTATTTTCAAACCTTAAAATCGCCACAAATTTTCCATTGATGCTCCTTATATTTTATCTTGGTAAAAATTTTACATATTGTATCGTAGCATTCCTTCGTTTGTACTGCATGAGCAATCGGAATTGATGGCTTTATATTTCCATTGTGTATCAGAGCAGCTTTCAGGCTGTATTTTGAACCATCTATGAACAAACGCCATTCATTTACATCGTATGGTGTATTCATCGCATCAAACAAACCGTTGATGTCATAGCAGAAGCATATATTCTCCTCTTTTTTGAAAAACGGCAAAAGCGCCTCATTTCTGGTTCTATATACAGTGACTTTTGTTTGAGTGTCAGATATTTCCACTCCTGCATCCGTGATGCGAGCAATTCTGATTTTTGTTTCGATAAATTCAAATCACGAATCAAATCATTGAGTTCACTTTGCGAAACTAAATGTTTTTCCTCCATGTTAAAATCGCTTCCACTGTTCGTCGGTGATGAACTACAAGTTTCCATGTAATTTGCACTCGTACCTGGACAAATTGGCAAAGGATCATTGCTCGCACGGGGAACTGGCTTAGACACTGATGATACTTCAGGATATTTATATTTTGATAGTTTTTTTGCATTTACACCGACGACATTCATCAAGCAAAAGTAACAATCATCTACATGATTTTTCGGCTCTCTCCATAACATTGGCAATGAAAATGAAAAACATACTTTTTTACCGCGTGACCACTTGTATAATATTGTGCTACACGCGTTACAAAACAATTTCAGTACCCACGGCTTGAGTGTTTGATACAGAGAAACCAAAATAATAAAAATATGCATTTCTGATCACATTAGTAATAACTTTGCCACTTTTTCTGATCATATAACATCCGCGAACATAACAAAAACACTTTGAATCAACTTTACAATTCTGTCTTTGCATTTTCACACGTTTTGGATTCAAAAAAAAAACTTTAAAAATACAAATTAAATATTGTTTCTAGCGACGCCAACAGCTGACTGTCATTATAATAGCGCAGTGCTGCCAACATGCGCGAACTCACAAAGTAGAACCAATTTTGAAAAACGAAACCCGGATTTGAATTCAGCACCTCAAATAACGTCAAGATTTGTTCTCATCTGCTCTGATCCAAAAGTTGACCGGAATTTGTAAACTTGTGTAATAAATATATAATAGTTATTTGTGTTATTTGAAGTAATTTTGTTATTACATACATATTATACATTTTAATGTGGTTTGTATTAATTATCAAAAGCTAACCACATTTTTATCGGGCTTATAAGAATAAAAATTAAAATGAGTCGAATTTATAAAATTTAAGTTTTAGGTTATCAATTTTAGTAATTTTGGCCTACTATTAAATTTGTTAATATTAAGTTATTTAATAAACTGGCGACAAAAAGATTGCTATTTTTGATTGAGTATACTAAATCTAAGGTATGTAATATTGGTGAATTCAGAGTAGTGTAAATCGAATTACGAAATACATAACATTGTGGTATTTATATATACATACATATATTTCTGATTAAAAGTTCAAACTTTTTTAACAAACAATATATACATACATAATTTTTAACACGGATAAATTAACTCCTATATAAAAATGTCCATATGCGGGTGACATTTTTGTCACTTTGACAGCGATAAAAACCTACATAGCTTTTTATCACCGATAAAAATGCTTCTTCCTCCGATAAAAATGCTTCTTCCTGTTACATATCTAGTAGCCCTGCATCACTTAATTTATTTTGGCAGCTGACAGGTAATAACTATTAAGTATCGTTGAACGTAAAATACGAGTCGGTTTGGGGAAATTTCAACAAATATCAAGAGATCAATACTGCAAAACACAAGAAATACAAAATCGACAATATGGAGACAATTTAAAAAGTTTTATTCATGTCGTTAATTTATCTTGCCAAAAAACACTCGAGCTTTTCTTTCAATCGGATAAATTTCTTTTTAACTCAATATTTTTCCAATCAGTAATTTCGCTCGAAAAACTTACATTAGAAAAAATCGCTCGACTATCGTCTCGCGATTTTTTCATGTAAGTTTTTCTCGTCAAATTACTGATTGGCAAAATAATTTCGTTACAAAGAGAAATTTATCCGATAAAAAAAAAGCTCTTGTGTTTTTACTTATGATAAAAATACATAGTTACTGCATTATTTACATAGTTCTTACCTAAAGCGTTAAAATCAGCTAAACTTAATGATTCCTATTAATTACATTTAAATAAATAATTATGATTGTGTATATATACAGGCTATTCAAGCTCTACGGTACGGAATATTGTGGCTAAAATACTTGACTTTCAGTAGATTTTGCTTTAACCACATTACCAGTGCTTAAAAATTTTTTGATTATTCTAGCACTGTACTGTAAAAAGTAATGATATTCAATTCAGTTTGTTCTTCTGAATATATTTCGATAAACTGATTATAATCCATTACAATAAATATATTTTACTCGACGGTAAAAACCATTTTCAAAGTAAAAACAACAAATTATTTTATTTATATGTTTGTTTGACTTTTACTTTGTCAAATTTTTGGGAAATTTATATTTAAAAATAAGATACGTCGGTATAAAGTTGCAGAATTGTAGTCAGCTTAAGAAAGAATTCAATTATTTACTTTCCCTTTATATATAGATAAAGAGTGACTATAAATGATTGAAATTGTTCCCGTTCGCGGACCTCTTCCGCGGGGATTGAGCTACCCACCAGGCGCGTCCCTAGGTGGCGGATAAAGGGACGGTCAGGTCTCTCTTGGGGGACCTGATTACTAGCAGTCATAAGCGGGATGGATAGGTCCAAAAACCTTCTAATCCTTAGCGAAAGCTGTCACCGAGAACCAGCTCTCCCAAGCTACGGTGTAAGGCAACGTGCTTAGAGCTGAATGGACACTGGGGTATACGTGGCCTCAAACGTTCCCCTGGGGATACTAAGCGGAACCCCCTTGTATTTACGCCTTGTGCCCGTAATGGAAGCTCTGCTTCCATTCTCTCTGCTTGACTTCATACTTCTCCCATACTCGTGGGAATCAAATGAACACAGAGAACAAAAAAACAAAAACTTAAAAAGATGGAGTCTGAAGAGAATCCAAAACCTAAGGAGTCTATAGAGACTCCCTTGGCAATGGAGACTGATGAGACTTCAAAAAACAAAAGTGAAACGCAACGGACTGAAACTGAAAATGTTGCGACGATAGAGGGTGCACCCAAGAAGAGGAAACATCTTTCCGGGGCACAAGGAAAGAAATTAAAAAAGATGAGGCAACAGGGGGTGGATTCGGGCAAAATAAGGCTCTCCGTTTCCCAAAAAGAACCTCAGGGAGAACCTAAGCCAACAGGGGCCGTTAAGCGAACCGTGTCGGCTAGGAGCACTCCTGAGGATAAAATAACTAAGCGCATGAAGTTTTCAGCTTCGGGCGTGAGCTACAAAGCAGCTCTTAAAGGTATTAAGGCTGCAATAGTTCCTAAGGATTACCTGGTCAGCTTAGTGACGGAGGGCAACGTAGGAGCTATACAAGAGGCACTGATGATGGTCATAGATAGGGCGCAAAAGGCGCCGAGGTTTGAATCCTCCCGTCTTATAGACTTATATTCGATCTTTAGAGATCGAGATATAAGAAGCACCACACGTAACTGGATTCATAACATGCTGCGTAGCAGAGCAGTTCATGTCCAATGCAAAACAAAACGATCTCCATGAGGACAACAAAAGGGTGTCTGTTTTGTTCGGGGACAGCTTAAAAACTTTTGTAACATTGATGTTTTATTAACATTTTACCACTCAAACTTTATGTCGCCTCAAACTGAAAGAATCTTTCTTTTACAAAAAATCTTTGAGAAATCTATATGATTTAATATATCACCATTCTTGCAAACATATCTTTAGATCTAAGTGTCGGATAACATATTATGACCTATATATTCTGAAAATTCTTCATATTGCTGCGAAATTCTCTTTCAAATGGAAAATTGTAACTTGGTATGTCAATAAATGCAACAATCTTATTTTGATTTAATAATAAATTCTATGACTTAAATGGTTTATAAAAATGATTTTGTGTATAGAAATATTTGCATATATAGTTTCTATGTGTGTATATTTTCATAGTGTGATAAGAATCCACTAGTTATAAGTAATTTCACTATTAAGTGACACAATCCTGTATATTAATATTATGTTATTCTAAAGGATTGTATCATAACGAAAATAATGCATTTGTGATACTCTTCAAATTAATTTCTCTTCAAGGACGAATCATTGAATAGACTGTAGAATGAAGGATTTTCGTCGTGATAATTAGCTTGTGATAACAACTATTCCAGATAACAGAAATAATTATAATCATATAATATTGCTGGGAAAGGGAAGAAAATCCAGTCATTTGTAATACATATTTGAATAATGGAGTTGATTCGGCTTTTACTCGATGAAGATCCATAATTTAAAATAGAAGTAAAGCCAATAGTTAAAATCTTCACTTTATTAATATGTGTTCGTAAAACGACAATTGTTTCGCACGTTACAAACTAAAATCAGTATACATGAATGCAAAAAGGTTACTATTACTTTACAATGTTGGAATTTACAGTAAAAATGTGTGGCCCATCTGGTCGGCCCTTACAGTTATATAATTAAGTACTAAACATGTTTTCAAATATTTTTTTTTAATAACGTAAATGTGCATTTCTATTATCCTAAACGGTTGCTTCAAATGAATAAAGTTAACAAAGGAGTTATTTAAATCCAACAAAAATTTGTGTTGTTTTAATTTATTAACTTTCCAGTATAATTAATTTTGCGTCTTTATTTTCTAAATATAGAATTTGAAAATCATTACTGAATGTGTGGTTTTCTTCTTCGTATTAGATGATTGGCAAAAGTGGAATCTTGTTTTTTTATTTTTAAAGGAAGAACAATGTTAGATACGTTTTTCAAACGATCTTTCTGTTTGAAATAATTGTCGTTTTACGAACAAATATTAATAAAATGAAGATTATAACCATTTGTTTCATTTCTAATATATTCCCATATTCCATGAAAGCAATATCCAAATTGCAGCGCAGGAAAAGGATACATGTTAAGTTCGTATATAAACGAATATGGATAAACACCATTTATTTGCAACGAACAAAGGTGGCGATTATTTCAACCCTTGTTGAAGATCAGTGTAAACTAAATTTTCATTTTTCTTCAGTGTATGTATGCATCAAGTGTTTAATTTCCGATATGAGTTCCATATTTTATTTGTAAAAGAAGTTCGTTTATTTTATTATATTTTTGACCAGGTAGATATATATATATATATATATATATATATATATAGGATGTAAATGAAATAGTTCAACTTACGCTAATACATAGTAGATACGTAAGACAGCAATTCAAAACTACAAAAAAAATTATTCTATCGAAACTTTAGTTTTTACGGAAATTTAGGAACACAAACTTTTCAAATACGGTCCTGTATTCAAATTGCATCTAAAGCAATTATATACAGGCTATTCCACGAGAGCCGTTCGTTAGAAGTTTTCGTGGTTAGAAAAAACTTAGAATTCTGAAATTTTGGGTTCCAGGGTTATTCAAGATTCTCTTTCATTTTACAATATTTTCAAGATCATACTACTTCCGGTTATACCGGAAGTCGCCATTAACTTCCTTATTTTAAATGGAACACCCGGTATATTATTTCATTTTTTGATTCCTGAGAAAATTTCATAGTGGGTTTTCATCAGGTTTCCCTATACTTATTTTCAATTTTTTCTTAGATATCTTGATTTTTTTGAAAATTTTGACAGATGTAGCCCTGTTTTGAGCATTGCGCCCTTTAACCAATTTGGATTGGTGGAAAGCGCTTCTGGGGTAGACGGAAGCACAGGAATGATACTTTCGAATGCCATATTGACAACTGATTTATCGCATACAGGGTATCCAAAATTTAATGACCAATTACATCATTTTAAAAGTTGAAAAAGTTCGTTCTTTCAAATGGGACACCCTGTATTTTATTGAATGGTTGGATGCAGAATTTGATTCTGCATCGATTTGCTAGAACATTCCCTATACCTATTTCCAGTGGTTTTCTTGTTAATCCATATTTTTATCAAAAGGTGATCAAACTCCAAAAGTTCTACCTAGTAAGCCTTGATTTTGACAGGAATTGAAACAATGTTGATTTAATGTCAAAGCAGTATCATCGTACAGATTCGTGAGGTATCTACTTACAGTTCTAGGGATTTTGTTAACTTGCTTAAGTACACTTTATAATGGAGAATGTTGAAGAATATTCCAATAATGATTTATTAAATTTGTTTTACACGCACTGTGAATGTGGACGAATTGTTCGACGAACATGCAGACTATTTAATGAACGATATCCGGACCTACCAACAATGACTCCCGGAAATTTCGCAAGAATCGAAACTCGCTTTATAGCAACTGGAAACGTAAGGGCAACTCAAAATAACCTAAAGCCCGTAACTGATAATGAAGATAACGTGGTGAATGTGTTGGCGTTTTTTCAAGCTTATCCGCGGAGTTCAATTTCGACAGCAGGGCTGGGTTTGGGTATTTCAAAAACATCAATCCACAGAATATTAAAAAAACATGGAATGCATCCTTTTTGTGAGATAACTGTTCAAGGAATACGTCTTGGTGATGAGGCAAGACTGTCAACTTTTGCGAATTTATGATTTTGAAAATGACCGAAGATCCGAGATTTCTTCATCAGATTATGTGGACTGATGAATCGAAATTCAGCAGGCAAGGAATTACAAATCGCCGAAATACTCACTACTGGGCACAAGATAATCCACATGTTATTATTAGGGAACATATTCACCAAGACCGCTTTAGTTTCAATGTTTTTTGTTTAATTATGGACAACAGAGTGGCTTATCAAGTGTACGATGAAAATTTAAATGCGGCTAAATATCTGGAGATACTGAGAGGGTTTGTTAGTGATTTTCTAAATGCCCTACCTCCACGTGATAGAGCAAACAGTTGGTGTCAGCTTGGATGGTGCTCCAGCACATTCAACTATAGCTGTACACCGGCAATTGTCAATGATGTTCGAGGATCGGTGGATTGGCCCGTGGGGACCTTGGAACTGGCCACCCAGATCACCCGATTTGACCCCCTTGGATTTTTACCTCTGGGGTCGTATAAAAGAACTAGTGTACTCTAGGCCGGTACAAACTAGAGAGGAATTATTGAACCGTGTTCACCATGCGTTTACTAATATAAGTCCAGACGAACTTCGGAGATCTTTTTCGCGAGGAGTATAAGACAGAGTTATTCAGTGTTTGAACCAAAATGGAGGTCATATAGAACAATTATTGTAATTTTACATTCTCTTATTATTTTTTGTCATTATGTTCCAATTTTTTGTTTTTATTTTATATTTCGTTCTAAATGTTATGTACTAATGTCATGTGCTAATTAAAGTAAATTTTTTACCGTTTCATTGATGTTTATTTGGCTACGAAAGCCAAGCCATGTTTCGGTTTCTGCCAAAAAACCACATTAAAATAAAAAATATGGATTAACAAGAAAACCACTGGAAATAGGTATAGGGAATGTTATAGCAAATCGATGCAGAATCAAATTCTGCATCGGACCATCCAATAAAATACAGGATGTCCCATTTGAAAAAACGAACTTTTTCAACTTTTAAAATGATGTAATTGGTCATTAAATTTTGGATACCCTGTATGCGATAAATCAGTTGTCAATATGGCATTCGAAAGTATCATTCCTGTGCTTCCGTCTACCCCAGAAGTGCTTTCCACCAATCGAAATTGGTTAAAGGGCGCAATGCTCAAAACAGGGCTACATCTGTCAAAATTTTCCAAAAAATCAAGATATCTAAGAAAAAATTGAAAATAAGTATAGGGAAACCTGATGAAAACCCACTATGAAATTTTCTCAGGAATCCAAAAATGAAATAATATACCGGGTGTTCCATTTAAAATAAGGAAGTTATTGCGACTTCCGGTATAACCGGAAGTAGTATGATCTTGAAAATATTTTAAAATGAAAGAGAATCTTGAATAACCCTGGAACCCAAAATTTCAGAATTCTAAGTTTTTTCTAACCACGAAAACTTCTAACGAACGGCTCTCGTGGAATACCCTGTATGTATATATATGTTATCGATCCAACAAACAAATAGGCATTTATTTGTTCAAGTTCACCAAAAAATCCCCTTCACATTTCGAATAATAATTTAAAAAATTTTAAACGATGTAACAGTTTTGTGGTGATATGGAATTTGTAATTTAGTTGTCTTAATATTAAATTCACGAGAAATAATAAATTACCTTCGTAATTTGAATTCAATGTTCATATTTTTCTATTTACCTTAGTTTAATGACACCGAAAAAGGGCAGATTTGTGTGAAACAGGTGGAATGCTTAAAGGAGATATTCAATGTGGCTGTCATTTGCGTAAATACAAGTAGGTACGTACACGCTTTTCCAGGAGTCGGTCTTCACGGTTATGGGCCGTAGGTTGTAAAACACGTTGCCGAAGATCGTCTTTCACAGCCACGGTCTTAATAATTTGGATGTAATGTACCGCGATCTCTCAATCTGTACACGGTTTGTAAAATTAAATCATGTCATGGACCACAGATATGGGCCGCAGTTTGAATAATACGTTGGCGAAGATCGTCTTTCACGGCCACGACCTTCATACCTTGGATGCAATGTACCGCGATCTCTCAATCTGTATACGGTTTGTAAAATTAAATCATTTGATGGACATCATCAGTTCGGAAACCGCCTATCATAAATACGTCTAGTAGTTCTAGCGTTTTCACCCGTTTCACAGTATGGTACGATGATATTCGTTAATTGCATAAGTCATACTTCACGGAAGTTGATAGCAGACTGACTTCTTCACCATTTCGCTTCAGTAGGGGTTGCGCTTCAGTAATAAGGAAATACTAAATTTACCAGATCGGATCGAGTCACGCGCATTTATTAAATTTTTTTTTCTTTGATCTCGTTCGAGATAGAGCTTTTACGCATTAGCATTTTATGCTTAATATTATTAGAGCTATTACACAGCATATTTCGTTTACACCCTGTATATATATATATATATGTATATATAATTATTTATATATATATATATATATATATATATATATATATATATATATATATATTTCCAATTTTTCTTTTTTTTTTCTTGGAATTCGGCTTGATAACTATTTATCAAATAAAACTGCTCATTTTAACGTTTCGACTTTTATTATCGTCTTCATCAGAATAATTGTTTGCAATACTAGATGTTTTTCTGTAAAGGAAAATTTAAATTAATAATAATATAATAATTCATGTTTTTCGTAAAATATGAATTTATATATATATATATATATATATATATATATATATATATATATATTTTTTATTAATTTTTTTATAGGGTTTGAACTATTTTATTTAACATATAATGTGATACTTGTATTTTCTACATATGGAAATAGACTGAATTTTAGGAGACTAAAGTATATTTTAAAGTTTGTATTTTGTCCTTGCCTGTAATTTAATACTTTCGTAGTGGGTGGGCTTCAAAATATTTAAGTGTCTGTATTGAAATTTAATTTTTGTTTTATGTTATGAGCTATATTATTGAGAAATATAATTTTGAAAGATTTGAAATTTCATTAACAAGTGTTTGTTTTTTAATATGAATTCATTCTAATACTGATCTTGCTTTGCAATTTGTTTCGGTTTGTAGTATTTCAACTTCTTTTTAATTGAAAGTGTGGTTACTTTTAGTTTCACGTTTTTTCAAAGTTGTGATGTTTTTTGAATATTTGTGGCCGTTGATTCTGTCCTTTATAAACACGACTACAATCATGGTATGCTATAAGCCACAAGTGATTTTTTTCCCCCCTGCAATGGCTGCTTTTAATTTTGTTTTAGTGAAACTTAAATTATTGTAATTTTTGTGAGCAATGTAGTAATGATGAAATGATCTTGGGTTCTGTGTGAAAATACTGCGCGTAAAAGATATATATGCAAATCTACTCCATGTAAAAGTCAGTATTCATATTTTCTTGATGCAAACAAGACGTATTTTTGTAACCACGAGTCAGTTAACGTTATCTACTCAATTCCTTAACTTTTATATTTTTGACCGTTTTCACTTAAATTTATTGAACTTATTTTATTTATACATAACATCAATTCATCAATCATATTATAACAATTAACTTCGAAGTTGAATTTTAAATTTATTATGTCATATAATATATCGGAGGAGTTCAATAGTCTTTACAAGACAGAGAGGTTCATATTTTATAAAAAGATTCTAAGTGGTATTAGACGTATTCTATTTTCTTTAAGTACATACCTATATTTAAATATTTTTAATATGATTACCTGTAAGTAACCGACGGGTGTGAAAAGATATTCCATCGAGTGACCAGCCTACGACGAAATTTTGGATTTATTAACTAAGCATCAAAAGTAAATTTTAGTGTTGTCATAAGCCCCCAAACTCTAAGAAAAATTATGACAAAATTTTTAAAAAGTCTTGGATTTCAGTTAGCATTCTATTCTTAATATAATTGCACAGAATCACACAAGCATGTGAGGAGGGTGAAATAATATCACCGGAGACGATTGGTGTGTTCTGTATTTTGCTATAATTCGATTTAAGGAATTATTTGTAGATTTCAGACTTCAATTAGGAAAAAAGTGCAAAACCGCAAGTTTATAAAATTTCATCATCGGATAATCAATACTACGTGAGAATAATATACACCACACTGTATAGTATTTGCACACAAAAATTGTTTTTAATATAAAATGCTTTAATATTTTCCTACGAAATTGTTAATGTATATTTAATCTTTGCTCATATGATAAAATTATATGAATATTCAATTGTATAATATATATTCGACGTTATAATAACTTACAAGAAACTTTACATGAAAGAAATTTTTGGGAAATCGCCGGATTACACAAAAACGAATTGCTCGACAATTAGGCATTAGCAAAGAAAGAGTCGAGTATGTTGAATCACATACAATTAACGGATGTCGTTAGAAAACATTTGTCAGTAACTTTTTTAATCAGTATCGGGTTCATCATGATGACCACGAAAACAAGCGCCCGTCATTGGAATTTCGTCGTCCTGATTCTACGAAATTGTGCATCTACTAAAATTCAAAATAGTTCAATCAGCGCAGATAGTCATGTTCAATAATATAATAATTAGCAATATAGTTTTTCGAAAAATTTTTATTATAATAGTCAAAATTTAAAAAAAAATAATACTAACGCAAATGTTGGAAATGTTGACCATTATTTTGAAGACAAACTTGAACTCTACGCTTCTTGCTTTCAAAGTCATTTATTAGGATTTCTTGGGTTATGTCAGCACAAAAATTCACAATAGCATTACGAAGCTCTTTGATTGTATGATGTGTGGTCTTGAAAATGGTATTCTTTAAATATGGAAAAATAAAATAGTCTAAAATTGTCAAATCTGGAAATCTTGGAGAAAATTAACAATTCTGGTATCGAAAAATTCTTGAAAAAAAGCTATTGTTTCTTTGATTTGTGCGCTGGAACATTATCTTAATGGAAATATATTTCCGTAAGTTCATCATCATGAAATTCATTAATAAACGGCTCGAATAATTCATTGCGATATCTTTCAACAGTTATGGTTCGATTTAAAAAATATAAGCCCAATAATTCCTCTTCTTCAAACTGCTAGCCAGACGCCTATTGTTTGTGGATGTAGCGTTGTCTTCACAAACTCACGAGGGTTTTCTGCAGACCAAATTCTCATATTTTGCTTGTTTAAATATCCTGAAAGATGGAACCAAGCCTCATCCGAATAGACGCATTTGCGGAGAATGTCATTATTAATTATGCTATTAAAAAACCATAGACAATACTGTGTCCTCGTAACAAAATCTACCTGTTTGAGTTCCGAAACTGCTTGAATTTTATATGGAAGCAACTGTAAGTCCTTTTTTAAAATAGTATGACATGTTCCCACAGACAAATGGGCTGTTGTGATAGTTTTGCAATTGATTTTTTTCGTGAGTTGGCCATCGATGTCGAATATCCTCTATGCAATTTGCTCTTCGTTTTTTAGGTGCACCACCGTCAGGTTTACGAGTTATTGCCCTTGTTTCACCAAATGTATTAACACAAGATTGAATATGTTTTTGCTGTAAGTAACTTGCAGATTAGTATACTGTTGTCGGAAATTCTGTAAGCACTGATTAGCGGAATAAACCAAATCTCTATTTTCTAATTTTTGGCCAGTTCTATAGTAACTTTAATAATAAATATTTTATGTTGTAACTCTAACATTATAATAAAATAATTTAAAAAATATAAGCGTTTATAATTTGAATTTATGTATGACCAACTGTCAGAATTTGAAGTTTTCTAAAGCTTTGCATGTGCACCAATCTTTGATTACCTAATTACTTAAATAAACACCTACTATAATGAGGAAAGTTTTTGAAGGCACGTTATATATGTACAGACGAATATATGTCGAAGGTATTAACAATTAATTCACTAAGATACATACAAACTTTATGATCACAAAAGAATCGTATCCGGAGAGTAAGACGGAAAAGAACGATTTTTTTTTGCACTACGACAACGTCAGACCGTATGGCAGCAACGAAACAATGAAGACAGTGACGAGCCTGAAATTCAAGGTTGTTTCGCACCCTCCGTACAGTCCTGATGTAGCACCTTCAGATTTCTGGCTGTTCCCAAAGTTGAAGGCGGTATTGAAAGGTCAATAGTTTTCACCAGACACTAAAGTTCGGGCTGCTCTTCGCGATTGGATCAACAGTAAACAAGAAAGTTTCTTCATGGACGGAATGAAGAAATAGATTCAGCATTTGGAGAAATGTGTGGAGAAAAGTTCGGACTGCTGTTCGCGATTGAATCAACAGTAAACGAGAAAGATTTTTCATGGACGGAATGAAGAAATAGATTCAGCATTTGGAGAAATGTGTTGCACTAAATGGTGATTATGTGGAAAAATAAATATGTCATGAGTAGTACAATAAATTTACTTAATTTGGAGACTAGTTTCATTATTTTGTCTTTTCATATTTTTATTTTAGACTTGGAGACTTTATATCAATCCGTCGTCGTACTTTTGTATATTTTATGTTTTTTAGAAAAAAAATCTATTCCTATTAATATACAACTCTCTATATAAGAAATGACTGGATGAAAATGTATTTGAAATCCAATAGTAGGATTTCATATACAAATATTAAGCAAAAATTGAGCCATACTTATACTAAATATTATTAATATTATTTATTAATATAGGAAATCCGAACAAATAAATTTAATAACAACAAAAAATAGAAATCATTTATACAGACCTACACGGTAAATTTGCAGCGACATATTGTTTTAACCTTTATCAATTTACGAGGCCTTAATATTATGTCCATATTTAGAGCTAATAACACATGTGTTCGATCAATTAATTCATTTCATGCCTAGAAAACGACATCGCTTTCTTAAATTGTCGTTTACAATCCCCAATAGGTTCTTTTACACGACCCTCATTAATAAGGGTCCCCAATAACAACGAGTTTTGCTATTGATCGTTTAATGGTTGAGGGTGGTAGTAAACTCTTCAACAACTGGAATAAAACCCTGCATATGCACCATTTGACTACGGGGAATAAATAATACATTTGCACAGAAATTTTACAAAAATAAGATTACCATAATTACTTAAATTATATATTAGGCTTCTGAATCATTAAACTGGACAAGTCTCCGTCAGAACTGATGATTATGTACTACATCAAACGAATTACTGTTTTATTGATTTGTTATTTCTATGACGTAAACAATGTTAAAGTCAATGCTAATATTTGGGTTTTTCGAATTTCATACTTCTTCTAAGTAATTTTTCTCGACATTGTTATGCTCTGAATTTGACTACTGTATTTTTTTGGACAGCGTATAAATATTCTGAACTGTATGGTATAATTATATCTTTAAACTAAACCTACCTTTAACCCTTAACCACCGTAGTCCAATTGTTGTCGCATTGTCACCGTAGCGGCGTCACACAGACGTCGCTGGTTTTTGGTTTTTATTAATAAAATGTGATAATAATTTTCTCGTTATATCCCTTAGATATGTTACTAGCAGATATATAATATTAAAAAAGTCAACAGATAATAAATTTAAAGAAATTTATTTAAAAAAAGTTGTATTTTCTTTGCAGAAGTGTAATTTTGAACATTTTTTACATACGCTTTAACTTAATAATTTTACAGGATTTAAACAACACTATAATATAAAATAATATCGGTGTTTGGAAACTAAAAGAATACCTCTTTATAATAAAAATACAAAATTTAAAGAAAAATGAAAATATGATAAAAATTACAAGGCCTGATTTATTGGAAATTTTTCTTACAGTCTATACACATTTTAGATGAACATTCTAAACATATTGGTTTACGACAAGCAAAACACATATAGCTTGTCCGTCTTCTCAGTTTAGAGGGACAGGTGAGGCAATTTTTACGTTTTTCTAATTTTTCGACATTGTTTGAAACAAGTGGTTCGCCGGGGATTCCCAGAATTCGATTTATTGTTAATCGTAAATCTCGTTTTAGTTGTAAGTTTTGAGCCCTTCTAGCTAACTGTGGTTGGACCAACTGGTCGGCAAGTACCTTTATAAAGTCTGCTTTTTCAAGTTTTTCATTATCTTTGTATGCTTGATGAAGCACATGAGCATTAACACCACTTATATCTAACACTCTGAAAAATATTGCCATGGGCCAACGTTGAGTACGGCGACTAGTAGTGTGTTTAGCACACTTTTCATCTAATGCATCGACCCCCGATTTAGTGAAATTATAAAAGGAAATAAATTCCGGCTTTTTAGTTTCAGGATCGTATGTTTCAGTGTGGTGCATCGATGACACTAAAACAACTGCCTTGTACTTCTTTGGCACGTAGGATACGAGAGTCATATTTTGAGTAAAACCAAATAAAGAAGTTTCACATTTTCTAACTCTGTTAGGTAAAAATTGCTGGGGGATTTCCCTTTTATTCTTCTTCATGGTACCTACATACGTTAGCCCTGCTTTCCTGAGTACTTCCACCAATTCTTTCGACGTGAACCAATTATCCGCTGTCACGTTTCTATTAGAATTAACAATAGGCTTAGTTAGTCTCACAACAGCTTGAGTGGGTTTACTGAACTTTTTTTCGTCTTCATTTAAACCAATACCATCGGAATTTTTCCCACTGTACACGTACGCATTATACAAATAATGATTTCTAGCATCTGTCATACACATTATCTTTAGCCCGTACTTACATGGCTTGTTTGGCATGTACATTTTATATTTACATCGTCCTCGGAAGGCAACTAGCATTTCTTCCACGGTCATATTTGCACCTGGGGAATACATAGCCTGGGAATTAGCAATTAACGCATTGAAAAGTTCGGAAATGGGAGCCATTGGGTATTCCTCTCGTCTGAGATTTCTGTCATCAGGATTGTCAAATCGTAAACAGCTAAGTAAAAATGCGAATCTGTTTTTACTTAGAACACAACGAAAGATTTCACGTCCCGTACCATCAATAGTAAAAATACGTTCAATCTTCTCATGGTTAGAATTAAAAACTGCTGAATAATATAACAATCCTATGAAAGCTCTTAATTCCTCCATATCCAAATCCCCCAGCTCTGATCTCTTCGAATTTTTGTACTTGAGCTTTTCTTTTTGTATTTTGACATTAGTCCAGTTCAAAACCACACGCAGCATTTCTTCCGAAAACAGTAAACTCCATATCGCAGCAACTTCTGCTCTAGCACCCAATTTAGCAGAAGGACGCAGGCCCGGTAATTGGACAATTATATTGTGGTTTTGTGTTCTACTGCGCTTGACAAAGTTTGTTGACACCCACTTGAAGCGATTTTTTCCTTAATACACCTTTTTTGTAATGTTATTATTATCTTCACCATCACTACTTAGACTTTCATCGTTATCGTTTATTACAGCATCTTCTTCACTCACTGCTTCAAGTTCCGAATCGGAATCATGATCACTTACTTCGTGGTGATCTACAGAAACATCATCATTGTCACTTTCACTGCCATCAATTTCATCAATCCACTGTAGAATCACATTTTCAAAGTCAGGATCCGCCATAGCGAACTGTTTTTGTAGATCCAGAAGCACAATCCATTACAATAAAGCACTTTCAACTAAACCGCGCAAAATTTGTAAAACTTACGAAAACGCCGTAGCGGCGTCTGAGAGATCCAAGACAAACTTTAATTATTTATATTAGGGAAACAAATGCGTCTATTGCCACAAAATGCTAGAAACATACTAATACACGTTCAACTTGAAGGTACATAGACGCTAAGTATAGTTAGTCAAAGAGGGGGTTATTAACCAATGAAGAACCTGATGCGTCTCAGAGACGCCGCTACGGTGGTTAAGGGTTAATAATTGTTTTGCGTGTCATTTACTTTTCGATGTCCATGTATCTATCGTGAGATTTCTGATATTACATTATTTTTCCGACATCTAGTCGTTTCTGCTTGTATTTATTTCTAAACATTTATTAGAGACCTATCCTAAATAGTATTTCGATTTTGCTATCTGTAACGTAGAAATGTTATCAAACAGCGATTTGTTTCTTATTAAATAAATAATAATACCTACTAATTCTAGTTAGTACCTCGAGTATATTATTTTAATATCCTAGTTTTCGTTAATTAAGTTCTAATTACGATGTTATTCTACAGCATTAACGTCTGGTTGTGTCATGTATATATTTGCTATTCTTCTAGATAATTATCTTGAATATTGGTTCTCTGAAAATGGTTTCTTAATTAGAGGATTGGTTAGACATTATGCAAAATATACCTTGAATTTTCATTCTGTCATGCTACGGGTTTTCAGTTTATTTAAATCTTTTCTCAGTTTGCTTTGTTTTGATTGTCAATGACTCAGGTTAAGACACATGATTTTGACAGTTGATTGCGCATGGTCCATGGAATGATTTGTCCGCGGTGACTACACCTACATGTGTGTATGTGTGTGTGTGTATCTGATATGCGTATAAAATGGCGGACTAGATATGTATGGCAGTTAGATATTTATTTAAATTAAAATACTATATTTTGAAGCAGTTTCATAACTAAATCTTGTCTTATGACTTTTTAGAATTTTCAGGTAGTAATTTCTTTTTGTTCCTTTTCGAAATTCTCCTTAATCGTATTCGAAAAACAGCATCTTTGAGTAAATTGTCCTGGACCATTTTTCTTTTAATTGGAAGTTCTTTTTGTCATGTATCTAATTAAAATTGCATATCAATTGAGCTGTTTTGTTTTTTTTCTTCTTTATCTTAATTAAGATGTAGCGAAATACGCTTCTAATTAGACTTTCATATTTAACTCTTCTCGACAGAGGCTACATCTCTCTTGCATTTTTCGAAAGAACTATTGTCCCTTTTGTCTTGTGAAAGTTGTCGGGCCAAGAAATCACTTGAAAAGTACATCACTTGGAAATTAAAATTACTAATGACTTTTTAAAGTCATGGAATTTTACACGCTCTGCGGCTTTTTGTCATTGTAATTTATTTTAAAAATTAGAGGATATTTGTTTCCGCAATATTGTTTAACGTTGGTAACGACGGATATAAAAAAAAATCTTTAAGTAATATATATCTGCATGTGGGTCGTGATTTCGAACTCCCTTCGACTGTTACTTGCATTAGGTGAGTTTTTTTATACGATGACCTTGTGAAAAGGCATTGTTTCTTTCATAGTTTATTTCGTTACATTGATTTTTTTCTTTCTTTGATTTAACAGGGAGCAGGTAGAGGCTGCATTTGCCAGTAGAGGCTACGTTTGCTATAGACAGTAGATGCTACATTTGCCAGAAAAGATTATATTGCTAGTTCCTGTAGACTGTTTTTGCTAGGACGTGGTACTTTTGTTAGGACCAAATTCAGTTGATGAGGAATACGAGCATGGCCATATTTCATGTCCAAGGTGGATAGAAAACTTGCTAATGTAGGAACACTATTGTTCTAAATTTGACCTGAAGACTGCAGGCAGTTCAATTCAACTCCTTACGACGTACTGGTTTATGTAAATTGTACATATTATGGTAGATTAGATTAATTCAATTATTTTTTTGTATATATAGTTCTTTAGTAAAGTTAAGAAAACGATACCGATACTTTTGTGTATATAGCGTTATCGAAATAGTTTATGTCATGGCCGATTTTGTAATTTTAATTATTAATAGTTCTCGTAAGAATCAATTCACAGTTTTTATAAATTCAGTATCATTTTGCAGAAAGGTAGAGACCAACGCATATCATAAAATTATAGTATATTTTCATTGTTTAATTTTCTTATTACGATTGAAACTGTCGATCATTTAATTTTTGTATTATATTTAACAATTTTATGAATATAATGTATGTACCAGAATCTCGATGTGAGATTTATCCAAGATCTTAGATAAATTACCTATCAAATTATTTAGGTTAAGCCTGCTATTTAAATAGTTATGACTCAATCATTTAAATATTAAAATCTTATTATTTAAATCTTATTAACTAATTGATTTGTCTAAAATTCAGTTATATTCTTTGATTATTTTACTTAATTTAATGTCAGTAGTCAATTATTGCTGTTAAGGCATATTTTATTTGAGCACGTTTTAGCAATTTTCTTTTTTATACAACTTACTATACTAGGTGAGTCTTTAACTCACGTAAGTTATTACTTTTGAGTCAATTTTATTTATATACCTATTTTGCTTGATTTATCAAGTTGGTCATTGATATAATGATTTTCATACATTAATTTTTGTGGCTCGTAAGCCTTATGTAGATTTTTGCAACATTTTGGCCTTGTGAATTTTGTTTATATATTTCAGCATTGTTCTTATATGGTTATGACTTTTCTTATTTTGTTTTGGGTTATTGTTAATAAACTCTCTCTTGTTATTATTATATTTGTTGCATTATTGTTCTGGTAACAATTGTCCACGTATATACCTATGATTTAGCCTAGTTACCGTCGGCAGTGACTGTGTTCACTATAACGGCTTGAGAGTTTAACCACGGTGGCGCTTATACTATAAGAACCTTCCCTTCGCTCGCCTCTTAACTGAGCTGGTCTTTCAGCCGAATATCTCCGAGGCAATCGTATAATTGGGGCAAGTTGATAAATCGTAAGAAGGTATTACGTTGTGTACGGAGGCGCAAAACTATTGCTTGTGAGGGCACATAGCAACATACAATCTTTATGATCTTCCAGAATTTTGTTTGTTATTCTACGTCGTTGCTGTTATTGCTTGAATTAGTATTGATTCTATGATTTTCTCATTAAAATAAATTTGTAACAATTATTTACATATTTTTAGCACAACGACTACCTCACAAAATGGAATTCAAATTTAAGATTTTTCGTCACATACTCAAGAATTAAGTAATTATATGTATTATAACAAACAGCATTTCATTTTTTGTATGGAGATCTCGGAAACTGCAATAGTGAGAGATTTTGTTAAATGGGGAAAGAAGTGCAGTTTTACTAGCTTGACTTAGTGCTGCTATTATATTTCAGCAAAAGTTTACAGCTTACTAGATATTTATAAAAAACTAAATTTCTCAATTTTCTTTAATCCCGTTTAACCACTTTATTATTGAATTTAGAGAAAAGCTGAAAAGGAAAAATATTAAAGGTATATAAATATCAATCCGCATTAATTAATTTTTTATCGTACTTGCTATTTTCGAGTTTTGGTATAAACTTTTTTTTTCTTAAATGGCATTCATAGTTGGTTATGGCATCATTAAAAAGAGCTTATTTTTCCCGGTACCACAATGTACCACTTCATAAGGTTATTGTGTTAAATTAACGAATTATAGCCATTTTGAATTGCTTGGTGACTGAAATTTGAAAAACTGGAAAAACCGATATTTGAACACAAAACAAAGTACCTACCTCAGTTTATTGCAAAAATAATAAACCACACCTCAACAAATTAAATTATAAAATTCAGAACAATACATTCCTCAAACTAAATTAAAAATTAACTGTCAAAATACAACTATATGCAAGTGTTCAAAATGACCGCCATTATTGTTTATGTAAAGGTTGCATCTTTTTAAAATTGAATTTGTAGCTTTACGAATTTGTCGTCGGTCAATTCTTGATATCTCGTACTGAAGCGCTTGCTCAAAATGATTTGGCGTTTGATACGTTCTTCTGTATACTTTATTTTTCACCGAGCCCCACAAGAAAAAATCCAAAATTGTTAGATGCATTGAACGGGGGGGCAAGGAACCGGTGCAATTCTTCCTATTCAGGAGTTTGTAAATTTTTCATCCAAGAAACATCTGACCGTCAAAGTGTTATGTCGAGGGGTCTCCAAATCCAACTCATTTAACATATCCTGAAATTGAAGGAGATAGCGCTCACCAGTTAATGCTTCATCAAAAATATAGTGCTCGAGAACTCTTGTGTCAATTATACCGCACCAAACGTTAAATTCAAATTTGACCTGAGGTATCCTTTGCTTGAGATTGTAGGGATTATGCCTGTTGAACATTCCACAGCTTGTTACACGGGTTTGGTAGGTCCATAATGCTTTAAATGGGAATTGAGGATCTGCTCCACACATATTTGTGTACAATGCACAAAAGACCCTACGTTTCTCGTCGTCTCCGGGATGTAACATTCGTCCCGCGGACAATTTGTACGGCCGAATTTATTTTTTTTTCAACACCCTTACTGCAGTACGTTGAGAAACGCCACCTTCTACTGCAATTTGACGGGTTGAAGTTGATGGATTTTGGAGGGTGTGAGCAAGGATATTTATCTCTGCAATCTCGCCAATGCCCGGTTTAACATGTGGTTTCGTAAATGCTCCAAATTCACCCAAGTTGTCGGATAAATTATTAAATGTAGAGAGTGAAGGTTGGTTGACGACGATAAAAAAGATCTGAAAATAGCGCTCTGCAGCTCTCTGGGGAATTTTGTTACATTCAATGTCATAAGCAATCCTGTCACGTTTCGTTTTTCTAGATGAGAAAAAAAGTTCATGGCGAAACTACAAACACTTTAGTGAAAATCACTAAACGCAAACTACTAAGTGAACTAATGTCAATACTAATGCTTCCCACAACTGACATCGAATCTGATCTGAGTCTGTTTTTGTATGCTGCTTTGTTGTAGCCAACTATGTTTTTAAAGGCAAAAAATAATTAAACATTAAACTCGTTAATTTAACACAACAAGCTTATGAAGTGGTACATTGTTGTAACGGGAAAATGATTTTTAATGAAGTCATAGCTAAACTACGAGTGCCGTTTAAGAAAACAAAAGTTTGTGTCATAACTCGAAAATAGCAACTTCGATAAAAAATTAATTAATGCGCATTGATAGAGTGTATAGCTACTTTAACATTTTTCATTTTCAACTTTTCTCTAAATTTAATAATAAAGTAATTGGAAGAGGTTAAAGAAAATGGAGGGATTTAGTTTTTTCCAAATACCTAGCAAGCTGTGAACTTTTGCTGAAATATAATAGCAGTACTAATTCAAGCTTATAAAACTGCACTTCTTTCCTCATTTAACCAAATCTCTATCTATTGTTTCCGAGATCCCCATACTAAAAATGAAAAAAACTCCCCCGGCATATAATAAATAATAATTTGTTTTATACATATTTTTTTCTAAAGTAGTAAAAATTTAACCAATTGTCTTTGTATAAAAGAAGGTAATACAACAAATATTTTCAGTTATAGAACCATGGTTTTAACATATCCAAAATAAATCATTCTTATTTATTCATTTATTATTATTAAAAAGAGGCTACACAACAGAATGTATAGTCCGACCAGAAGTGTAGCACAATTACACAAAATAATAAAGTAATAAACCGAGTGCACACAAAAAAAAAGAATTTTTCAAAAACACCAATAAAAATCGAAGATCTGGTTAGTTAATAACAAAACAATTCTATAGCGTAAATTAAACACATCTTGTTACACTTATATCAAGAATGTCTTAATTTCTAATTTTTAAATTATATTTTTGACAAATATATCGAATTTAAAATACTAAGAACTTCTAGCCATTTTGACGACATTTGATTCTTCGTATTTGCAAAAAGAAAGCATTTCTTTTGTTTTGCACTAGTCAATCGATCCTTCGAAATCTACCAGGACTGAACTTAAGTATTCAACATTCGTTTCGGATTTCTATTACATACATTTCAGTTTAATTTAGTTATTAGTAATTACGTACGGCTTCTCTTCTAGTTATTTATTAATTAGTAAGTTTATTTAGTATCGAGCTATTTTTACTATGTGTCGAAATTAATTAACATAACTTAATTACTATTGTGAACTTAATCTAAACTGTTTCATGTGGGATATCATTTTAAAGCATTCTTCATAAGGAATATTTTAATACTTTTTTCATCGACATTACAACTTCTGGCTCGCGTCTTTAATTGATTCTTAATTCTTGAGACATCGCTCTAGTTTACAATATCATTGGATATTCCCCTAAAACGAACCTTTTCCAACCACGAGTATTTCATTTACACAATACTCTCTCCCTCTTGGCTTCTGACTTTCGTAAGAGACACATCTCTCGACCCTAGCTTTTCAAGCATATACCGAGGAAGTGCCGTGCGACGCTTCTTTTGTTTCTACCACGTGTCCGACCGCTACATCAGATACTAGTAACACAAACAATTCGGTCTTGTTCGATACATTTATTATTCTTGTATTTACATTCACATTAATTCAATTAATTAACTTATTTTTCAGTGTGTATTTATTGTGCGTAATTTTGAAATACATATTCGTCGACGCTTGTATACACTGTTCCTATTTAATCACTTTAACGCATTTCAAATCGTAATTTCTTACCTATGTAAATATTAAATAAAACTTTAAGGATAACGTGTGTGTTTTCTTTTATTTAATAAGTTGTAATTAATGAACATTCATTTCAGACGCCCTCGACTTTTGATGCATCATCACACCATTTATTATTTAAATCATTTACATTATTGCTAGGATGCTCCAGCGCTAGCCGGGAACGAATCACCACAAGTCACAAGCGTCCATCTTGAACAATTTGGCGCTCCCACGTGGTAAAGTACACCATACTAAACTGGTGTTCTCGTAACAATCTATATTATTAAAATAATTGGTACAATCTCTATCATACAAAGACGACTTCATACTTGCACATTATTAAATAAATAAAAAGTAGAACCCAAATGTGTCACGTATCCACCAGCATGAAAATTTAAATTATCAACACAATACGGACTATTCAGGCGATTGTTAATAATCTTGTTCAGAAATGCGAAATCTAATATCAATCTTCTATCTTCGAGAGAATGCAAGCCATATAAATTCAAGCAAATAGAATAATTTAGAAAATTTCTTCATATGTCCAATATGCAGTATAATGGTTGTTAATTCAAAGTAAAGTAAGTTGAATAGTAACTACTCATTCTTAGTCAGGTATGGGACAGTAAATATTTGTTTGTCAAAGCACAATAACAATTTGTTTACAGAAAACTATTAATGAAGCTTGTAACAGATTGAAGGCCGACTTTAAGACAACCAGGGATATGACATAAATATAAATCGTCAATAAAACGTCAGACAGAAGCAATGTGATGTCAACAATGTATTAGTTAAATAGAGCAAGTCCAACACAACTTTGCACTCCATTGATAACCGACAGACAGTGGGATCGTCAACATGTTATATTGGACCTGCTATCAGTAAATTTTAACTTGAAAAATTGCATTCTATCTTTTGGGTAAGTACATAATATCTAGTAATAAGGTGCTCTAAATTTCATCTAATTATAATTATTTGTGTTTTTTTTAAGAGATTTGTTTATTTTGGATTACATAATTTGTTTATTAGATTAGTCCCCCAAAAATATAAAAAATTAAAAGAAATACTAACAACCAATTTTATAAATACGGACAAGAACACTCATTACAAAATTCCAGTAAAAAAAATTTCACTTACTAACATGTATTAAGCTTTTATTCACTGATTCATCAGACAAATCCTTTCACAATCCTTTCCTAAAACTTTTTATTATACAATTTTGAACAAATCTCAATAACTTCTTTTAAAAACATTATATCTTAAATCATCTGGAATTAGTTTCAAATTGTTTTAATGGAAATTCAATAAATGATTAGCCAACTTATACTCCCTTAATGCTAAAATTGCTATGGTTAACCCTAATTGCCTTAAAGTAGATAAAGCAATATTTTTTTTATTGAAAGCTGGTATGATTGGTCGTACGAGGAAACAACTGTCTCAATTGTAAATAATTTTGATTTTAAGTCAAAATGCATAAATCTATTTTTAAACTCTTCATACACATATGCTACGACATAATAATCAATAAATCTTATAAGAAGATTGTAAGCGAAAGGATCAATTTTATTTACTACCATTGCTTTATTTTTTATGTTTACAATTTTTGTTGCAAAAAATTCCAAAGTACCGTCGATTATTTTTAAAAGGATCGTAACTTAGTTTAGACGCTGGGTTTTATTAAAATAATTACGAGACATTCCTAATGTTTTTTTGAAACGTTAATTGCAAAATTATAATGATTTAGAGATAACTAGAGTTAAACATTAAGCCGGAAATATATGTATATATACAGTGGCTCTATAAAGTAAATGAATGCATTTGTTAGATATCATGAACATGTAATATATAAATAAGTGCATAAAAAATACATTTAAACTAAAATTCTAACTTATAAATAATTTATTAGTAATAATAATAATAATATTCTTCAATGTCCAGCAGAAAAATTCCAATTACAGGACAAAACATAACTTAAAAAATACAGTATGCAATAATATAATTACATATAATGTAATATTAAAAAATAATAATAATAGTAAATAATAAAACTAAAAAATACAATGCAAATACAAAAGAAAAAACAAATGACAATTGATAAATATATATAGACTAGCCAAATTTAAATTCCATTAGGTAGCTACGATTTACTAAGACATTTTCCCCAATTATGATGTCAACCAATACAATATACAACCAATACGCGCATTTAATTATGTAAAAGTTTTAAGGGGTAGTGGTGGATTTTTACGTACTTGCAATACAATACAAAATAGTCTCAACCACAGTCTCACACTAAAGCAGGCTTTACACTTACGAGTACTCGTATACGATAAATCGTATACGAGTAAACACCTGACATTTACATTTGTAGCAGAGTAGTATACGATATTGTATTTTAGGAAATGGCCCCAAGTAAGAAAAAACCTTCTTAAGCTCCGGAGAGATTAAGAAATGCCGAAAGGTCTTAACCTCGATGAAGGAAAAAGGAGTGATTGCCGGTATAAGCAATACCCCATTTACTGGCCAACAGCCTCGGGTGGAGGAGCTAGTAAATGGCAGGGCACTCTTTTGTCCTAGGGTTGGGAAAATGGCCCTAAAGGCGGATGAACTAAGGAATTAGTCAACGGCATAAGGATGCAGAAAGCAAGAGGAAACTACTGCATTAAAGATCTACGGATATCCTTAGTACAAATCATCATGGCAATGTTCAAAACCAAATTATCCGGAGTAATAAGTTCCCCAATCGGATCTCCGGGGGGAACAGTGATGAACAAGACTGTGACAACAAACAAGTTAACAAACAAGTTAAAGATTGGGACATGGAATGCGAGATCCATGTATGAAGCTGGAAAGATGCATAACGTTGTACATGAAATGCAAAGACTGAAACTCAACATCCTAGGAATCAGTGAAACAAGATGGCCTGGTCATGGCCAAATCCCAACAAATGGAGGCATGCTGTACTTCTCTGGTAACGATGATAATTATCACAGACGTGGTGTGGCAATCGCTGTCTCAAGAGATATTGTGGCGTCTGTTACTAGCTTTGTCCCTATCTCAGACCGTATCATACTCTTACAACTACAGACCAACTCAAGAAAACTAAACATTATACAAATATATGCCCCTACCGCAGACAAACCTGAAGAAGAAAACGAGCTGTTTTACGAACTAATCAGACAAACGCTTGATTCACTAAAACCAAGAGATATCAAGACTTTAATGCGAAGGTCGGAAAAGGGAGATGTGACAAGTATATAGGTGAATATGGGTTGGGGACAAGAAATGAGAGGGGCGATAGGCTGGTACAGGCTGGAAGAACTACATTACAGAGCAGTTCGAAGATGAGAGACGGCATACGACTCTTGAAAATACGGAAGGGGAGTTGGGCCCGGACATAATTAAGGATGAAGTAACATATGCACTAGGTATGCTCAAGAACGGAAAAGCTGCAGGTCCGGACCAACTGCCAGCGGAAATTCTTAAACTGATAGAGGCGGACCGGATTCATGATTTGGTAGAAGTAATTAATACCACATATAGAACAGCAATAATACCAAATGAGTGGTTGCTATCAACTTTTATAACCCTTCCGAAAAAGAAAAATGCCAGGCATTGCTCTGACTACCGCACAATAAGCCTGATGGTTCACACATTGAAAGTCCTGTTGAAGGTGGTCCATAATAGAATATTCAGGAAATTGGATGTAGATATCAGTGATAGTCAGTTTGGATGCCGTAAGGGCCTAGGAACAAGGGAAGCACTTTTTGCACTAAATGTCCTATCACAAAGATGCCTAGACGTAAACCAGGACATATACGCCTGCTTTATAGATTATAATAAAGCATTTGATAAAGTTAGACATGATCAACTAATAGAAACATTGGTCAAGAGAAGGATAGACCTCAGAGACATAAGATTAATCTCAAACCTATACTATGGCCAAAAAGCAGCAGTACGAATAGAAGACACGACATCAGAGGAAATAGAAATACGAAGAGGTGTTCGTCAGGGGTGTATACTGTCGCCAATCCTCTTTAATCTGTACTCGGAGGACATAGTAAATATAGCACTTGATGATCGGGACATGGGCATTAAGATTAACGGCATGACAATAAATAATCTGAGGTACGCTGACGATACAGTTATTTTAGCTGGAACACACGAGGACCTACAGACGTTAATTAACAGAATGGTCACAGCAAGCGAGGAGTATGGACTAACGCTGAACATAAGCAAAACAAAATATATGCTGATAACAAAAACAACTAAAGATAATCGTAAGATATATGTGAAGAACCAGCCTATTGAGAGAGTAAGACAATACAAATACCTGGGCACGATCATTAATGAGAACAATGACAGCTCCCAAGAAATACGAGTCAGAATAGAACAGGCGAGAAGCACCTTTACAAGGATGAAAAGGCTTTTCTGCTGCCGAGATTTAAACCTTGACTTAAAAATACGACTGATGAGATACTATGTGCTGTTTATACTATACTATGGGATGGAGGCGTGGACGCTGAACGTAACCGACATGAGGAGACTGGAGGCATTTGAGATGTGGGTATACCGGAGAATATTGAAGATCTCATGGGTAGAGAGAAAAACCAACGTAGAACTGATGAGATGTATGCATAAGGAGATAGAAGTGATTCCGACAATTAAGAGAAGAAAACTGCTGTACATGGGACATGTCATGAGGTGAGAAAAATATCAAATACTACAAATAATTATGCAGGGAAAAATCCCGGGCAAGAGATCTAGAGGAAGAAGACGGAATTCATGGCTGAAGAACCTTAGGGACTGGTTTGGATGCAATAATAATGAACTGTTTAAAGCTGCGGTTTCAAAAGTAAGAATTGCTATGATAATTGCCAACCTTCGAAGCGGAGACGGCACCTAAAGAAGAAGAAGAAAAAGTGCGAATCTAGCTATGGTTTTATTAATAATAATGAAAAAGCACAATGATATTTGCCGCAGAAGATTCAGGAAAATTTGGGTAAAAGAAACACTCCAAAAGAGACAAATTGAAAGTTTGCTGAAGAGAAAAATAGAGGTGGATATAAAAATTTTACGAGAGTGAACTACAAATACATTTTGTACATTGCATGATATGGTAGTAAACACACACAAAAAAGTTTATTGGGCAATAAAATAAAAAATTAAATAATTTTGACATAGTTATTCTTTTTTTCTGCTGATTACCTATACGTAGATCGCAAATTATTTACCTTATTCTTTACCGTATCCACTGAAATATTCATTATATCGGCAATTAAGTCGTACCCCTTATTGGTGGCATTAATGTCACGGTACTTCTTGATTTTTACATTCCATAAACATTTCAAAGATTCATTAAGATTAATAGATTCCTCCGTTCCGTTGCCGAAAATTTATTTTCCGCCATTTTTAATGTACTAAAACTCGTACGTCTAATCGGATTACGCTCTATTCAATTTGACAACCGTATACGAGTTGAAACTTGATGTGTTTTCTTAATATTTTATTTATTTAACTTAAAATTTAACATAAAGTATTTCATTTGTAAGATTACCTTAATAAATTAGGTTTAAGTGTTTTTTGTTAAAAATATAAAATATTCAGATAACACGTAAGTTTCAATATAACTGCTGTGAGCCGCGGGTCAAGAACACAATTTATACACAAGGGAACAATCAAAAAATGTGCATAAATATATATTTTTTTTTGTTAGAAGAAGTAACTAATATAATGGATTTAGAATGTCAATAAAAAAATACAGCTATTGAATGTTTAAGTTTATAAAAACTAGAAGATAACATTGTGTAGATAGCTTTGTATGCTATGGGTTCGATGAATTTTTTAAAGATGTATTAAAAGAAGATATAAGATGTGTGCTTTACAGGCATTTAACGTCCTATTTGGTAGCGATCTATTTTTTTACTAGAAGACGGAAATGTAAATTGTATCAAACGTACGTAACGATCAACAACCAACGAAACTTAAAGCGAGATGGACAATATCAAATCTATACTTTTTGTTATTGTAGGTCAATTTTAAGATATTATCTTTTATAATACAATCCATCTCATAGTGGCAAGTTTTTTTAAATATCTTTGTAATTTTTTTTCTCGCTTATGAGGGAATTTTGGGAAAATATTTTGGGTATTTATTCTATATAATTTAATCTTTCCATTTTTCAGACGTTGCTTTTTTTTATTTCAAGGACACCGGATAGAATTTAATTATTCACAAATATTTCAATTAAAATTATTTCGACTTCAGTAACAAGATATAGTCGTATTACTAAATTAATTACCGCTCGTTCAAAAATATAGTTCAGAATTTATACTTTACTTCTTTTAAATATTTAATGGTACCTATTTAATAAAAAGTATAATTTTAAAGAAGATAAGTTATTTATTTCAAAGTATCTACTTAAATTGTTCGTATTAAATCAAAAACAAAGTATGTACATTATAAACTGAAATTAATTGCTTGCTATCAATTTACTTCAGTAATTTATTTCGTTTATATTTCATTAATATATCTATCAATACCATTATAACTCATATCATCACTTGTAATAAAACTGTGAACTATTGTATTTGTTATATAAAAAAATAATGAGGAAAGTCTTGATTAGTAAGAGCATATGTTTGCGTCTGTTTAAAACAAAAGCACATTCAATAACGTCTGTGCGAACATTTTGTTGTATAAATAATGTTCAAGACATCTTTATCCCAGCATTGAAACTAAGATGTAACAAAATTGGGCTTTGTCCAAGAGCGTATTGACATAAGTCTGATAGAAAATGTTTATGTTCCTAGTCTGGAAAAATTGTAATTTATACAATGCATTTTGATATTAATATTTAAGGAAAATATGACCCAAACATTATACGTATTTGATAGTATTGTAAAATGTAGGAAAGATAATTTGCCCATGCTATGAAATATATCTACGAGGGATGTTTCCAAAGTTCTGGGAATTGTGCTCTAATTAAATTACGCAGAACTTATTGGCAATGCTATTGGTTAGACCTGTCCTCAGATGTTTATGCAACTATCTAGTGTAATTTCGTTCAGTCTTTTCGTAGCACTGTTTGTATAACCATGGAAGAGGCGGTTAAATCTCAAAGAGCAATATCTTTTTGTGGAAGGAGGGTGTGATAACAGAAATTATTAAATGTCTGCAAGGAGTGTTTGGTGAGTTTGTAGAATTTAAAAATACTGTATATCGATGGATCGATTGTTTTAAAAGTGGTAAAACATTATCTGAAGACGATTCACGCAGTGGTCGCCCGAGCACGTCGGTAAATGAAAGAAACATTACTGCCGTGGAGCACCTACTGAACGAGGAGAAGACGAATATTTATATTTCTCAAATTAGTGTACGCCTATGAATAGGTATACGACAAGTTCATGAGATCTTATATGATTGTTTGGGAGTAAGCAAGGTTTTAACCCGCTGGGTGCCAAGGCTCTTGGGACCTGAACAGAAACTCAATAGGTCTGACACTTGTCGTCAACTTCAAGAGCTGTTAGCCCGTTACGATGATGAATTTTGGCAACGGATAATAATCAGTAACGAAACGTGGATACCTTATTTCAATCCTGAGACCAAAAGTAAATCCAAAGAATAGTGTAAACCCGAGGAAGGGCCTCCACTTAAGGCGCGTGCAGTTCCGTCTGTTGGAAAAGTATTTCTTCCTGTATTCTGAGATTTCGAAGGGATGACTTTTATGGATTTTCTGGCGAAAGGTACTACAATTAACGCAGAATATTATTCGAATTTATTATCCGGACCACTGCGACAGGCACTTATCAGAAAACCGCCTGGGAAGTTACATAAGCGTCCGTTATTGCAACAGGATAATGCAACACCGCACATTTCAAGAACGAAGGATGTTTTGAACGATTTACGATGGGAATTGCTTCCGCATCCACCTTATTCACCGGATTTCGTACCAAGTGATTTTCATCTGTTCCCAGGGTGTTCGTTCTGAGAGTTTAACTGACGAAAAAGTTCTTTGAGGGCGGCTTAAAAGAATTAAATTATCGTTGCGGTAAATGTATTAAATGGCGATTATCTTGAAAAACTACATTGTTAAAATGATGAAAATTGACAAAATAAGAAAATTATAGCAAAATTCCCAGAACTTTGGTGTTTCCTCCTACATATATTTTAAAATATAATAATACATAATATTAAAAATAGTACCCGCAATCACAAGTACTTGTAGATTAATTCTACTAAAATTTTAAATGAGTAAATATGTATTTGGTTTAATTAGTTAAGTCGTTAAACAGATATTAAATTTTATGAACCATAACTAGAAGAGTTATGATGATTTATATACTACTAGCTGACCCGGGCAAACGTTGTTTTGCCTTAAAATTTTATTTTCACTGCAAGTCTGGTTTCGTTGCAAAGTCATGGCGGATTGATATTTCGAAGAAGAATGAAAGGTGCACTAAATCGACATAGCAATTATTGTTCAAATACCGTTTACCGAAGCAGAAATAATGGAATTATTTATTTTTTATAGCTGGGCCCGGTCCGCGTTGCTGGCCCCAAATTTTTCTTTTATTTTGAACTGCCTCTCGAAGAAAATCAAAATCAGTGTTTTTAGTTATTTATAATAGAAAAAAATGTTTTATTCAAAAATCCAAAAATCAAAATTGTAATAACACACACAGTTTATGGGTTTTTTTAATATTTTATGTATTTTAAAATGTAAAAATTTAAAATTTTATAATTATAAATGATGTTTTACATATTTTATTTAAATTATAACTATATATTTACTGCAATGCTTTTTGATAAACTACGTTTTTGGTTTTGCCTTCATTAGCGAATACGAATAATGATGATGGGTTACCAACACGTGAGCATCCAACGTATAGTTGTCCATGTGAGAAGCATGGTGTTTCAAGATTCAATCCACATACTTGCAGCGATTGACCTTGGGATTTATTTGTGGTCATAGCAAATGCCAGACGTACTGGAAATTGTATGCGTTTAAATGAAAACGGCATATCTGCAGGCATTATTGGTATACGTGGAATCAATACGACTTCACCTTTGTACTTACCAGTTAATATAGTTGCTTCTATAATGTTATTTAATAATTTTTTTATAGCTAATCTTGTTCCATTACAAAGCCGTGGTGGATTTAAATTGCGTAATAGAATTATTGGTACACCAACTTTTAACTGCAGCATGTGAGGTGGAGTTCCTGACAAGTCAAGCGAATTTAAGAATTCAATTGGGTAATTAACAATTTCATCAGGATCATTAACACAATCAATGGATTTATATGTTTTTATTTCTCCGCTTATTTTATTTTGAATATCAACATTAATATCGCAAACATCTTTGTTTTTGGCTGCCAATATAGCGCGATCACTTAGCCATTGGTGATTGGTAAAATTGCGCTCAATATTGGGAAATACACTTGAAATTAAGCCTTCTTTTGATTCATTTAAAACCCAACAATCTGCAGGCAATGTGATGAGTCCTGTTGCATTGTCCATAGCAATTTTTCCATTTCCAATATTCAATAATTGACGTGCAAATAAACGGGCTGATGCATGATTTTGTAATTGTATGCGCATATTTACTCTTAGTGAAAGTTTTTTAACATATCGCCACAAATGAGATGCTTTTAAACACGCATTTAGTTCATCTGCTGGTGTTGATCGTGATATGATTGGTAAGGTTTGTCTAAAATCGCCTGCCAATAATATAAGAGCACCCCCAAATGGTTGTTGATTGCCACGTAAATCTTGCAATGTTCGATCCAATGCCTCTAGAGATTTTTTATGCGCCATTGTGCATTCATCCAATATAATAATCTTGCATTGCTGAAGTACCTTTGCCATCCCAGATGTTTTTGAAATATTACATGTTGGTGTTTCGGTCAGTTGCATATTCAATGGTAATTTTAATTTGAAAGCAATTATTATAACCTCGTATATGGGTTAGGAAATGTTTTGATTGTGGTCTTGTTCCAGACACCAATGAAAGTAATGGTTCCGGTGGTTGGCTTAGTTGTGGCAGCTTTACTTTGCCATTTGCGCAACATAAGCCAGGTGTTTCCTTTTTATATTTAAATGCTTTGCAATGGACACATAATTGATCCATGCTACCGATATTAATATTGGGATGTACATTATAATCAATTGTCGGATCGTAATTAAATGCAAGACGCATAAAAGAAATGCGACTGGTATTGTGTATTGCTGCTCTGGAGGCTCTTCTCGCAGCACGTTGTTGTTCGTTCCGTATTTCGCTATTTTCTTGTGAAGAAATTTGGCGTAAAAGTGACAATCGATTCCTGGCTTGTTCGTTGTCTTCTGCGCGCTCCTCTTGTGTCTGCTGTGAGGGCAGCACACTTACATGATTCGTGTGCCGTGCACGGCGACCAATATTTGCACGTGGGCGTGGCATTTTGTACTGCAATATACGTTTTATATGATTTATTTATTTTTTGTGTGTTATTGTTGTGGTAGGGAGGCTGCCCTTTGTTGTCTTACCTGTTGCTTGTTTACTTTCTCCAATAGCTTTCAATAATGCAACTAATTTACTTTCACTAACACCTTGGGTTAATTTATTAAAATGTATATAATATTTAATTTAAATAAATTAAACTTCAATTTAATAAGTAATTTTTTTTCGTTTGACTCCCACGCCCTTTTCACGAAAAGAGGTTATGTATGAGTCGGTGTCGGGATACTTAACTATTGCGCCATCTGTCGGACGAACTTCAAACTACACAGAAACACTACTCACGGCCCATAAAGCATGCATGTAAAATTTGGTCAAAATCGGTCTAGCAGTTTTTGAGTTACGGTGCAAAAACACAAAAAAACTAAATATTGCGCCATCTGTCGGACGAACTTCAAACTACACAGAAACACTACTCACGGCCCATAGAGCATGCATATAAAATTTGGTCAAAATCGGTCCAGTGGTTTTTGAGTTTAGCGATCACCAACAGACACGTAATTTTTATATATGTATAGAGATATATTATATACTATATTTTGGACGAAGATATTTTTAACCGACTTCCAAAAAGGAGAAGTTTATCATGTACATGATAACCTGGACCAAATTTAATGATTCTGGATGCCTTTACTAGAAGGTGCATCCAAGACGGTCCCATATATTTTCTTAAATTAAATGTTCTCTAAGTAAATACATAATATCACTGTGTAATTACACTATTATCCGCTACGAGGCGATCGACAGGGAGGGTTAAATTAATTTACCTATGGCATGAAGATCTCGTGGTTTGCTTTGAACTTTCATTTATAGCAAAGATTTTAAAACTTTCTGTTTTCGAGCAAGTTAATCTCAACCACGGAACTTATTGAAACAAGGTTGTACAGTTCATTCGTGTTTAGTAATCCCAATCTCATAATACAAATTTCTCCTTTTTTTCACAAATATATTTTCATTACACGAAAGAATAAACCAACATTTCATATCCATGTCCCAAGTACTGGCTTAGTAAAAACGAAGGCGTTTGTTGTTTTATCTGCATAGTAATACATACATATATGTAAGTATAGCTACATAAACACATATGAGTTTAATCCGGACAGCCCCCTACCTACCCATAACACTTAACTAAATTTTAACTATTTAACTAAAGTTAAGTATTGGTCGTTGTTATACATGTATGTTATAAGTAGAGAACGGACACGCTTACCACCCAGTGCAGTACTGGCGAAAGGCTGTATTTCTAAAATATTTAATTTTATTTATATAATTGGAAAACGAACGGGTGGTGATCTATAAAATTACGAAATACATATTTATTTGTTAAAAAGTTGTATTTATAAAGTTTTTAATTTTATTTATATAATTGGAAAACAAACGGGTGGTGATCTATAAAATTACGAAATACATATGTATTTGTTGAAAAGTTGTATTTTTAAAGTTTTTAATTTTATTTCTATAATTGGAACATTTTTATTTGTTCATTTTGTCGTTCAAGTTGAGTAAAGGAGTATTAATATTGACTAGCAATAGTTTCTCAAGGTTTTCTTCTGTGAATTTTGTTCTCTTTGAATTAAGTACATCCTTATAAATAGAAAACGTCCTTTCTACATCGCAACTGGTTATAAGTGCATACTGGAAATATTCTTTTATTTCTTCATATTTAGCCGTTAGATTTTGTGGAATTGTCTCCATACATAATTGCTGCAATGTAATTAAATCGGGATTTCTATTAAGAATTGCTTCAAACTTTTGCCGAAGGCCACGTCCGAAGTCACTTGGAATACTTTTCAAATTATTAACAGCCACATCTAATGTGGTTAATCCGTCATTTAATTTGAGATTTCTATTTTCAAAATAAGTGATTAGTTTTGGCAATTTTCCAAAGTGTTCGTGAAGAAAGTACAACTGATTTTTTAAATTTGGGATTTGTGTGAGCTCCTTGCACTCACCAATACTTCTAGCATCCTCCTTTAGCAGTGTTACGAAATGTTTTAGACTATCGAAATTCTCAGCATAATAACTAGTAGCTTCCAGCCATGTTCCCCATCTAGTTATTACTGGAGTGGGAGGCAGTGACAGAGATAGAAATTTTTCCCTGAAAAGAGCTACTCTCAATGGTGCTTTTCTGAAAACCTTTTTAAAAGCTGATACAAGTCTATCAACTTCCGGAAATGTGTCTCTGATATATTCACAGATTCTGTGGAGAGCATGTGCTACACAAGTAATATGCAGCATATTAGGATTTGTTTTCTTCAATAGTCTGCCTGTTTTTAACATATACGCAGCACTATCACTGACAAATAAAAGTATTTTTTCTTTGTACGTGGCGTCCGAATGAAGCATTTTTTGCATATTCTCCTTAACGGTTTCAGCAACTGTTTCCGCATCAACTCTATTTATAACACTTGTTGCTATTACATATGAGTTATAGGGAATAGTTGGATGTAGTACACCAGTTACAACATTTACCACACAGCGTCCTAACATATCCACCGTTTCGTCGGCGCTTATCCATATGTATTGATTTAAAGGATGGCTTCTAATGCGTTCTACTGTTCTCGTATAGCACCTAGAAACATAATATTTGCGTAAAGTTGATTCATCAGGAACATTTCGACCAGTATATTTTTTCAGAAATATTTTTACAGTGGGATTGCTAAGTTTATTTAATGGAATATTAGCCGCCATAAAAGTTTTACAGAGTTCAGATGTGTTTGCGATCCTAAGTGACGAATTTTTGACGATATTTTACGGATTTTGTAATAAATTTCGGAATCACTGACAATGGACATACAATCAGTATGACCGTCAATCCAACTCGCCTTTGTTTTACAATGCCGTTCTCGACATTATTCCATATCATGTCTGAAAAAGTAACTTAAACAATGCTCTAGATCTAAATAAATGAAAACTAAAAATGTGTGCGAAAGTTATTGAAACTGAACGAAATTCAATGCACACTTACGTCGAAATAATTGGTAGAAATAGATTCAATCAAACGATATTAAACAGGATCTATCACAAAAATTACGATGTAATTAACAGTTAAAACTATGAAAACAAGAAACTTACTCACAGCACTTTATTTATCTTACGAAATATAAACTAATAAATAAAATACATTATAAAAACCCCGCTTCTATCTACGCTCATGAAAACACTTTAAAAAACATTATATTCTCCGAATACAATAGCTGGCTTGTCCATTGTTATCGCGGCGAGACCAGGTGTCCGAGTAAGTCAAACAAATACTTCATTGAATTACGCCGGGATGTACTGAGCGACGTTATACACAATTCCAATTGCCGATTGCGTTTTATGGAAATTGCGTCCGTTCTCTAGTTATAAGCTGACTATACTCATGATGAATTAATTCTTCCTTATGCTTGTTTGGTTAAGTTTTAATTACTTTTTGTTCAATACTGCTTTATTTTTAATTTTTTCAAACATCCTTTCAGATTTATTATTCATTATGATTGATAACTGATTACAGTTTTTAAAACTCAGTATTTTAAGAATTTGTAAATAAGAAAGATATTTGGAAAACAAACTTTCTATTCATAATGTATATTTTTTTAAAAATTTTTTCTTAATAGTGTTCAAGAACTGTAACTGTAACTAAACTATATAAGTAGAATATTTCAGCTTGCATATCTTTCGAATGAGGAGAAAAGCTACCAAGCTAATAGACCATAATTTTGAAAAATATATTTATAAAACATAATCATGTATGTATGATATTTGCATATACTCACATCTGTATATGCAAACAAAATTAAACAAGGATCAACCAAGTCGTTTCAGGGGTTCATTACGGCGTTCCGGGGCACCGTAGAGAGTAAACAGGGGCACCGGGAATATTCTAAAATGAAGATTTTGAAACGGCTTTGAAGCTAAAAGAACTTTCTAGAACATCTAGACTAATTCGTTCCCGTAGCTCGGAAAATTCTCTAGAAAGACAGGCAATTCTCGAAGCACATAGAATTTTCCAGAAAAGTATGGAATTTTCGTTAAGTTTATAGATCCTAGTAAACCTATATAGCATACTATCGGACATTGTCGAGATTTCGCGAAAGTTATAAGTAGACGGGGCGGCTAGTATAAATAAGGTACCTCTTGGGCAAAATAGTTTAGTTCCTAAATAACAATTGTCACTTTATGTTTTCGTTTAGTCGTAGAAAAATGGAAACATTTTTATTAAATAAGTCGACAGTTCAAGTGAAAGTGATCAAGCATCGGTAAGTGGTGGGGCAGCAAAGAAACGGAAATATCGTAAATACCATGGTAACTATTTGAATTTTGGCTTTACTTCAGTAGAAGTAAACAATGAAGAGACACCGCAATGCTCTATTTAAAAGTTTTAGCGCCTGAGTGTATGCTCCCAAGCAAGCTAAAGTGATATTTCGAGATCAATTACTTTAACATGACTGAAAAATCTCGCGAATTCTTTGGTAAGCAGTTGTAGGATTAACAAAAGCACAGAAGTGCTTACTAAACAAGCGTCAGTACCAAGTACCGGACTGCTAACATATTTTAAAGTAACATACAGACTGACGAAGTGCAAACAAACCTCACACCATGAATTTCAAAGATACGTTTGTCCAACAACATTATTAGTCGAAAAATCCATCATATAGCTCTGGATCTCAATGATTAGTTAACAGAGAAAATGAAAGGCACAGAATTTGGTCTGCAACTTGGTGAGGCTACTGACAGTCACGAAGGTGCACATCTATTTGTTATGTGTGCTTCCTAGATGATAATATTATCGTTGAAGACCTTCTGTTCTGCAAAAGCATCATTTGACGCGCAAAGGTTCAAAACTTATTTGAGATGCTTGACAACTTTATAAGCAAAAATAATATGGATTGGGAAAAGTGCATCGGTATGTGTACTGATGGAGCTCGATCAGTGTCTGGTCGCTATTAAATTGGGTATTAGTAAACGTAGAAAACTACATAAACACTAGGCCACTGAATACTTTTGGAGAAGGTTACGGCGTCTAGGAAAAAGCTGCAATTGTGGATAAGAAAAATCAATGCAGATGGCGGTCACCACTGTTTCCCTAAATTATACAAATACGTGGCCTGTAATAAAGCCATTTTTCACATGACTTGCTGTCGCTCTTGAACTCTCTTGCGACAACAGCCTGAACACAAAATTTGCTTCTTCCAATTTAGTGAAGTTTTGGATATGAATCAAAAAGGAATATCCAACTCTGAGTTCGAAAGCTGTAAGGATCATCATTCCCTCTGCGATAACCTATTTATGCGAAGCCGGATTTTTACTTATAGCTGTCATAAAAAGCAAATATCGCTCACAAATTGATGTAGGGCGAGAAATTAGAGTGGCAGTGTGAAACTTTATTCTGTATTTTGAAAAAATGTGTGGCGATACTTGTCGTTGAAAGTTTCCACCATTTATTTCATATGTTTTTGTATTTTGATCTTTTAGTTTCATGGTTTTTGTTATTCAATTTTAATAAATGGGAGGTTTATCATAACAGTTGTTTTATTTCTGTGGCTGATTTAAGTCACTGTACACATATTTTGGCAGGACATCGGGACATAATACTAAAACTCGGACTGATAAAGTTTAAGAGCCCCTGATCTATGTTACTTAAAAAATAAAAACTATTTTACAAAACAAAAAATTGTAGTATATACAAAACTGTAAAGGAAAAAAGTATTCATACAGTAATTTATAGACGAAGAGGATACCTGTTGAAACTCAATTTAAGTGTAAATTAAGTAGCTAGTTATAAGCTTCAAAATAATTTTACTCTAACGCACTACAATTGTTTTATTAAACATTGACTTCGTCAGGCCAATGTTTGGTGAGGCAATTATAATGCGTTAGCGTAAAATGATTTGAAACTTGTTGTTTTCTACATGTATTCCTATAGTACTAAGAAAGTAAAACATACTGTACATACAAACATTTGAAATTTAATATTTAGTACGGTAACTCTCTGCTTTAAAAATTGCTTCTGACGATCTATACACCGATTCAACTAAACTATAGCAAATATTTGGATCTATTTTTCCCCATTCTTAAAATAAAGCAGCTTTTAGATCTGGTTCATCCGAAATCATCATTCATCCGAACTGGCGCGCACTTTTAATTCTTGCTCTATTAAATATACATCAAGTGACTCTAAAGAAGTTATCAATAAATGTGGGGTGTTTTAACGGGTGTTTTTTATAGAGGTATATAACTTTAAGTTGGCAAAACTTTTTTAACTGGCGGCCATTTTGTCAGCCGTCAAGTGATTTATGTTTAGTTTGGTTTGGCATTTCAACATGAATAGACTGACGCCTGAACAACGCTTCCAAATTGTGCAAATTTATTTTGAAAATCATGGTTCTGTTCGAAATACGTATCGCGCACTACGTCCATTTTACGGTCAACATAATCGTCCATCAGAGCAATTAATTCGATTAACTATGGAACGTTTTCGCACCACGTTTACTCTAAATGATAATACGCATCCACAGAGACGTCGTACAGTGCGTACAGAAGAAGTAATTGCTGCTGTAGAGCGTAGCGTAGAGGAAGACCCGAATCAGTCTATCCGCCATCGTGCACAGAAATTGGATATGTGTCCATCCACTTTATGGAAGATTTTGCGGAAAGATCTTGGTTTGCGTGCTTACAAAATCCAACTCGTGCAAGAATTGAAGCCACACGATCACCTAGCAAGGCGTAGATTCGGTGAATGGGTTCAAAACAAGATTGCCGTTGAACCCGATTTTCATAAGCGAATTTTGTTTAGCGATGAAGCTCACTTTTGTTTGAATGGATACGTCAATAAACAAAACTGCCGTATTTGGAGGATGGTAATCCTCAAGTGTAGGTTGAGACACCGTTACATCCAGAAAAACTGACTGTTTGGTGTGCTTTATGGGCTGGTGGAATCATTGGTCCGTACTTCTTTAAAAACGATGCTGGTCAGAACGTTACAGTCAATAGTGACCGCTATAGAGCCATGATTACTGACTTTTTCGTTCATCAATTGAACAACCATGATGTGCAGGAGCTGTGGTTTCAACAAGACGGCGCAACATGTCACACAGCTCGTGCCACAATTGATTTATTGAAGGAAACGTTTGGTAACCGCATAGTTTCACGTTTAGGACCCGTGAATTGGCCTCCAAGATCTTGCGATTTAACGCTGCTAGACTATTTTCTGTGGGGATATGTGAAGTCGCTAGTCTACGCCGATAAGCCCGAAACAATTTACCATTTGGAGGACAACATTCGCCGCGTTATTGCCGATATACGGCCACAAATGTTGGAAAAAGTCATCGAAAATTGGACCTCCAGATTAGATTACGTCCGAGCCAGCCATATTTAAATTATAATGCCAGAAGATTATCTTTCGAATAAAGTAAATTTCATGTCAATTTAAAAAATTCATCTTTGTTTTATTCCATTTCAAAGTTCTATACCTCTATAAAAAACACACTTTATAACAACCATTTTTAAAATGAGACAGGGCCTAGGTTTCACGTCATTATCTTATTGAAATTAATAATAACCTAAGAGATCTAATTAAGTTAATTGGACTTTGACGTAAGTTGTCTTTAAGGATGTTTTGGTAGATGTAGATGTTTGTCCATTGTGCGCTCAATAAAAAGCTTATTGCACACAATAGCGTTTTCGCCACCTTGTTTTACAGTGGGCTTTAAATGTTTCTTCTTCAACGCTATTCCATTTTTCTCCAGACCAATTCGCTTCGATGTCTGATAGATTTACTTTCATCAGAAAAGGCGATCAATCATTTTCTGAAACACTTTTGGCTTGTTTACAAATGTTCTAGCAAATGCGATTTTCTGCCAGTTTACTGTTTTAAATAGTTTTCTGCGTGCTGTAGATGCTGGTAAACCCAGGTAATGTAGTCTTGTGCGTATAGTTATGCATTGAGTTACGCATTTTCCAGTACTATCTTTCTACATTTTGCATAATTTCTTGAGTTTCCAAAGAATATTTTTTTAATTTTTGGAATATGAATTTTTTGAGCTGTTGACATACGCGTGGTCTTCCAGAACGTTTTTTTACTTTCTACAGTTTCAGCAATTTTTTAAATTTATTTACAATGTAATGTACTGAAACGAACTCTTACCGGCAACTGGACCAATTTGACGTTAAGATTTTCATGCTTTGTACAACTTTACAATAATATTTCATATTAAGTTACTCGATCGTTGTTACTTTTTTTACACATATTTGCAGAATTATTGACAATGCAATAATGATTAACAGAAACTACTGAACTATTTGTACGCTTTAATACCGTTGCAGCATTCGGGGCATTCTCTCTTTCATCCTCTATGAATACTTTTTCATTTTTGAATTTTGCATGCATGTTCGAATTTTCTTTTGTGATATTTTTTTATTAAAACAAAAGCGATGTTATCGGAGAGCCTGGTTAATTTAGTATATTTCTGATTATATTTATATGACAAAATTGAATTTTTCTGAAAAGGATACTTTAAAATTACATTTTCAGTTAATCTTACATTTCCCACTTTGTAAATATTTCTAAAATTTATCTTGGCCAAGACATAAATACAGCAAAACGGTAATGATAGTTAATTAGTAAAAGAACTAAATTTTTCTATTATAATATACCGGGTGTCCTTTAAATAAAAAGACAACGTATGAAAAATGGAAAGACGTAGTTACATAGAACATAAATCCAAAATAATTTCCCAAAATTCCTTATGAATAAGCGAGAAAAAAAATAAAGATACGGAATATTTAAAAAAATTGTTACATCGCTTTGTGACCGATTATATTACAAAAAGTATCTGAGATGATATCTTAAAGCTGACACACAATAACAAAAAGAATAGTTTCGTTATTATCGATCTCGCTTTAAATATTCTCTCCAATTCAGTCATCGATGGTTACGTACATTCGCCATGATTTTCATTTACGTTCTCAATTAAAGATAGATTGTTACCAAGTAGGACGTTAGATGCCCGTAGAGTACACATCTTACATGTTATTTTAATACATCGTCTTTAAAAAAATATAAATTTTTAATAGCTGATTTTCGTACCAGGTTATCGAACCCTTACCATATAAAACTTATACGCAATGTTATCTTCTAGCGCTTCTATAAACATAAATATTGCAGCGTGTAAATTCAATAGCGACTTTCTGAATTCATATTAATATTTTAATTTTTTATGTCTCAACAAAAAAAAATTTACGTAATACACATGAAATGATGTCAGTTCTAAAAGTTCTCAAATTATTTTTAGTATGATTTTTTAAATGGGTTTGTAAATTAATGTAACACAAATCTTAATTTTTTATAATTCACTTGAATGTATAAACAGCTGATTTTGTACGAGGTTATTGACTTTAGCATACACCAATATACTTTTCATAACATCAACAGTTGTTTGTATGTAAATATACGCTGTAGCGTATGTATATATTAACTTCAATAGAGGTATTTATTATTTATACACATTCTGAATATTTTGAAATCATAGGCGCCACGTAATACAATTTTCAGCGGGTGTTTTTATTTTGGAGTTCGCGTCGTAATTGACTTAAAATATTTTGGCTTTATATTCGATATAATTACATATTTCCATTTATCATACGTTGTCTCTTTATTTCAAGGACAGCTGTATAATGTTTAAACAGATATATATTATTTTAGAGATGTGAAAACGAAAGGAAAATAAAGTTATAAATGCACACAAATAAGTTGAAACTTATCTAAAAAATGCAACTTTTTTAACTTTCATAATACAAAAGATGGCAGGCATACTTTGGTGTAAATTCTTGAGAATAATAGCCAGGCACTGTATTGTTAATTGTTCCGCAAAGGAAAGTATGTTAATTACTATACCATGATATCATTTTGTAATTATAAGTATTTACATAATATTTGTACTCAAACTATTTTATATTACCACTTCCACGAAAACTTTTTCCTCATATCAAATTTTACACATAGTTTCGGTTATAGGCACGTGTGTGTAACTACTTAATATTTATTTCTAAATGCTAATTTTTACTTAATTTTTCATTTAATGACTATAAATACTTTCTATAACATCGCAATTCATAACAAAATTTCATAAATAAATATAATAATCCTGTCTTTATTATCTAACAGATAAAATCCACTTATGCAAGAAATACATATATATATATATACATATATATATATATATATATATATATATATATATATATATATACATATATATATATATATACATATATATATATATATATATACATATATATATATATATAATTTCTTGACCTTTGTATAAATATATATCTAAATATGACATTAATATACTGTCATTTATATAATATATGATCAAAAAGCCTTTGAATCGCGATAGCGATCCAAAGACTTTTTGATCATACAACAATACATATGAAAGTAAAACAGACCTTAAATCGTCGACTAATTAAATCTACTATATACACATAGGACCAGCTCTCAACGGGCCATACCCGGCAATAAGTGGCAACAGCGATCCCCTCTACGCGCAGTAGCTTACATTATCATACATTGCAGAGTTATGAATTTAGTAAGACTTAAACCGCGCAAGGATATAGTCGTTTGCATATTCGTTCTGTATACGTAATTTGCACATTTGTTTCAGATATAATAAGGTCGTTATATCTCCAAGTTATTATTATTGTATTCTTAGCTGCTACGGAAAAGTAATTTTAAGTAATAAAAAAACAATAACGTTTTCTAAAAGATAAAAGTAAAAAAATCAATAATTCTGCAAAATAAATTTTAATTCTAAGAAAGTCACTAAATATAGGATTCGAAAATACCGCCCTCTCTCCCCAAACAATAGCCGAGCCTATTGTAAAACTCCCGCCTCACTCCCTCGAGATTTCTAGAGGTTATTGTCTCGAAAATTCTAAACAGTTGAACTTGCAACTGTTGCAACCTTACGTTTGCACAGCTAGATACGAATGACGGGCAATCTATTGCTCTCGATCATCGGACTTATGTATGCGCACGCGGAGTGGCATCGTACATACGTTGCCACATCGCATACGTTCCATACGTATATTGTTGCGTATGGCCCGTAGCGGGTTGGACCTATCGGTATATGTATATATATATATATATATATATATATATATATATATAGTATTAGAAGGAATTTATTATTTTCATGGCCGTAATTATAATACTAGATAAAAGTAATATTTTTTGGGAGTAGCGGCCGGGTAATTGAAACAATATTTAATTTGACGTTTCGATACTATATATAGTATCTTTTTCAACAACTAATATTTATTTTAATGTTAAAAAAGGTAAGAGATGATATTATAATAAATCTACTTACATTAAATTTTTGTGGTGTTAATATATTGCGACGTTTTTGCTATGCATTTCTAAATTAAACTAAACTTTTTTTTAGAAGATTGACTGTTTTCGGTTATGTATTTATTTTGACGAGTGGAAAGAATGATAGCTTTGTCAATAGGGACCTTTGTGGAATCTAAAAAACGCAGTGAACATGTTGAGCTATATACATTATACTAAACATAAGCCAATTTATTGTTCGAATAAGAGTCAATTAGCTTTACAAAGTGTCAAAGGAAAGGCAAAAGAACGACATCATCTTGTTGGTGAGTATATTATGGTCGATCATATCACAGGCTTTATTTACGGAAATCTGTATCTTGGCGAAGAGTATGTTATTGCTATTATTTGACTTACGTGACACTTTTATGTTATATCAATATTTTTTGGATTTGTTGACATAATATATAAGATTCCATTCAACAACTGTGAAGGAATATACGCAGGACAAACAAACCAGTAATTATGGAAACAATTTATAATCACAAATATAGCATTAAAACTAACAACATCGATACCACAGCTCTAAGACAACATAGTTCTGAAAATGAACATACCTTCATATTTGACAAGACCGAAGTATCAGAAACGAAAACAAACTACAATAAAAGAAATGTTCAATATAAAAAAGCACAATTAATTATATTGAAAACATTAGAGATCGCCATACAATACAATAATATAATAAAGCAATAATTAAAATCTACATAAATCAAAAAAAAAAAAATTTTAAGTACATTGTATCCGCCATTCTTATTATATTAACAAAAGAAAATTTAAAGTAAAAGGAGACATATACGGGAAGCAATGGTAGACAATATATACAGGAAAGTCTTTATAATAATAACCATAAAAATAAGGCACAAATGGCTAGGTCCATTCACTTAGAAATATCTGTCACATAAGACAACCATAACATTTAAGGAAACAGTTTAAACATATAAAATATTAAATTATTTGCTGCATACTGTGTTCACATTAAGAATTTTACTTACAGAATTTGAAAATGTAGTTAAATAAACTACGAAACGTTGTGGAAAATGACAGCTTTTTTAGTAATTTAAAAAAAGATTTAACAAGACTGGCTTATTCTACAAGGGATGGCTTCTAGTGTTGCATAAGGCCTTAAAATCAAACCGTGGAACGACTCGAAATGCTTTATTGCTTATCAAAATATTTTCCACAAAAATTAATACACTTCTGCATTAGTTCAAACCAATTGTTAAACCATTGTTATCTTCAGGTGGGACAGTCAAAATTTCCGTTTTGAAGGCATTTACTGCTTCTTCCGGCAATTGAAATTGTCGACCACACATTCCATTCTTGATCTTTGGGAACGTAAAAAAATCGTTGGGACTTAGGTCGGTAGTATACGGAGGATTATCTAATAATTACATATTTTGCAAAAATGCAATTGTCTTTCGAGCTGTGTGTGAACTCGCATTGTCATAATGCAAGATGATTCGCCGTTGTGGGTTGGTCAAACAAACGGCTGTATACCAATCCACATTAACCGTTTTTCGATCTTGCAAAGAAATTGCAGCTACATGATCTGATATTGAGACAAACGCTGCGACAATCTTTTTCGACACGCCATGCGAACGCATAACTTTTGTCGTATTATTTTCGTGTTCACAGGAATAAATCTATGATTCATTGCCACTTGCGATGCCAGGCTCAAAGTTTTTCGGCGTCTTCGGTTAAAAGATGCGGAATCCAACGGGAAACTAACTTTCTCACACCCAGTTCATGTAGGATCGTTTGAATTGAGATCTTTGAAATATCCATGGATGTATCAATTTCATTATATGTCACATGCGTATCATCCTTAACCAGACGGCGCACAGCATCGATTTTTTCTGGGTGTCTGCTGTTCTTAGAGGACCTGTCCTGGGATCGTCGCTGATACTGCTGCGTCCACGTTGGAATTTACAGTACCAAGGCAAAATTGTTGATTGATGTGGTGCTTCATTTTTAAAAACATAAACTAACTTAGCAAGACATTGTTGTTGAGTTAATCCTCTCTGAAAGTTGTAAAAAATTATTACGTGAAAATTTTCTGGGCTCAATTCAATTTTTCGGCCAACTTATAAGCTTTAAAAAAGTTCACTATTACTAAATCACTTGCTACATCTTGAAATTTTAGATTTCGATTAACGAAAGATTGAGATTAATTTTGACACGTGACCTTTATTACTGATGTCCTCGATGAGGGTAACATGCAACATTAAAAAGACATCCATACAGACTTTTTAATTTATATAGTTAAACCTAGTTTCCAATTTAGTTGAAAACTTAATTTACTACTCATATGGGGATTCTCTAAATGTTAAGTTTAATCAGTAGGCGTTTTGAAATTACAGTCACTTGAACTTAACCCCTCCATGAAAAATTATGAAATTTAATAATGAGCGTCTTCATTTTCTATAAATCCAAGCGTGCATCCGACAATAAGTTTTTGATGAATTGAAGATGTTCAATGACTCATTAATTAGCTAGCTTAATATGCTGGTATAAGGAATTTCAAAAACACCACTGATAAAAACATTGTATAGGCATTATGTTAGGGGAAGCAATGCACTCGCTCAATAATAAATAAAATACGGAATGTTTTGAGAACTCATTTCTTCAAATGCAAAAGTGTATCAACTGTAACAGTCAACGTTTTAAGAAAACGTAATAAAATTTTTGGAAGATAATATTGTGTTTTAGTATATTAGGCTGAACGTTAACAGAGTATTCCCCGTATATTGTAAATAAGGTGCAAATTACCAATGTTATACGTACGTCATACTATGTAGATCGACAGTTACACTAATATTTGTGACTAACAAAACTGTAGATATGAAGTTTATCTTTTCGGGTTAAGCAACACGTTCAAAACTGTGAATATACATACTCATGTATGTCTACAACACAATAAAATAATAAAATTATTTGTGATTTATTTGTTTAATATCGGCGGAAGTCAAGTAATTCTGCATGTGTATATTTATTTGCACCTGTAACTTTTTGGTCCGTTGTATAATTATTTTCAGAGTTACAGACATTTAACAAGTAAAATACTTCTCCTGCAGCATTTTATATATTTTGCATAAGATAGTAGATAAGGCCCGAAGAAAATTTGGCCATAGACATAGGTTGCTGCGAAAGTTTTTAGAAATCGGTACTAGCTGGCTAAGTCAAAGTTGAAAGTATGATTTTTATAAAATTATCAGATCCAAAAGAAGCCAACTAGGTTTATTTATGAATTACATTAAAGAAAGTTTAGTGTTGTGGAACTTAACCAAAATTCATCAACCAAGTTTATTTGGGTGTTGAGGTGAAAGCACTATTGAATATCACTGTTTATAACTGGTTTGAAGAATTTAAGCATGGTCGTACGAATCTTAATGATGAATTTTGTAAAGGTAATCCATTAACCTATGTTGTTGTAATAAACATCGATGCCATAAAAGAAATGATTCAGGCATTCACAGGCATTGATATAAAAAAAATACATAAGTATTATATGAGCTTGTTGGATTCTGCACAATTCGACCAAAGCTTAAAGAGGCTCGTGTGAAATGAAGCAAAGAAATGCTTAAGAACTTTAACAGAAGTGCTTCATGTTCCATCTGTCATATCGTTATTGGTGATGAAACTTTGATTTATTCCTATGAATTCGAAACTAAAGTGTAATTGGTTATGAGGATATTTCGAGATATATCTAAATCAACAAAAATCGTTTGTTCTTTCAATGGTTCAAAAAAAAAATGATGCTGCGTTTTTCTTAATTACTTATAATGTGGCTATAGTTTTGCAGTATCAAAGGGCTGTTAATGTTTATTGGTATTCAACATTTTGTTGGTTAGAAGTTATGGGTGAATTGCGCAAACAAACAGAAATTATGGTATTATCTTTCATAATGACAGTACGATTGAGGCAGGTAAAGGTATGTGAGAGATGGAAGCAATATTTTCAATATGTACTAAGCACAGTAGGACAAGATCAAGAGGTAGCAGAGCCAGAAGAAAAACTTGGATGAGATTCTGCAAGCAAATGATAAAGAGCCCAGAAAAACTATTTGGAAAATACCAAGGTGGTTTTCGGAAAAATAGATCAACGTCGAACTACGTATGAAGCAAGTCTTGACAAGCTGCTATGAAAACGAGATTCCGGTATACATGTTTCTTGTAAATTTCAAAGCAGCATACGACTCAAAAAATAGGAAAATTCTATTTGAAATATTGCAAGACGTAAGAGTGGAAAATATGAACCGCAGAGCAACGCTCTTCAACCGAAGTCCCCAGTGCGTTGCAAACTCAGATGATGTCTTCTTGTTAATGGCAAAGAATAAGAAAAAGCTACAGGCCACGACGCAGGTCGTTCAAGCAACAAGTGGAATGGGTCTTCAAATGAATGAGAAAAAATATAAGTACACGCAGATTAAAAGTGGTCGGAAGAGTATGCTAAAAGAGACACCTAGAATACATTGCAATGATGGGGAGGTCTAGAACTTTGAAGAGATAGAAAGCTTCTGTGTGTATTTAGGGCTGTTGATAGATAATAAATGAAATGAGACCACAGAAATAGATTTAAGAGTGTCAAAAGGTAATAAACGTACAGGAGAATTGAATAATATACTCGAAAAATGTATCAAAGAAAACGAAAAGAAGATTCAGTACTGAGACCAACTCTGACATATGGTTGCAAATTATGGGTAATGAATAAGAAAGTACAAGAAAAATTGGAGATGGGAAGAGAAGGATACTCAACGGGAGGAGGACAGAGGGATGGGAGAGACGAACGAAGAAGAAATCCGTACGTTATATGGAGAAACTTCCATAACGCAGTTAATAAAAATGCGCCGTCTCCAGTCATGAGAGATTAGAAGAATTACAAGGATGGAAAGAGAAGGGGTAGACCAATGAGAAAATGGGGAAATGCTGTTATGAGGGATATGACTCAAAAATTGGAAAGTGCTGGAAGAAATTGAACAACTTCATTAAGCAATGAGCCTGAAAGGGCCGTAAAACCATCTTTTCGGCGTCATTAAAAGTAGGTTTCGAACGTCATGTTGATGATAGCCATTCTCTGCTGAGCGCGCTTTTGTCACTTTGCCGCTCGCCAAGCCTTCTATGTTTACTACACGGACAACATTAACACATGTAAATTAAAATAAAAATTCTCGTATCTGACATATAATTTATTTTATGATATAAGCGTTGCCATGGAAAGGAACATTCAGGCATGGATAATTAGGTATTGAATATTTGGCAAAGTATTGCTTTAAAACTTGTATTTTCATTTTCATCTCGCTAAGATGCTTAGTCGTCGAAGAAATAATATATGTACGAGGGGGTATTGATATCTAGTAAGCCTAGGCCATTTACCTTGAACAAAACAATTGTTATAATTGCAAGAAATAATGACATTTTAAAAGTATCACTGTAAAATCTTACGTCCAGAAGTTGAAGTACTGCTGTGCAGTAGGTTTTGAAAGAAAATCGATCAATTGGAGTATCGAGGCATCATAAAATACTTGTATTTGAAGAGTTTAAGTGGTAAGGAAATTTATGAAGATATGTTTAACACAAAAGTGGAAAACTTTCCATTGAAGATGAGAAGCGACCAGGAAGACCGATTTCGGTATCCACCCGCGAAAATATTTTGTCGCAGTTCATGACATGATATTATCAGACCGTCGAATGAGGCCGAAATATATAGCTAAGGCATTAAAGATTTCATATGATCGCGTTCATCATAAAGTTCACGTCGATTTAGATATGAAAAAAATTTCTGCAAAATGGATCCTAAATGATTGAACGCCGAACACAAACGAGCAAGAGTGAAAGCATCACGGTCAATATGTGCCAGCTTTGAAGGAGATTCAGATTTTTTGAACCGTCTTGTGACCATGGATGAAACATGGCTCCATTTTTACGGCCCAGAAACAAAACAGCAATCGAGGGAGCGGAAGGATCATGGTTCTGCAAGGCCTAAGAAATTTCGAGTTTAAAAATGCGCTGCAATCGTTCTTGCTTCAGTTTTTTGGGATATCCGTGGAATAATTATGATCGATTACCTAAAAAAGGGCAGACCATCACTGGAGATTTTTATTCTAAATTACTAACCATCCTGAGAGAGAAAATTAAGGAAACAAGGCGTGGCATGTTGTTTTTGTGGAGTGTTGTTTTGCAGGACAATAACTCTGTACACAAATCGCGCATTACTATGAATACAATTTTGGGTCGAATTAACACCCACCCTATTTCCCAGACTTGGCCCCCTCAGATTAATATCTGTTCCCTCGAATGGAAAAAAGTTTAAAAGGACGTCAATTTTTGTGTAACGAAGAGGTAATAGAAGCTGTGAGGGCTTGTTTGCAGACCAAGAAGAATCTTTTTTAGAAGGGTTAAAGGCGTTGCAGGATCACTGTATGAAGTGTATTAATTTAAGAGGAGACTATGTTGAATAATAAAAGGCTCAACTTAAATTGTTTCAATAGTAGGCTAAGAATATATCAATACCCCCTCGTATACAGCGAGTCCACAGATTCATTCTCAACATGGGGATCTCGCTTATTATGAGAGATAGAGATTTGGTTAAATGAGTTCAAATACTCCAGAGGTTAAAGTTGTACCAAACCCTATTCACCAGCTTTTAATATTTAACGTACTTCGGGCGCTATTGCAAAAAAAGTGAATTTTTGTTTTTTCGATTTTCTTTAATAACTCGTTTATTTTTAAAGTAAGACAAATTTAGTTTGCACTTCCTTAAAGCACTTTTTTAATAGGAATCTGGTTGTGTATTTATATTTTTGAATATTGCTATAGTAGTTGAGCTACAATGGTCAAGTTTAATTTTTCTTATGGGGGTCATAGTTAGCTATGACACCATCGAAAACAATTTTTCTTTCCCTTTTCAAAAATGTATAATTTGTTATACCTGATACCAAAACAAATTTCAAAAATGAAAAAAACAACATAGTGTTACATTAGCAGGTTAGAGCGGTTGTAGCATTTGACAATAGAAGGTTTTGCAAACAAAGAAAGGAAGAAAACTTTATTCTGCAACAATTATTTATTAAATTAAAAACATAGGCAGCTCAAAAAATAGATATTATTTAAAAAAAAATTATAACAAATTATAAAAAATGTTCAAACAGTTGACCAATATTTTCCAAACATAAATAGGATCTACGAATAGTAGATTTAACAAGTTTATGTAAAATACGCCTTGGAATAGCTCGACATTCGTTAACCACGCTTTCACGAAGTTTACTTACGTTATTGTAGCTGCGGGCATACACTTTGTCTTTAATGTAACCCCACAAATAGAAGTCGAGCGGCGTCAGATCGGGAGATCTTGGTTGCCATGCAACTGGTCCACGAGTTCCAATCCACCTGTTACAAAATCGCTGACTGAGGAAATTAGTTACAATTCTAGAATTATGTGCTGGAACACCGTCCTGATGAAACCAACAATTATGAGCCTCTTGTAAAGGTAATTCACCCAGCAAGTCTTCAATATTATATTGCAGTAAATGCAAATAAACGTCGGACGTTAATGTTTCATTAAAAATTATTGGACCAATTAATCGTGATCCTAGTATGCCACACCAGACATTAAATCCAAAATGCACTTGATGTCGAGCAGGTCTGATTACATGAGGGTTTTCTGTAGACCAAAATCGTAAATTTTGTCTATTGAATAAACCATTGTTTCATTGTTCATCGGACCATAATATTTGAGAAGAAAAATTATCATTATCATCGCATTGCCTAGTGTACCATTCACAAAATTTTCTTCGTCTTTCATTATCCCCTGGTCTTAAAGATTGACATACATTGTATTTATAGGGATGATATTTGTGGGAGGCCAAAATCTTATGCGCAGTAGATTTGGGAACGCCTGTGTTATATGGAATTTCCCGAATTGATGTGTTTGGATTTTCAACAACTGCTTGTAAAACATTAGTTTTAGTTTCATTACTTATGCGCTGCGGTTTTGTATATGGCTTAGTAAATGATGCATGATGTATTAAATTTACCGTTAAATTTCTGTAAGTAGAAAGATGGGGTTGTCTGCGTTCTGGGTACTGTTTTATGTACATTTCGGTAGCTCTCGTCGAATTTTTGTGACACAGAATGTAACAGGGCAACATATCAAATTTGTCACTATTACTAAACGGCTCCATGACAGCAAAATTATTTAATAATAAATAGTTAAGTATATAGTAGTAATTTTAAATAACATTATAAACCACCCCCATATATTTATACATATGGGGGTTTATAAGATCTATGTAGGCCTGTAACTTTTGCAGTTTGATAATGACATTGTATGTCGAAACCGCGGTCACTATTACATGTGAATAAAGTGGTATAACAAAGTTATTGTTTTATTTTATTTTATTATTTTCAAAATGAATTACCACAAAGTTACGGCTACCAGTATTAATTTAATAATAAATTTAGTAAATTTAGTATTTAAATGGCACTTTATATTTTATTATGCTAGGTATATTTTGCTATTCGATTTGTAAATTTCACAAAACATAAACTCAATGTCAACTATAAACAAACACTAACAATGACAGTTGTATCTTATATTGCTTTATGTTTTTTCCTATTGTCAAATTTCGCAAGCGTTCTAACCTGCTAATGTAACAATGTTTTTTTTTTAATTTTTGAAATTAGTTTTGGTATCAGGTATAACAAATTATACATTTTTGAAAAGGGAAAGAAAAATTGTTTTCGATGGTGTCATAGCTAACTATGACCCCCATAAGAAAAATTAAACTTGACCATTGTGGCTCAACTACTATATCAGTATTCAAAAATCTAAATACACCACCAGATTCCCATTAAAAAAGTGCCTTAAGGAAGTGCAAGCTAAATTTGTCTTACTTTAAAAATAAATGAGTTATTAAAGAAAATTGAAAAAACTAAAATTCACTTTTTTGCAATAGCCCCCGAAGTAACATTAAATATTCACCCTAGTGTCTAGGGTTTGGACAACTTTACCTCTGGAGTATTTGATCCTATTTAACCAAATCTGTATCTCTCATAATAAGCGAGATCCCCATGTTGAGAATGAATCTGTGGACACGCTGTATATTTCGAGCTAAAATCGCACATGCCGCAAGCGGCAAGCATGCACTTTCAGCTTTCAACATTCAGTAACTAGTCCATTTATACAGATTCATTTGTTTTATTATAATTTCTCCAGAAACTTTGGCAGCAACCTACGTATGAGAATTTCAGCAAATTATAAAAAAACATAAAAGCGATTTTAAAAAGATTTTATAATAAACGCCTCCTTGATCAAATATTTTTTAATTAATATAAAATAAGTTTGTGGTAATATATGCCGATGAAAGAGGATTTTCCTCATTATATTTGATTATTAAAAAAATTGCCTAAAAAAGTTTGACATATAAACTTGTCAGGATTGCTTATATATAAATATAGACGAAAATAAGAATTACTCAACGTTTTCAAGTCAAATGTAATACTTATTTTGACGAAAACAAAGATAATTTTTTAAAATCAATTAAACTCTATTAATAAAGACGATTTTTAACTGTATAAATCGATTAAATTTTTTATATTTATTAACTTTCAGATAAAACATTCTATCAAAATTTGATAAGCTTTTTTCCAAACAGAGATATGTCAAGAATTTATTTCATTTACAATGTACATTCCGTATCAGGAAATCACGTGCAATATTGGCGGTTTTCGCAAACATTACAAGCTTGTCGTTTTACTACGAATGCGACATTCTGAAGTGTTCAGTAAAAGATTTATATTCATTACACATCATGTACCAATATACACTTAACACTACCTTCATAATAGAAGATAAGTACTATGATACACATGATTAATTAGAGTAGTTTTTGCATTGTTTTTATAGTGGTACCCATATTATAATTTTGTGAATGAAGGATACACATTGTGGATGTAGATCATGTTACAGGTAACAAAATACCAAGTCGGTCGAAAACTAACACTTCCCGTTTTCAGAATGGTTTGATTAAAAATTAATAACATCTTAAAAGACCTAATCATATTTCACTTTCAGAAAACATTTATTCTCTAGCCTACTTAATAATATATTATATTTTTATTATTGTTTAAATTCATCTACTCTATAAAGTAAATATGTACATACATAACGTTATAATTTATATGTGAGTCCATGTTAATCACCCATTTTAAATGACATTAAATTGACTACTTCACAATAATAATTGAATTTTAATAAGGCTAAAACAAAGCGATTATGTTTCAAAGTTCTAGCTTTGACAGACTGCAGCAATCAATAATGTTAAATAATGACGATTACATTGTAATTTAATAATAGTTTTATATTATTAAAAATGTTTGTTTTATACAAAATATGGTCAGGTTTTACCTGTTCAAGTAAGTTTCGAATTATTTTTTTAATTATATTATAGTTAACACTTTTTTAAGATATTGATAATACTTTGACGTTTTCTAATCATGTAGTTACGAGGGTATATCAAAATATAACTTCGTTCACAGCTAGAATTTTGTAACATAACGAATAGAAAACATGAAACCCCCATCTCTAATGCACTTATCCTCAAGTAGGTTTTGATTTAACTTTTGACGTTTATTTCATATTAATTACTGAATTGTCAGTGTTTGATGTACCCATCGAAAAAATTAGAGTAGAGCAAAGATAAGCCATAAAATTTTGTGTTCGGGTGGGTAAAACTCCAAGTGAAACTTTTGAAATGATTAAAACTGCATACTCAGATAATAGTTTATTACGATGTAGAGCGTTTGAGTGACATAAGAAATTCAAAGACGGTTGTGAATCAGTGGAAGATGAACCTCGACGCGGGCGACCACCAATATACAGGCTGCGGCAAAATGATAGGATTTGGGATGTCAATAAAAACCAAACTACATAAACCAAACATTTCATATTTTATTTCTTAAATCTACATTTCATGCCATTCAGGAGCGTTATTTTTTAAAAATGATATCTTTTAAATGACGGCCATTATTGTCGATGCACTCTTGTAGGTTCTCACGGAAGCGCGTCATTACCCGATGGATCATTTCTTGGGAAATTGCGGCAATTTCTTGTCTTATGGCTGCCTTTAATTCTTCCAAAGTCCGCGGACGATGTGTAAAAACTCTCGATTTGAGGTAACCCCAAAGAAAAAAACAGGCAAATCAGGCGAACGCGGCGGCCAGGCGAGATCACCCCGTAAAGACACCACTTTGTTTGGGAACATGTCTTGAAGAAGATTAAGTGAACGACGCGTGGTGTGCGATGTAGCACCATCCTGCTGGAACCAAAGATGTTCTCGGTGATTTTCGTTCAACTCGTTAACTTTTGGACGCAGGAAATTGTTAATCATATCAAAATATCGATCTCCGTTGACTGTTACCGTTATTCCATCTTCTTCGAAAAAGTAAGGGCCCCACACGCCGAATTCAGATATTGCACACCAGACGGTAACCTTTGGACTGTGAAGTGGTCGCTCATGTAATTCCTGTGGATTATTTGCCGACCAATAACGGAAATTTTGCTTGTTTACGGTACCCGATAGATGAAAGTGAGCTTCATCGCTAGACATGAATACAGCGCCTCGGGGAATGTTTTGAAGAATATCCCGGCATGAATTTGTACGGGTTTTAAAATCTCTTTCTCTTAATTCCTGCACTACCATCATTTTGTACGGATGCATTTGGAGTGAGTTGTGTAAAATTCTTCGAACACTTCTATCGGAAATTCCCAAAGCAGCTGCATGCCTACGAGCTGAACGCCTAGGAGACTGTTGTACGGAATCTCTTACTGCATTCACATTTTCCGGTGTTCTTACTGTCCTTGGTCGGCCAGTAGATTTTCGTTTAAGCGCAGAACCTGTTTCCCTGAAGTTTAGAACCCACCGACGAATTGTTCTTCCATCCGGAACCGCGCCATGCCGAACAACATCAAACTGATTACGGAAGGCACGCTGCGTCGCTATTACAGATTCCCTATTTCTAATAAACTCCTCGACAACGAAAGCACGATGCACTCCGCTCCAAGCCATGTCGATAACTGAAAATTGCATACTTTTGTCTACCTAACGCGACCGCGTGCACAGTGTTGCCGGTTTTACAAAGCGAGCAACCACTATTTGAAATCCTACCTACCTTTTTGCCGCACCCTGTATATTTAAAATAAGCTCTTACATGTTTCGGTAAGTATTACCTTTATCAAAGAATTATAAATAACAGATATTAAAGTCAAAGTTATATAAGAAACATGTAAGAGCTTATTTTAAATATATACAAATTAATGTAAAGCAGACCTTAAATCGCCAACTAATTAAATCTACTATATACATACCTATACATATATATATATATATATATATATATATATATATATATATAATTTAGAAATACATTCACAACAAATTTCATTTACATTAGAATTTGTTGTGTGCCCGAAAGATTACTTATAAAGTTCCAAGTATTAGTAAACTAATTTAATTAGAATATATCTATAGTGTACGATAGCTTATTCAAACAATTAAATATTAATTATTAACACGGAAATTTTTATCAATCATAGTGCTAATGACCGTACATGGCCTTAACTTTAAAACTGGACAATGTACTAAAAAAAGTACATATACATAAAACTAAAGCAAGGTACAGCCATTTTAATTTTATATAATTATCGAATTGTTTTATTATGCAAAATATTAGTTCAAAAGTTTTTGTGTATTTTAGTATGTATGTATTATATCATACGTTTTTGCAATTTTCCATTCGCCGATAATTTAAAAATATTACCCGAAAAAGTTTTTTGATATTACAAAACTTTTCGACGTTTAATATGTTATCTAACCTATCAAAATTGTTTCCTATGAGTAGATGACTATCAGAAGACACTGGCGCCTCCCGCATATATAAACAGCGAGGGTAATTCGTATATTCCAACCAAACGCTATTAATTTCTGATGAGTAAAAGACGCCTGGCCATCTGCTTAGAGTTTAAGCATCAGAGGTTTTTCCTCATATTTTTAAATTCTTTATCCTTAAGAAATTTGGATCATTGACTAATGAAACAAATAATACCTTTAAAAATGATTTAGGACAGACAAACATCGAAATTTATTGTTATAATATTAAATTTCTACACGTGATTCAAAATGTATTTAAGAATTTGTTATAATTTTGTATTTTTTTAATGAGAGATTTGCTAGTCTCCAGAATTATTTGAATTTTTACAAAGAAGCAGTTAATTAATTATCCACTTTCTTTTTCTAATTAGTATTTGTTGCTACACATCTTCAAATTGTTCATTTACAAAAAGATATTTAAAAATAAATGATGATGATTTTAAAATATTTTTTGACAATTTTAATAGCAAATTGGGAAATTGTTTTTATTTTTAAATTTTAAGCTTGTTAAATAATTTTTATATATTGAAACACTCACGAGAGGATTGTGTTTTGATGTTATTTAGCAGCAAATGTATTCTCTTGCTAAGCTTTTTGTAAAGTGTGTTTTTTTAAGAGGTATAGGATTATAAATTGGAAGAAAAACACAAGTGTTAGGGAAATGATTTTTTTTTTAAATCGGTAAGATAGTTTTATGACATTAATTACGGAAGATGATTTCGGGCATATGGCTATCATGGGACCGTCTGAGGCCGTCATGCTGGAGCATCGATTTTAGATTACATTTTCGAGCGTTTGAGGCCGTATGTTACGAATGATGCGCTCGATGTTGGTTTCCAAGGCTGCAATAGTTGTTGGCTTGTTTGCGTAGACCAATGACTTCAAATAGCCCTACAAAAAATATTCTAGAGGCGTAAAATTGCATGATCTTGTGAAGGCTTGCAGTGCGCAGCTCCATTTCGTATCGCCGAACACTTCCTTAAATAAATCGATGGTTTCGCCATGTGGCACCGTCCTGCTGAAACCAAGAGTCTTCCAGACCATGTTCATGCACCTCTAGGAATAAAAAATCGTTGGATATGCCTCTATACTGGCCGGAATTGTTGGTGGCCGCCCGATTACCTTCGTTTTTGAAGTATTCAAACCGCACCAAACAGTGTATTTTTCGGGGTGAATCGGTAGTTGATGAGTCACCTGTAGAATAGTGTCGTTGCCAATGCGACAATTTTGCTTATTCACAAAGCCACTGAGCCAGAAGTGAGTCTCATCACAACTCAATTTAACCATAAAACAGTGAATCGACTTCCAACTGTTCAAGCGCCCAATTACTGAACTGACGTTGAAAACGATGGTCGATTGGCTTCATTTCTTGCACCAATTTATTCTTCTAGGCACACGATAAAGAATCGATAAATTTGGATCATCCTCAACACTGGCCTAAACGGCGACGATATTTTCTTCAGTGTGCACTCTACACAATCTCGTCGGTGGATGGGAGTCCAAAAGAGTAAATTGAGTTCAAAATTTTTCAATCGTGTTGCGAATAGTCGTCTCAGTTGGCCGATGATGTGTGCCATAAATTGGGCGAAGCACTTTGTGAACATTTTTAACTGAACAATGATTTTAGAAATAAATTTACACAATTTGCAGACGCTGCTCGGCTGTAAATTTTTGCATTATGAAATGTCAAACAATACTGAATAAAATGGCGGTATGACTTGTCAAATTAACTGTTATACTGTCAGAGTTTCTCTCTATTGAAAAAGAAAGGTACTAAAAAACACACATTATGATGTGGTCGAAAAGTTCTAGATAACTTTAAATACTAGCAAATACCTGGCATGCGTAACTACGCTATAGTAGTTTGTGCTTTATAGCGTCTGGCATGTTCTCCTGCAGGTGTTTTGTCAGGTAATAAAACCTGCATGAATGTTGCCATTTAGGCCTTTTTGCATAACTGTTTAGTTCACTCTGCCGATCTGGCATCTCCGGAGATTTCGACAAAATTTGCACCGCAGGCTTGTTTGTAGACAGCTTAACCTTTTCGATAAGTATAAGTATAAAATTATTCAGCAGCTCGTTCTGTCTCTTCGTGGCAACGTTAAAGCGCATTTATTAAATTGACAGTTCGTTCTTTCACTTCGTGACAACGTTAAAACATATTTACCCCACACTCCAAGCGATTAACGGTGCCTCAAGGAAAGACATTTATTTGTTTAGTTATACCTTTACAGGAACCGTCGCGGGCACGAAACCAACAATTGACCCATCGTAATCGGCTGAACGGTACAGGAGCCTATATGGAAAATACAGACACACACTCATTGTTATACATACAGCGTGTCCTTGAAAGAAAGGGACAACGTATGAAAAATTGAAAGATGTAATTATATAGAATATGAATCCAAAATATTTTCCCAGAATTCCCTCTCATACGCGAGAAAAAAATGACAAAGATGACATAAATTCCGTGAAAAGTTACATCTTTCCCGGAATGCCTATATTCTAGGATAGATGTGACTTTTCACGAATTTTATTTTTCATTATCCTAAGAACCAGGAAGGTGGCGTCGCGACTTGAAGCATTTCTGCATATTGGTATAAACTTAGTTTGTGGAAATGTAGAAATTAACGCAGCATATTAGGCGACATTTGCATATAAAGTGAGATTTAATACTCGTTAGTTCTCATTTACAGTAAGTTCATTATACCAACCATATATACGCGAAATATAGAAGTGAAAAGTCATGTCTGTGTGTTTACAAGCTCGAATAAGAGCGAAATGCATCCACACATTTCTGGATATTTGTGACTTTCACGAATTTTTCATTAGGTTTGTTTAAGTTACTGTTAATTCATTTCAATCAAGAAAATTCGAATTTCCATGGAAAAAGGGGGAAAAAGGGAATTTAAGTCACATTCAATTTTATTCAAAATTACGATGTATATACGGGGAACAAGCTGAAATTATTGAGAATAAAAATATTATTATTATCTATTCTTTCTTTCCATTGTTTAAAAAATCAGTCTTCTTTCGGAGTACCTTCAAAATAAGCGTGAACTGCCGTATTAATCTCTTCTTCAGACGAAAACCTTCTACCCCGCAAGTTGTGTTTAAGCCCAAAAATAGCCAAAGTCACACATTGCTATTCAGGTAAGTACGACGGATGTTCTATTACTTTTATATTTTTTCCAGCCAAAAGTGAAGAGTTAAAACTGCCGTATGGGACGATGCATTATCATGGTTGAGCATAATTCCCCTGTCTGGAACTCTACTGAACACTTCAGGCAAACATTTTTCAGTGCCGCATACCTAACCTTTTTCATAGCTCGCTTGGTTATTGTAGGAGTTTTCTCATCTTCGTGAATCCAGACACGACTCTCTTGGCGGGTAGAAAGGTCGAAAAAGGGAATATAAGTTTCGTCACCTGTCACTATTTTGGAAAAAATTCGATGCCCGCCATTATTTAAGAAATTTAAAGTTTCATGACAAATGCTTACACGCTCTCTTTTAGGAAGTCAGAAAGGTGATGCGGTACAAAACGACTTACCACTTTTTTTAAATGAAGGTGATCGTGTATGATTGTTTTAACAGCTGAGGATCCAATCTTGAGTTGAGACTCTATTACTGCATAAGTATCGATACTTGTGTATCGATACCAATAAACCGATACTAAGGTATCGAAACCAAGAAATCGCTGCTAACTATAGAAATGACTAGAATCGGTCTCAATGTATACACAAGTATTCATTCCAAGGTATCGACTCCAAGCAACGAGTCCAAAGCATCGATACTAATTGTAAGATAGTTTGTCGGTATTGCTTTATTTTGGTATTGGTTAAACTTCTACAAGTCTCTTACCTATATATTGGTATTTGTAGCAACTTCCTTGTCTTTATTTAATAGGGTCTTCTATTTATTGCATTTGTGTTGCAAGTTTAATTTATGATTCATACAAATGGAGATTAATAAAGTAAAAAAAAAGTGGCGTCGAGAATTCTTATAAAGTTATTGTAGGTATAAAACGTGCTTGGCTTGTTTCTATTTTGAAATAGAATATTTTAGGCTTTTTGTATAATTTGATAATAGCACGCATTGTGATGACTCATCCAACAATACATCACGTATAATACCTCTCGCGCGTTCTCGGCTAATCTAGAAACAGAAAGACCCAGACTAAGAAAAATCGAAACGGTCGGCGGCCCATATATATAAGCCGTCGAAGAAGGGATTTGGATACCATTCCATACCGAATCATCGCGGATTAAAGTTACATAAACATAAATACATAAATGTGCTTATTGTTAGTAGTTAGTTTCTATATTCTTATTCGTTTTATTATTAATATAGCGTGTGTCTAAAGTTATCGATAGTTTAATTAAGAACCCGAAAAGACAAACTTTACAATATTATCTTATCTTTGTGCATTTTTTTAAATGTATAGAAAAGATGCAATAATTTTTTAAGTAAATAGTTTTTAAGTATGTATGCATTATATATATATTATTTAATATACATATATTTAAAAGGATGTTGTTGAATTTTACATTGTGCGTTGCAAATATCCATATTATGACATAATAACTATAATTATTAAAAAAAAATCACATTATTGCAAATTTCATACCGTAGATATGGTAAAATATGTAAATTAAATGTCTCTTGAAACTGATATCAAACAATCGATACCTAGAAAACGGGTTATGAATTCCTAGGTATCGAATCAAGGTATCGATTCCAAGATATCGATTCCAAAGTATCGATTCCAAAACACCGATACCTATCGATACTTTACCGATTCCAGTACTCAGAATCGATAACCTGCACAGACCCGATGCAAGTATCAATACCGAAAACGTCGGTATCGCCCAGCTCTACTAAACAGAGTTTCTTTTCGCGTTCAAATTCCTTATACCGTTGGTAAATGGTAGCCAAGAAAGTGCTTGTCCACTAAAACTGAATCTGAAATCTCTTTGCACCCATAAGGGCTTAAACCTATTTTAAAGTCATAATAAATTATGATTCGAAAGTGCTCTCTGGATAATTCCATTTCCTCCTACTTTTAAAAAATAGTAACTGAATTATAACGAACGTAACTTCAACAACAAAACGTCACATGACAGATAAAGAGTTGCGCTACATAAACACTATCATTATTAATACAAAGGTATTTTTAATAATATAAAATATTATTAAAAATCTGGTGTGAAGAACACAAATACAGGTTCACTAATATTTTTGTGAACGTGTCCGAACATATCCCTCCCCAGAGACGTAGATACGTATTTCGCCTTTCTACAGGCTCATCGGTACGCCCCTGCTGGAGAAAGGATATCTTCAGACACATTCACAAAAAGGAACCACATCGCCACATCACAGAAATTATCCAGACCGAGCGTAGAAGTAAACTCAGCGCTGCCTGTTGTCAGACAGCCGAAGTACCTCGCCCCGTCTACATAACCAATGTGAAGTAACGACGCCCTTCCAAAGGTGGCACAGCCATCTCTCTAGAAACTGCATTTTGTTTGTGTCTTCACTCATACTACGGACTAACCGCATGTGTAATGTATCAGAATAATTGAAACATACATGAGTAGGTAAACCCCACCAGTTTTGTATAATACAAAGGTATTTTTAATAATATAAAATATTATTAAGAATCTGGCGTGAAAAACACAAATACAGATTCACTATTAATATTAATAGTGAACCTGTATTTGTGTTCTTCACACCAGATTTTTAATAATATTTAATAATATTTTATATTATTAAAAATACCTTTGTATTATACAAAACTGGTGAGGTTTACCTACTCATGTATGTTTCAATTATTCTGACACTATCATTATTTTTCACAGTCTACTAGATTTTCTTATTCTGAATAAATTCAGCTTATTCCTTGTATAAATAAGTATTTGATTTCACCTTTGTCCTCGTTTCTTGCTTATCAATTTCTTCTGTATTTATAAAATGCTAATATATCATTTATTTTTGACTCAGGACGTATAAAATGCCTATTCAAATGTTAAACTGAAAAGTAAATAATAGAAAAACTCGTATATCTCTTATTAACATAACATTTGTGATAACTTTTAATAACAATAGAATGTATGTAAAATATATGCACAAATATTGATTATTATCATATTAATCTATCTTAATTAGCAAAGTAACGGATATATAATAAGGTTCCGAAATTTACAGGATAGAAGATAATTCATCTAGATGTTGTTTCACAAGTATAATGCAAACCTTGAAAAATTAAATATTAAACTTATATGCAAGTATGTGCTAATATTACTTTTAAATGATGTTTCGAAATCAAACCTACACCTTACACTTACATTTTTCAACTGGAATAGGAATTTATTAATGTAAGAGACTGTTTATATATGTATGTTCTTATATACATAACATGTATATACATATATATACATGTATATACATATATGTTTTAGGAATATTTTAAAGAAATTCCATAGATATGTATTAAATTTAGAGAACGGACATTCTTACCACATGACTAAGTTCTCCGAATACAATAGCCGTTGTCCATTGTTAACGCTGCGAAAATCAGGTGGCCGAGAAAGTCAAACACAAATACTTCATTGTATTACGCCGGGATGTACTCAGCGAAGTTTATAAATATTTCGAATTGACGATTGCGTTTAATGGATATTTATCCTCCGAATATAATAGCTGTGCTGTCATTGTAATCGCAGCGGACCAGATGGCCGGGAAAGACTAACAAATACTTCATTGAATTACGCCGAGTCATGTGGTAAGAATGTCCTTTCTCTAGACTATTAATATAATATATACATATAACAAAATGGTAAACATCCCGAAATTGTATGACAAAGAAAAACTATTTTAAATACTTATTAAATATAACAACAATATTTAGTAAATAATTAACATTTTATTTATACTTTGCATACATAGAATGCTCAAATTATTTGAAGCAGAAACAATAAATTTGATATGTGCACAAGAGAATAAGTAAAAAGATTGCGTCACCTTTATATTTTCTGAAAACTTGATGTAATCGCTCAATTATATTAGCTATTAGTAAAATTGGGTTTTACACCAACGGAACATTCAAGTAATAATTGAGGCATACTTTCGGTGATATGGCTTAATTTATGTGATGTATAAAGTCATTATAAACTGTTGTAAATACTAGAGAACGGACACGCTTACCACCCAGTGCAGTACTGGCGAAAGGCTGTATTTCTAAAATATTTAATTTTATTTATATAATTGGAAAACGAACGGGTGGTGATCTATAAAATTACGAAATACATATTTATTTGTTGAAAAGTTGTATTTATAAAGTTTTTAATTTTATTTATATAATTGGAAAACATACGGGTGGTGATCTATCTATCTAAAATTACGAAATACATATTTATTAATTAATTGTATTTATATAATTGGAAAACAAACGGGTGGTGATCTATAAAATTACGAAATACATATGCATTTGTTGAAAAGTTGTATTTTTAAAGTTTTTAATTTTATTTCTATAATTGGAAAATTTTTATTTGTTCATTTTGTCGTTCAAGTCAGCAAAGGAGTATTAATATTGACTAGCAATAGTTTCTCAAGGTTTTCTTCTGTCAATTTTGTTCTCTTTGAATTAAGTACATCCTTATAAATAGAAAACGTCCTTTCTACATCGCAACTGGTTATAGGTGCATACTGGAAATATTCTTTTATTTCTTCATATTTAGCCGTTAGATTTTGTGGAATTGTCTCGATACATAATTGCTGCAATGTAATTAAATCAGGATTTCTATTAAGAATTGCTTCAAACTTTTGCCGAAGGCCACATCTGAAGTCACTTGGAATACATTTCAAATTATTAACAGCCACATTTAATGTGGTTAATCCGTCATTTAATTTGAGACTTCGATTTTCAAAATAAGTGATTAGTTTTGGCAATTTTCAAAGTGTTCGTGAAGAAAGTACAACTGATTTTAAATTTGGGATTTGCGTGAGCTCCTTGCACTCACCAATACTTCTAGCATCCTCCTTTAGCAGTGTTACGAAATGTTTTAGACTATCGAAATTCTCAGCATAATAACTAGTAGCTTCCAGCCATGTTCCCCATCTAGTTATTACTGGAGTGGGAGGCAGTGACAGAGATGGAAATTTTTCCCTGAAAAGTGCTACTCTCAATGGTGCTTTTCTGAAAACTTTTTTAAAAGCTGATACAAGTCTATCAACTTCCAGAAAATTGTCTCTGATATATTCACAGATTCTGTGGAGAGCATGTGCTACACAAGTAATATGCAGCATATTAGGATATGATTTCTTCAATAGTCTGCCTGTTTTTAACATATACGCAGCACTATCACTGAAAAATAGAAGTATTTTTTCTTTGTACGTGGCGTCCGAATGAAGCATTTTTTTGCATATTCTCCTTAATGGTTTCAGCAACTGTTTCCGCATCAACTCTATTTAATAACACTTGTTGCTATTACATATGAGTTATAGGGAATAGTTGGATGTAGTACACCAGCTACAACATTTACCACACAGCGTCCTAACATATCCACCGTTTCGTCGGCGCTTATCCATATGTATTGATTTAAAAGATGGCTTCTAATGCGTTCTACTGTTCTCGTATAGCACCTAGAAACATAATATTTGCGTAAGTTGATTCATCAGGAACATTTCGACCAGTATATTTTTGAAGAAATATTTTTAAAGTGGGGTTGCTAAGTTTATTTATTGGAATATTAGCCGCCATAAAAGTTTTACAGAGTTCAGATGTGTTTGCGATTCTAAGTGACGAATTTTTGACGATATTTTACGGATTTTGTAATAAATTTCGGAATCACTGACAATGGACATACAATCAGTATGATCGTCAATCCAACTCGCCATTGTTTTACAATGCCGTTCTCGACATTCTTCCATATCATGTCTGAAAAAGTAACTTAAACAATGCTCTAGATCTAAATAAATGAAAACTAAAAATGTGTGCGTAAGTTACTGAAACTGAACGAAATTCAATGCACACTTACGTCGAAATAATATGGGAGAAGTAGATTCAATCAAACGATATTAAACAGGATCTATCACAAAAATTACGATGTAAATAACAGTTAGAACTACGAAAACAAGAAACTAACTCACAGCACTTTAATTATCTTACGAAATATAAACTAATAAATAACTTCTATCTACGCTCATGAAAACACTATAAAAAGCACTATATTCTACGAATACAATAGCTGGCTTGTCCATTGTTATCGCTGCGAGCCCAGGTGGCCGAGTAAGTCAAACAAATACTTCATTGAATTACGCCGGGATGTACTCAGCGACGTTATACACAATTCCAATTTCCGATTGCGTTTTATGGAAATTGCGTCCGTTCTCTAGTAAATACATACACGTCATTCATAAAATATACATATATTGACTGGGCTCCAATAATTTACATTGAAATACTAACCCCTAACAGTGTTTTATTTGCTTATTTAAGCCACATACCATGTCTTTAATTAAATTATTATTTGGAGTCGGTTGTGATTTGAATTTGCGACATTAAAAAACATTAATGGTATTTTTGAAGTAAAACTTTGCCAGTTGTCATCTATTGTGTTGTAGTTGTATCTTATTTAGTGCAAGATGTATAAAATTAATAACAGTTCGAAGTTCAGAAAACCGTTTATTGCAAGAATATTACATGCTAAAGAACATTTTTTAAATGTTGCCCCCTAACCTCAATGCATACGTGGGCTCTGCACTTCATGTTTTCAAAAGGGTTTGTCAAATGTTGAAGTATTATATTAACACAAACTTCTCTAATATTACAACCGAGTTCTTCGATTGTTAAAAATCGTGTTCTTAATATGCGTGTTCCATAATTGTAAGTTTGAAAATCTTGCAAGGAAATTCACTAATCGATTATCAACTGTTACAAATGATGTTACAAATCTTCTAACATTCATTATAAGAAATATGGATGCAATGATTTGCGTCCTTGACACTATTAGCCAAAATTTTTTTTTGACTTGGAACGATCCATAAGGATTTCTGGCGACAATATTTTCTTCATTTAAACATCCTGAAAAGTGAAACCGAGCCTCATCAGAAAAGAAACACTTATCAAGAACATCATTATCAAAAGACCACTGGTAATACTCACCGCATACTAATCAATGGCACTGACTTCGTAGATAGTTTGAATTTTATATGGTTATAATTTTAGGTTTTTTTTTTAACATGATGGCATGTACCAACAGATAACTGAACTTCTTATGCTTCTTCAATTTCACAATGACTTTGCTATGTGAGTTTTCCATTAGATGTCGATCATCTTCGATGCAATCTGAATTTTATGAATATTAGCTCAGCTCTAACCTAGCAACATCAATAGCATTTAGTTTTGCCAAAATCAGATCATCCTCCGTATATACTGTGATAACCAAAGAACTTGTAGTTATAAGCATTTAAGTAGATTGAGATGATTGCAGACATTTCCTAAAGTGCGAAATCTGTAAAAAGATCTTCAAGAACACTGTTTTCATTCATGCTTTGGAATCAATTTGATAACTAGTCTAGCTATTAGGATATGCCTTTGGTTTTGGTAAAATCTTATCTTCTATTCATAAGCACATTTAGATGAATGAGTTGAATACAGTCATTTCCGAAAGTGCACAATCATTTTCAGGTAAACCGTTTTTCTTCATGATCAAGTGGCAACTAGTACTAACTAGTCGGCAGCGTTCGCCTCTTAATGAACTCGTTTTTTTTCAAAACTCACGATTCCTTAAATGAATAGGCAGTTTGGCTCAAATTAACTTTAATTGTATATGAACCCAATCAAAAAATAAAGTTGCTCTCAATAAATTGTCAGCCTAAGTGAAAGTCCTAGTTACTTTCGACATTAGTATATATATATATATATATATATATATATACATATATACATATATACATATATACATATATACGTGTATATATATATGTATATACATATATACGTGTATATATATATATATATATATATATATATATATATATATAAGGTAAACTTAATAAGTCGGCGATTAAAGGTCTGGTTTACTTCAGAGTATATATATTTAAAACAACTCTACATGTTTCGGCAATACGCCTTTGTCAAGAGAATACAAAATATAAATTTATATTTTGTATTCTCTTGACAAAGGCGTACTGCCGAAACATGTAGAGTTGTTTTAAATATATATACTCTGAAGTAAACCAGACCTTTAATCGCCGACTTATTAAGTTTACCTTATCATACCAAGGTCACGAAGATATTATATTTATATATATATATATATATATATATATATATATATATATAAAGATAATTATTTCGTGACCTTTGTATGTTATGGTAAATTCAATTTGTTGGCGATTTAAGGTCTGGTTTTACTTCAAAATGTATATATTTAAAACAATCCTACATCTTTCGACAAATGATGCCTTTTTCAAGGAATATAAAATATAAATGACAGTATATTAATGTCATACATTTGTAGTTGCTATGGATAAAATTATTCAAAGATACATTCCAATTTAATAATAATAAATCATGCCTTAGTATTCTAAAATAGATAGACAACAAAAACAGGGAAACGCAAGACATGAGTTATTATTATGTATGCGCCCGAGGAGCGACTTAAGATGTTAAGCTGTCGGCATTCGCCTTAAACGAAAAGGAAAACCACGAAAACCTACTCGGACAGCCAGAGAGGAATCAAAACACGGAACTGTCAGCATGATAAGCAAATGTATAGATATTTAAATAACATAAAATATATAATTATATAACAGCAACATATATTATGATGGTAAATTGCAGATCGTTACGTAATTAAGTGTCGTTTTAAAAATCGTGTTCTTCATATGCGTGTTCCATAATCGTAAGATTTGAAAATCTTGCAAGGAAATTCACTAATCGATTATCAACTGTTACAAATGATGTTACAAATCTTCTAACATTTATTATAAGAAATATGGATGCAATGATTTGAGCAAATGAGAACGTGTTTGTTGTATCATATGTGCTAAAGTATAGCCCTATTGGAAAAATTCTTCTGTGTTCGCCATCGTATAGTTGATCAATAAAGGTTTTCAAAAACTAATTCTGGCATCTTCTAACATTTATTATAAGAAATATGGAATACATGTTATGATGGCATCTACATATCTTTTGAAGAAAATAGGGTGGAAGTCTAATCTCGTGAAAGAATGGTGCCGAAAGTGTGCAAATAGCGCCGGAAGCAATGGTCCCCAGAGGCGTCGACGTGCACCCATGCGCCAATACAATGTAGGAAGCCCATTTGAAAGGATCGCCATAGATGCCGCCGGCCCTTTTCCAGAAAGCGACAAAGGAAATAAATACATAATAGTGGTCATGGATTACTTTACCAAATGGGTTGAAGCATATGCTCTACCAAATCAAGAAAACTGTAGCAGACGTGATTGTGAAGGAGTTCGTCAGCCGTTTTGGTATACCCTTGGAACTTCATTCCGATCAAGGGCGAAATTTTGAGTCCAGTCTATTCGAAAAGATGTGTGGACTTTTGGGCATACGGAAGACGAGAACTCCCTTGCATCCACAATCAGATGGGATGGTAGAGCGAATGAACAAGACCATGATCAGACACTTATCCAAAGTGGTCTCCGAATACCAGAGAGATTGGGACGAACATTTACCATTATTTCTAATGGCGTATCGGGCCTCCGTTCAAGAGACAACTGGCCAATCACCAGCAAACGTGCTATTCGGGAGGGAACTCCGATTGCCCTGTGATTTAAAGTTTGGGAGCAAGCCTCAGACGACGACTAGATAATATACATGAACAAGTCAGACACAATATCCAAGATGCTAGTGACAGAATGAAGGAGAGCTATGACATCAACGCCGAGAAGAGTGGTTACCATGAAGGCGATCGGGTTTGGTTATATAATCCGCAACGCCGACGGGGCCTCCAAAACTCCAAAAGAATTGGGAGGGGCCGTACGAGGTGTTGAAGCGGATCAACGATGTAATATACCGCATCAGGCGAACACCTCACACTAAGCCAAGAGTCGTACATTTTAATCGATTAGCCCCATACTCTGGAGACAATAATGACGAAACCGCTGACTTGCGTCGATTGGATAGCCAATACCAGGAACTAACCTTCGAAGACTTTATGGAAGAGTATTCTGGTTCGAATAAAGCTCGATTTGGGGTAACCATCGAGAAACAGCAAGATTTGTTTACGGTGCGGCCAGACTACGCGCTTGCTCATTGCGTAGCCCGAGATCTGCGAATGGCCAGGGAATTTAAAGAGATTTGGCAGGATCGAAAAATTAAGGCAGCAGGTACCAACAATTGGGAAGTCTCCAAATAATAAATGAAAGACAGCCCATATTTTATTTGGTCACGAAAGAACTGTCAAACCTAAAGCCAACCTATCGTGCCTTATGGGAGGCCCTGGTCCACTTACGCGAACAAATGTTACAAGACATTTTGAAATTAGCAGTTCCAAAATTGGGTTGTGGATTGGACCGCCTGGACTGGAGAATTGTAAGGAGCATGTTAGAAGTAATCTTGCGACTACTGGTATGGAAATTCTGGTATGCAGTTATCGGCTTGAATATTCCTGTCCATCCAGGCAAGATAAGACCGTGTACTGTTATTTCGATATGACGTCACAATGTAACAAAGGCCCTACCTGCCGATTTCGCCATCGTCGAGGGAACCAAAGCATGACTTGTTTCGGGACGAAACTTCATTTTAAGAAGGGGGCAATGTGATGACTCATCAAACTGTGCATCATACTCTAGCGTTTTCTCGAGGCACGTAGAACTCCCGAGAAGGATATTCCCATTCATATATAAGCCGTCGAGGAAGGGATGTGGACATTCATTCAATCCTAGAGCTCGCGCAGTACACATAAATATAGATACATAAATATAAATACATAAATGTGCTGATTGTTAATAGTTAGTTTTATATTGTTATACGTTTTAATATTAATGTAGTGTGTGTCTAAAGTTATTGTTAGTTTTATTTAAGAACCCGAAAAGACAAACTTTTACTATATATATATATATATATATATATATATATATATATATATATAAGGTAAACTTAATTAGTCGGCGACAGAATATATTAATATAATATTCTGTCATTTATATTTTTTATATCCTTGACAAAGGCATCATTGCCGAAACATGTAGGATTATTTTAAATATATACACTTTGAAGTAATAACCAGACCTTTAATCGCCGACTAATTAAGTTTACCTTATCATACCAAGGTCACGAAAATACTATATTTATATATATATATATATATATATATGTATATATATATATATATATGAACTTCATGTGTATGAGAATTAATAATTATTAAATCTCATTTTACATGCGATTGTCGCTATAATTTGTTGCATTTAATTCTATAATTCGGCAAATCACTTTTGCCCTAGATTGTAGACGCAACAAGCCGCGACATCAACTGTACAAGTTGTCAGTACAAATGAAAAATTTTGTGAAAAACTTATCTGCGCGGAATGTGCATATATCGATATTTCACTGTTTTTTACAGATCATCAGTGCACCTTACCGAAGACAGACATGATATTCGGTAAGGTGCACTGATGATCTGTAAAAAACAGTGAAATATCGATATATGCACATTCCGCGCAGATAAGTTTTTCACAAAATTTTTCATTTGTACTGACAACTTGTACAGTTGATGTCGCGGCTTGTTGCGTCTACAATCTAGGGCAAAAGTGATTTGCCGAATTGTAGAATTAAATGCAACAAATTATAGCGACAACCGCATGTAAAATGAGATTTAATAATTATTAATTCTCATACACATGAAGTTCATTACAGTTCGTATATATACACGTAGTATAGAAGTGAATATCATGTCTGTCTTCGGTAAGGTGCACTGATGATCTGTAAAAAACAGTGAAATATCGATATATGCACATTCCGCGCAGATAAGTTTTTCACAAAATTTTTCATTTGTACTGACAACTTGTACAGTTGATGTCGCGGCTTGTTGCGTCTACAATCTAGGGCAAAAGTGATTTGCCGAATTGTAGAATTAAATGCAACAAATTATAGCGACAATCATGTAAAATGAGATTTAATAATTATTAATTCTCATACACATGAAGTTCATTACAGTTCGTATATATACACGTAGTATAGAAGTGAATATCATGTCTGTCTTCGGTAAGGTGCACTGATGATCTGTAAAAAACAGTGAAATATCGATATATGCACATTCCGCGCAGATAAGTTTTTCACAAAATTTTTCATTTGTACTGACAACTTGTACAGTTGATGTCGCGGCTTGTTGCGTCTACAATCTAGGGCAAAAGTGATTTGCCGAATTGTAGAATTAAATGCAACAAATTATAGCGACAATCGCATGTAAAATGAGATTTAATAATTATTAATTCTCATACACATAAAGTTCATTACAGTTCGTATATATACACGTAGTATAGAAGTGAATATCATGTCTGTCTTCGGTAAGGCGCACTGATGATCTGTAAAAAACAGTGAAATATCGATATATGCACATTCCGCGCAGATAAGTTTTTCACAAAATTTTTCATTTGTACTGACAACTTGTACAGTTGATGTCGCGGCTTGTTGCGTCTACAATCTAGGGCAAAAGTGATTTGCCGAATTGTAGAATTAAATGCAACAAATTATAGCGACAATCGCATGTAAAATGAGATTTAATAATTATTAATTCTCATACACATGAAGTTCATTACAGTTCGTATATATACACGTAGTATAGAAGTGAATATCATGTCTGTCTTCGGTAAGGTGCACTGATGATCTGTAAAAAACAGTGAAATATCGATATGTGCACATTCCGCGCAGATAAGTTTTTCACAAATTTTTTCATATATATATATATATATATATATATATATATATATAGTATTTTCGTATTTTCAAATTCTACAAAGTTTTGAGGTTAGAAAGATACTAGCAATTGTCGAACAATAAGTGGACAAGTCTGAACATGCCCTTACATGTTTCCTATGTCAGAGTACTTAAACCACGCGAACTTTTGCTCTGGAACCAATCAAATTAAGAATTGGTATATATGAGTATCTGGCTGAGTATATATATAAAGATCTACACACGGCTCTTTCAATTCACTGTAGGTCGGTTTGTGATAGCTGAACGTCTTTGTATTTCATAATGTCGTGTAGGTGTAATAATTAATAATCCAAACAGTTTCTGTTATATATGTGGAGAATTCACTAACCAGCGTAAGCGGTATATTACACCTTTAATAGAAAAGTGATATTTTCACTATTTTGGCTTAAACATTGAACATCTAGACAAGCTGTGTTATTACTCTGAGGGGCTGGTGAAATGGTAAGAAGAGCGCTATGCCATTTGCAAGATGATTTGGCGAACAAACGCACTTTTTTTTGTTGCATGAAAACATTCTAGCTTTCCAACAAAAATAAGAAAAACATTAGTTATTCTAGTCTGGCCTCCACTACTTGTCCAGTACCTCATTCGGCGAAACAACACGACGAAAGGTGTCATCAAAACATTTCTGTTATTGAAAAACTTTATCAGGGGTAGTGGAACAGTGAAATGGGGGCTGATTATTGTTGGACATTGATATCAGAAAAGGCCGAAGACCAATATAAAAGAAAAATAAAAACATTTTAAACAGGACGATACCGTAGATCTCCATATAATAAACATACCCAATTAATATTATTTCATTTACTTTTTGATATTTTTTTCCCCAAAACCTGATGTGCCAGAATAAATTTGTTGTTATTCATAGGTATTGCTAGAACTATAAAAGAAAAAACGAAAATTGTACATAGTTTTTTAAGAAAAATTTAAAAAATTTAAATTTCCTGACCGGTGTAATTAATTATCCCATTTTAGAATTCTCTTCTACAAAGTTTTATTATGACTTCTTGTAAATGTGACTGGGAAAGTTTGAAAAATTTGCAAGTTTGTGTAATATTTTCTTCTTCGTTCATACTGAAAGACCAGTAAACAAATGTGGAATTATCAATCCCAATATTTACAGTTAAGGGTAACTTTATAAATTTGATTTATTAAAATTTTGCATAAAGATAGAAGTACATATTACATTTGATATTATTTTATTAATAATTTATATTATTAATCCAAATATTAATTTTTCACATAAATCAACCCATCTAATACATAAGTAATGACTAATGAATAGAGCTGGGGATGTTTGCGGTGTGCCAGGATAGTATTCAGTAAAACGCCCGTATATATTATATGCAAAATTTCAAAATTAAAAGTCATTTAAATGTGATAAAACCTTATAGGAATCGATAATACAAGGGTACTATTACATTCATATAATGCATATATTTTTATTCGGCATGCTCGCTTCGAAATAAATATTTGCATTATATGAATGTAATAATACCCTTCCTTGTATTATGGATTCCTATATGTTCTTTATCACATTGAAGTGACTTTTATTTTTGAAATTTTGCATAGTTATTTGTAAATGTGTAATATTATCAATCTAATGCAGTATTTGTTTATTATGCACGTGTTTGAATAAAGAGTGCTTTGTAAACAGGATTTTGAAGACATTATAAACATGAAATATTTTAGTTCGGCATACTTGCTTCGAAATAAATATTTGCATTATATGAATGTAATAATACCCTTGTATTATCGATTCCTATAAGTTTTTATCACATTTAAATGACTTCTAATTTTGAAATTTTGCATATAATATATTCGTGCGTTTAACTGAATACTATCCTGGAACACCGCAAACATCCCCAGCTCTACTAATGAATATGCGCATTTTTTTAATCAGAAATTTTTTTAAAAATAGGTATTTAAATGTCCTGATCTTTATTGACTTATACATGAACATATCCTCAAAGAAGGTAGCTTAGTATTTATGATTAGATGTAACGGAAAATGATAATACCTATAAAATACTATAACCATATAAACGAAATATATAGTGTGATTTGAAATGATTGAGGCTAGTTCAAATTTGCCGCCATACTAAATTGTTGAAATATTACACTGCACATATGTTGTGTTCAGTAGCAAGCTCGTATTCAATAGCAACTGTTTTATTGTTAGATGTGAAAAATATTTTATGTTCGTAATTTTAATACTAGAACTAATTTCATTTAAAAAATTAATTAATATAATATTATACTAACAATAATAAGATTATAACAGGAAATAAAATTTTAATTTCAGTTAATTAAAACAGTTACATAATTCAATCAGTTGGATATATTTATAATAATTAGACATAACAATAACAGAATACCACTACTCCTTGAAAAATACTACATAGCAAATGTTCGAAATGACCACCATTAGCATCTAAAGATAAATTAACTCTTTTTTCACATTTTCAAGTGTTGGTCGATAAATCCTATGTATTTCATTTGTGATAGCTGTTGTAGTTCTTCTAAAGTGTGAAGTCGATTTTGAAAAACTTTAGTTTCTTGATAACCAAATAGACAAAAATCTAATGGTGTCAATTATCAATCAATATATATATATATATATATATATATATATATATATATATATATATATATAGATATTCTAAAGAATTATTAGCAACATAATAAGGTGGTGCTCCGTCTTGCCACTTTGTAATACATCGTCGTGTAAATGGTCTATAAAAATCTGGAATATATCAGTGCGATATCGTTATCCGGTAATGGTGTTATTAAAAAATATTGGACCGAGAATTAGATGTCTTGACATAGCTACCCAAACACCAACTTTCAATTGATGTAAATTGGATTCTACAAAATTATGTGGATTTTCTGTTGCTCACGTTGAAATGAAACCAAGCTTCATCTGATATAAATGTAACATTTAGAATATCATCATTATTAAAATTTTCGTTGAACCACTGACAGTATTGGACTCTTCTTTGATAATCGATGTTCAATAATTGCTGTATAAGAGTTATTTTGTACGGATGCATATGTAAATTTTGAACCAAAGCTTTTCTGGTAGAGCTTTAAGATAAAGCTAAAAAAGTTAATAAAATTTGTAATAAAAATACATACACAATACAGTAATATTCATTAAATGTGCCTACAAACATGTTTAGCAACTTAATTTTCTGATTGATTTGTTTGGACTTGTTTCAATACGTTGTCTAACATCAACAACATTTTTCGTTACAACTGTCGACCGGCAACTGGTTTTGTCCATGCAAATACAATTTTTATCTTCAAATCAATGCGCACTCCGGTCACCATGTTATCCAAACTCTTTGTATGCTCGCCAAAGCCTGTCCCAAGCCAGGTTGAAAAAGGGTGAGGGGGAGGAGTAACAACCTCGTTAAAAAACCAGGGTTCACCTGGTCCGGGTGATAGCACCCTGTGAGGGCCCCTTGTCAGGGTTACGACCGTAACTCAAGGAGTCAAGCGATCCGTGCCGAGGAGTGGATGGCCATACGATAGTTGGTCTTGAACAGAGCCTATGGAGCACCGTCGTAATGCGGGGCTCTGCGGCGGTCAACAAGTAGTTCCCTAGCTACTCGTGGGATGAAATATGGAAAATGAACAAAAATTAAACTATAAAGAAAAAGAAAAAAAAAGACAAAAAAAGTAGGGGAAATGGAGGGGATGGAAGACGAAGTTTTCCGTAGGAGAGAGTCGTTGCAGAGAACTCAACCAGGAGTTCAAAGACCAGAACTGAACGAGGACGTAGTGCCAGCAGAAGAGGAGATGGAAACAATATGTAGAAATAGAACAAACTCATGCCCAAGCGTGGTCGTAGAGAAAGGAGAGAGAGAACGGAAGAAAAGAAGACCATAAAGAGAATACGCGAAGAAGGGGATGCTGAAAACAGAATGCAACACTTAAGGAGGGAAGTAGAAAGAATGACTCGCTCGAACGATAGGCGAATTGGCATGCATTACGGAATCGAGCAGTAAGAAAAAAAATAGAAACTAAAGTGCTTATCTAGACTTAGAAGACAAGCAACAGATGTTAAAAAGGAATGGAAGGCATTAGATGAAGAAGAACTAAGAACCAAGAGAACAGAGAAAAAAGAAATGAAGACTGCTGCAGTGCAGGATATCGAAGACGAATACGAGGAAAAAAGGAAAGAACTGCCAGTTACAATCAACGATAGAAAGAAATGGAGATTTCGACAGTCTCGCAGAAATTTTGGATGAGAAATGGCCACAAGAAACTTATAAGGTCACAGAAATAGATGAAACAAGCCAAGCAACCTTAGTCGGACGCCAGGGGGACTATGCAATCCTAATAGATCCCAGTAGGACGGGGACTAACAAGGTCGTGGAAAATCTAAAGCTGAAGTATAACGGTTTAGAGAAGGTAATGAGCAGTAAGGGGGCGCAAGTCGACTTCCTCGTCCAGACTGCAAGAACAAAAACCAGGATGAACGACTCTGAGGAGATTAGCAGTGCTGTTTACGTCATTCCTATGCAAATAGATCTGGCAGGCGTTAATGATATGGAGAATGTATATAACCGAATGAAGGAACTTATGGAGACTTCTAAGGTGCATCCCACTGGAATCATTAATTTGGTAATTTGGGATGGTCTAAAGGTTGGATATGTCAGGAAAATCTGCGAACAGGTCTTTGCGAAGGAGAATATCAAAATAAAATTAATGGTACAAGGAATAAGATCAGATTCACAAAAACAAAAAATGAAAAAGGAAGAGAGCATAGTGACGGTTAAGGCAGGCGACAAGAGCTATGTCGACGTAGTCAAGAAGCTTAGAGAAGAAGTGGATATAAGAAGAATAGCGTTAGAATTGGGAAAATCCGTAAAACTGGAAAAGGGGACCTCCAACTTGTAGTAGAGGGTGGGCAGAAAATGGCGGCTATATTAGAAAAGGAAATAAAAAGCAAAATGGAAAACATCAATGTGGCGACTAAAGCAGTAGGAACAACAACGCTATATATAATGGGTATGGACTCCGTTACAGGAGGAGAAGAAGTGAGGCAGGCAATATCAAGAGAAACAAATCTGAGAGAGTTAGATATAAGGGTAATAGCAATCAGGAAAGGAAAATACGAAGAACAGACAGCAATCATCGAAGTTCCAAAAAGTCAAGGAATGGCCCTGATCAAACACAGAAAAGTGAGAATTGGATGGGTGGAATGTGGAGTCAGGGAAAGGATACACATTGTGAGGTGCTTCAAATGCTTGGAACATGGACATAAAAGCCACGAATGTACAGCAGAGATTGACCGCAGTAGAGAATGTTTTAGGTGTGGGCAGATGCCATAGGAGCAAAGAGTGTAAAAATACTTTGCGTTGCATGAAGTGCGGAGTAGAGGGTCATAGGGCAGACCAAATCAGGTGCCCGTATTTTAAGGAAATGGTGGAGAGGAAAAGGAAGGAGAGGATAGCTCTGATAAATGAAAGAGCCCGGGGAGACAAGAAAGAGAAATGAGTCTAAGAATTCTACAAACGAATTTAGGAAGAGGGAGAGCAGCCCACAATTTGGCCTTTGCCACAGCCAGACGCGAGAAGGTGGATGTCAATACGGTTGTGGAACCAAACAAGAAAATTGTCGACGGAAAAGAGTGGCTGAAAGACTCTAAGATGGACGTGGCACTGACATTTGTTAATAGAAAGGTGACGGTAACAAGTGTGAGGGTGGGGAATGGATATGTATGTGTTGATCTTGGAAAGTGGGATTTATACTGTTGTGATATATCGCCAAACATAGATATAGAGGAATACATGGAAATAATTGACGGAATAGCAAATAGTGTAGGAAGCAGGAAGAGGGAAGCAGTTATTGCTGGAGATGTAAATGCAAAGTCTCGCATGTGGAAATCTCCAATTACTAATAAAAGGGGTGAGTACTGGGCAGAGTGGCTGGCGGCTTTGAACATGGTAGTTCATAACACGGGAGGATTGCCAACGTATGTGAGAGGGACCTCAGAGTCCTTTATTGACGTGACGTTCTCCACACAGGGGGTGGCAAAACGAATTACAAAGTGGAGAGTAATGGAGGAGGAAAACCTAACAGAGCACCGGTATATCTATTATGAGGTAAAAATGGATAAAGCACCAGAGCGAGCTGTCGTAAAGACGAAAATTATAACAAAATGGGACAGCTTTACAGCTAGCGTACAGCTTAGACTTGGTAACATGACGGATGAGGAAAGAAGCTCGTACAAATTATGCACAGAAATAATAATTCGAATAGTAGCAGTAAGGGTCCAAGAGGAAAGAGGGGTATACCATACTGGTGGAATGAGACTATTGCCTAGAAAAGGGAATGCAACGCGCTTAGGAGGCAGTACAGAAGATGGGCGAAACGCACCAAACAAGGAGAAGGGCAGGAGGCTTTGGATAAATACAAAATGGCGAGAAAAGAACTGCTAAAACTAATAAGAAACTCCAAAATACAACATTGGAAAAACCTATGCGAAGACTTGAATAGGGACATATGGGGAGACGGCTATAGAATAGCAGTCAAAGGAATAAACAATTTAACACCTTATCAGATTCCAGATAAAGAAAGAAACGAGATACTGAGAGTGCTCTTCCCTTACCCCAGGAGTGAGGCACAAGAACATAGAAGGAGAACGGGTATAGCCCCAGCTCTCACTGAGGCAGAACTGAAAGTAGCTGTCGAAAGCATGAAAATGGGCTAAGCCCCTGGGCTAGATGCAATACCTCCTGAGGCAATCAAGAAAGCGGTAAAATCGAACGGGGAGTGGATTTTGGAGGTGCTAAATAAGCTCTTGAAGGCACAAAGATTTCCAAGAGAATGGAAAAACGCCAAAGTTATCCTTATACCGAAGGAGTAGGTCAGGGAAAAGAAACTCCTATAGACCAACCTGTTTGTTGAACACATTCAGCAAACTGTACGGAGCCCTGATAAGACAAAGGCTGGAGGAAGAAATAGAAAAGAAGGGGGGACTGGCCAAACACCAATATGGAATTTAGAAAAGGGAAGTCGACGCTTCTGGCAATGGAACAGATTAAGAAGATATCAGAAAAACTGGGAACAAAATGGAACGTACTGATAACGTTAGATGTACGAAACACAGCCAGTTGGGATTTAATCCTTCGAAAATTAGAAAGGAAAGGAATATCAAGTTATCTTCTCAATGTTATATCAGACTATTTCACCGAAAGATACATTCAAGTGACCAAACGAGAAAAAATGGAAGTAAAGGCGGGCGTACCGCAGGGCTCGGTCCTCGGCCCTACACTATGGAATGTCCTCTATGATGATGTGTACGGCATAGAATTGTTGGGACAAGCTAAAACTATTGGTTTCGCGGACGATCTGGCGTTGATAGTCTCTGCGGACAGCAAAAACGACCTCAGAAGTTTCACAAACGAGAACTTACGGCGAATAAAGAAATGGATGGGAGAAAACCAACTAGATCTAGCACCGGAAAAAACGGAGGCCCTTATCATAACACGGAAAAGGAAAAGGGATGGGTTGACCTTCAACATAGGCGAACACACATTGTGCCAAAGAAAAGTGTTAAGTACCTGGGGGTGTATTTTGACAATACAGGCAGTTTTAGAGAACACTTGGTTAGGGTGACCGGGAAAGCCAAAGAACGAGTGGGGCGATTAATTCGAATAATGCCCAACATCGGAGGACCTAATATCTATAAAAGGAAGCTACTAGCTGGAGTAGTACACTCCATAGTCCTCTACGGAGCACCGATATGGGGGGAGGCATTAAGGATCGAAGAAATTGTGTCCTAATGGAGAAGTTACAGAGGCGAGTACTAATTAGAGTGGGAATGGCATATAAAACAGCGTCCACAGTGGCCCTGCAAGTTATTACGGGAATTCCACCCACAGACCTGTTGGTGAAGGAAAGGGTATATACGTATGAAAGGGAAAGCAAAGAACAAACTTAGAGAGGTAAAAGATCGGACGCTGGACAGCTGGCAGAAGAGATGGAACAAAAACACGCTCAAAGGACAATGGACTAAAACGTTGATACAAGACATAGGAGCGTGGGTCAAATGCGAACACAAGGAAGTCGACTTCTACCTTACACAGGCGCTAACAGGGCACGGGGTCTTTAGGGCGTATCTGAACAGAATGCAACGAATATCCGACGACAAGTGCATATACTGCGGCGATATCGACACGGCAGAACATACGATTTTTATGTGCAATCGATGGAATGCGATAAGAGGAAACTGAAGCGAGCATGGGACTGGTAATAGCAACAAGCAATATCGTTGACAAAATGATAGAATCCAGAGAAAACTGGCAGAGGCTGCACCACATGATTAGACAATAATGAAAACAAAGGAGGAAGAAGAGAGAAGATGACAGCGCAGCAGTGAGATATGAGGGTGCTCGATATGCTTTCATGATGCGAAAATCTACATGGTGGTTCCATGAAAGCAAAGAGAGTAAAGACGGGTGGTTTTTAGTGGGTATACTAGACTAGGAGTCCCACACTACCATGCAATGATGAACAGGCATGGTGTTCATAAAGAATTTTCCACCCGATAAAAAAAAAAAAACTCTTTGTATGATACGATATTGCCCGGATAATTTTCATTAAATTGCTCCAAACAGGATCACAACGAATATAACCATCGCCGTTCTCCCCACGAATGCCACAGCGGTAATGCGCTTTTAAAATAAAAGAATCCTGTTCAGACGTAAAAGACATATTGCTTTGAAAATAAAGGAGTCTTCTTTTATTTAATTGGTTTAAACTTTTTATTGAACTTACCTGAACAATAATGAGATATCTCAAATAGTTGTTCTAAAAAGAGCAGTTTTTGATATAAAATGGAACCAGTAATAAAAACAAAAGCGAAGAAATAACAGGACAACACGAGAGCCAAGGAGATGACACTGGAATTTTATAGTAACATTTCCTTGTTTAGCAATGACAGCCAATCTTCAAAATATGAAATGGACTAAAACACGCAGCAGGAATTTTGAACTACCCTAATATTTAAAATCACACTGTACTCTAGTAAGCCACGAAATGATTTCTTCAAATTTAAGTTGGCAGTATGAATGAGTTAAATGACACCGTTGACAGTATGAATGAGTTAAATTACAGCGTTGACAGATGATGTGCATAACTACCGATACAAAAAAAACAAAAAGCTTAATAAAAAAAAATACAATAAATATTCAAACTGAGCTTTATTTTCAATACATAACGTCACTCTTAACTGCCTGTACCAATATTCCTCCAAATAATTGAAAATTCTGCCTATTTGGTATTAAAAGAGTATGACCAATCTCCATTTTCTAGTTTTATCACCATTTCGAAAACAGCTTTAGATAATAAAAAGTTTGTAAAAGCATTTTAAAGTGTTACTAAATGAACACAACAAATCGTATATTATTTTAATATCTATAATTAAAAATAGGTGCCCCGTACATGACACACATGAAGTCAGATGTATACAAACTATTTATTTTCAAACAATAATATAATAAAAACAGATGTTTTGTAAAATTTCTGATGAAGGAATTTAGTACTAATTTAAAATTTCCTGTAATTTTATTGGAAAATTAAATTTTAAAGTTTAATCAATATGAATACTTTTTCATAAACAAATACATATACCTATTAAAATAAAATCTAAATTATTGGATTAAAAACAAGGTAGTATAATTGAAAATAGAAATACCTTTGAGTCATGCTATTTAATTAGGAAATGCACAATATAAAAACGATGACATGCATCCAAATATTTTTAAGAATCAAATAAGACGTTCGAACAATAACCTTATTCAGAAACAAATATATAACAGAAAAATCCTAAAATAATTGGAAATATTAAGATAATGAAATGTTATATCAATGAAGATTAACAACACCAATATTAATTTACATTTAAAAAACAAATAAAAAGTACAGAGACATTCAAGTACCTATGAATTAATACTGACCTTATTTTATGAGATCAATCACAGTATCACTGGAATGTTGTACACTTATGATTAATATTTAATCAAAAACTTAATAATTATCAACTATTTATCAAGTCATTCATTCATACCGACACAGAAAATCTCTGTTTACAAAAATACACATACGTAAACTGTGTTGGCCATGACAGCCATTTTATTATTGCCTTTATGGGGTATTTCGGATGCGGTCATAAACCTCTATGACTACGTTCCTAAATAATATTCCTTTTTTCCAATATAATTTTAAACTTTTATAAAATTTTAAAATATGATTTTCAATAGTGTAAAAATCAAATAGCTTCAATGAAAATTATATTATCTTTTAGAAACATTTACCATTAGATTGGCCAGAGTTTTGTAGCGTGGGATTTGAATATTATTTCATCAATTGGTAATTAATTAAATTATATCAAATGTATAAATTTTTGAAATATAAAATAATTATTTATTGATGAGATATGCTCGATAGTATATAAATGATTTCAAAAAAAGTTTTTCCTAGAAGTACTTAATATTCAAAGTTTTATTTTTGTAGATATAAATTTGATTAAGTAGTATTTTTATAAATACATAATTTTATAATGTGATTCATTTCAAAAGTAATAAAACAGTGTGTTATATAAGCAGCATTTGTTAAATATATCAAATGAAAACGTGTATTTGTTCAAACAATGTTTTGGCTCTCAACGTCCACTAACTTTTTAACACAAATAAAATAATTGTTCTCATATTAGTTCTCATTTTATTATTTGCGGTTTATGTAGACGCATCTAGTAAATTTCAATGATCTCTTTAATAATTGGACTGTCACTATACCTTTAACATTTTGAAGGCGACTGACATATAAACTCTGATTAGTAAAATAAGTATTAGGAAAATATCCCATAGTTTGAAAAAAATATGAAAGATAATTTCCTGACTACATTTAAGGATAAAGAATTTATTATTATAAAATTTATTGTAGTTTGTACCTACACTTAATTACTCAGATAATATATGCATGAGAATTAACTTTGCATTTGAATAAAATTATTTTCTATCTTCCTTATTACTTATAAATATACCACCAAAAACCTAATACATACATAACTAAAGAATTTTCAAATACTGAAAATAATTTACCATTTGCTATGCAACTTATTATACACAAAAAAAGAAATATGAAATTAAAAAAAATTATTTTTGAATTCCATATATTTGATATGATACTATTATTAAAATTGGGTAACCATAAATCAATACAGTTTAACTTTCTTTTGGGTTTAAGCTGCATTGTTCTAAATAATTGTTTTATGTTGGCACTAGTGAATATGTAATGACGGTATTGACGGCAATGACAATATACTTGTCAAAGTGAAAATTATATAACCCTTCTCTGGCTAATCTTCGGAATCCGTAGAGTTGTTAAAAATGGCTGCAAAAAGAATATCTCAATCATCAATCAATTGGGTGGCTCTTTCGGAAAGGGTTCCAGAACATCAAAGGCCACAGTTTATAGCTTTCAAGACAAAAGCAGATTCGTATCTTAGAAGGTATGCTCATAGCCTTAAATGTTTCCGTCGTTCTGTCAAAAGATGGTCATAAGTTATATAAACATATTAAATGTATAAATGTTTCTTTAGAGTCCAGCAACTACCCGAAGCTCCTCCAAAGATTGATTGGACATTTTATAAATCTAAAATACAAGTACCTGGTATGGTAGCAGAATTTGAAAAACAATATTCGGCCATAAATATCCCGTATCCACCTGATACAGTTAGCAGTCAGATCGATTCTCAGGCCACTAAAATTAAGGCTGATATTGAACAATTTAAGGCGGAGTCTAATGCTCGTATTGAAGAATACAAAAAGCAATTAGCTCATTTAGCATCATTAATCCCTTATGATCAAATGACAATGGAAGATTATAGAGATGCATTCCCTGAAGATGCTTTAGATCCAATAAATAGACCAACTTTCTGGCCACATGATGCACAAGAACAACCAGGTTATGTATCTGCCGATGCTGCAGCAGAAAAACATTAAATTGTTCAACAATTAGATGGTTGAATAGAATGTCTTTATGTAGGTTAATTAATTAAAACTATTATATAGAAAATTATTTGTTTGCTTATAAAATGCTCCTTATATTAAACACTTTATCATTATACTACATTTTGTAGCTTATTTCAATGTTTTATGTAATAAATAAGAATATTTTTGTTCACAATTTAATTCTTAATCAACATAAAGAATATTAATTCTGCTAACTTGATCAAATTCATAACTGCCATCATGGCAGATAATTTTAAACAATTGTATGGTACTTCCTTATTCATAGTTATAGTACAGAACCTTTAGTGTGATGTGATTAAGTAGTGGCAATACTATTTGTCGTTTATGGTGGTTAGCAAAATTAGCAAGTTTATTTATACAAAGAGGAAAGTTATTAAATAACATTTATATTAGAACATAGAGAAATATATTATAGTTACGAATATATGATTATTATAATTAATTTGAATTTACTTTAAAAATTTAAAAGATAGTATAAATTCAATAATTTGGGCTATTCTATCCATTATTGATGATTATTTGGTATTGATACATTATTATTAAGGAATTAATACTTTTAATAATTATTGCAATTGAACTATTAATGCTATAAATAAATAAAACACACATAAGATGTTTTAGATTTACACTTTATTAATAAGATAATGACAGCTGTTTCGCTAACACAGTAGCTTCTTCAAATTCAACTTAAGACTAAAGATACATACAATATACAGCGTTAAATCAGGTAGTTGACCCAAGTTAAAATTCTAGGAACTATTACATTTATATTTATTGCTTTTTGAAAACTATACTATGTCCTACTTGTGTGAGGTTTAAGATTAATAATATAACATAAGCAACTAAAGAAACAATATTTCAATGGGTGAACAGATTTAACAGTGGGAATGAATTCAAGTCTAATTTATCGTTTAGTAACATTTCTGAGTTTTTGAGTTTATTAATTTCAAAAGAATCTAAACAATTTAGTTTTCTACCTTTATTTTCTACAAGTATAATATCGAATTGTAAATTGAATTCATGTTCATTCTCTATTAAATGATTAGAGTAAGTTGAGTCAGTTTTCTTATTGATATAAGAATGATAGTGGTCTTGGATTCGTTTTTTAAACGTTCTACATGTCTGTCCAATATATGTTACAGCTGTCATTATCTTATTAATAAAGAGTAAATCTAAAACTTATGTGTGTTTTATTTATTTGTGATATGGATTTACATCAAGCAAAGGTCGAAACAATGAAAGTACTAATGCTATGTTGTTTATTGTAAAATAAGTTAAATATACATACATATATGTATCGTACAAGCAGGATATATGTACTATAAGTAATTTGATACAACCCTTTGAGTATAGACAACACAAATTGCAAATCTGCAACAAACAGATTCGCAAAGTAACCAATGCTTTTTTATTTCGAGCTTTGATCATTTCCTATGCAATATCTTATTCCACATTTTGGTTTTACAAATAATAATTAGTTATTTGTATGCCTAGGCTGTGAAATACTTTTTTAGCGTACCGAAAGAAAAGTTATCGCCGAGGCCGCTTGCGGACAAGGCTGGATAATCTTGAGGTCGCAAAAAAGTTTCGTAGCCATGTCATACACACTATTTTTCGTGCAATGGTCAAGATTATTTAACTAGATAATTTAAAATAAATATATTATTGCTTTAAAATCAACAGCAGTTGAATTTAATCAAGAAAGTTATTGCGTTATTATGGAAATGACATGTGTGAATATATACAAAATATTTTGATAGTTCTTGACAAAACGCAAATATGTCTGACATTGACAGTGATATTTCAGTATCTTGCACTCCTTCAGAGCTAAAAAGTGTTGTAAACTCGGCGCTTTCCGATTTAATACCTCAAAAATATAAACGGCAGTACGAAAAATGTTATAGCGAGTTTAAAGATTGGTGTGACAAATAGAATGGGTGGTCCAACCATAATGCACGATGTTAATTGTGAGTCACACCTTAACGTCAAGTTTTTTGCCCAACTTAATTTGACATTTCTTTGTTTCAGTGTTTGACAAATTCAACCATGGAGAGGTACACAATTGAGCAGCGCGTTAAGATTGTTGAAGCCTTTTACGAAAATGGGCGTTCAAATCAAAATGCATTTCGTGCACTTCGTGATTTTTTTGGTCAGCATAATCGACCAAATGTGTCCACAATCGGGAGAACTGTGCGCAAATTTCAGCAAACCGGGTCTGTAGGAAATGTGAAAACACCTGTGCATGCTCGCCCAGTTCGTTCTGCGGAAAACATTGCTGTTCGCGATAGTGTGGCAGAAGAGCCGTCAACCTCGACTCGTCGTCGTGCCCATCAATTGAACATCTCATGAACATCACGGATGCGAATTTTGAATAAAGATTTGAATTTACACGCTTACAAGGTTCAATTGACTCAAGAGCTGAAGCCTACTGACCATTTCAAGCGTCGTCAATACGCCGAATGGTTGGTTGAACAGACAGAAGTGAATGGTGACTTTACATAGAAAATCATCTTCAGCGACGAGGCACACTTTCACCTCAGTGGATTCGTTAACAAGCAGAATTGCCGCATTTGGGCAAATGAGAATCCACGAGTGATTGTTGAAAAGCCGATGTATCCACAAAGAGTGACTGTTTGGTGCGGTTTATGGGCAGTTACCGTCAATGGTGTACGCTATTGCGAGATGATAATGGACTTCTTGTGGCAAGAAATCGAGGATATGGACCAGGGCGATATGTGGTTCCAACAGGATGGTGCCACTTGCCACTCAGCCAACGAAACAATGGCTCTTTTGCGCGAGAAATTCAATGGCCGTGTTATCTCACGCCGTGGCGATGTTAATTGGCCGTCACGATCATGTGATTTGACACCGTTGGACTTCTTTCTTTGGGGATATTTAAAAGAAAAAGTGTACGTCAATAAGCCAAGAACAATTCAATAGCTAAAGGATGAGAAGGATGAACCTCAATTATGTCTCAGAGTCATTGAAAATATCGACTATCGGATAGAGGTATGCCACCGAAGCCGTGGCGAGCATTTGGCCGATATTTTGTTTCATACATAATTGTCATAGATCCTTCTATCATAATAAAAAATATTAAGATAATTCTCTGAAAACTTTTTGATTTATTTACAATTAACATCGTGCGTTCTGGTTGGACCACCTTTAATTTTAGAAATGTCAAATTTGAAAATGACGTTTGGTTTGGCAGCCGTTGCTATGGGTAACGGCCGCGAAATTTAATTTCGTGGACTGTGTGGAGTACGCGAAATACTCACTTCGCGTGCGATTGCACGAAATAGTTATTTTTTCTGAAATCGGCCAAGATTGCCTATTTTCTCGGCGCAATTTCAGATCCCAAAATAAGCTATTCTAGTATTTTAGTCCGTTGATAAGCAAACATTAGAAAACAGTCCGGGAAGGTTTTTTCGTCCTAGGTCGGGAAAGGCGGCAGCTTACCCGTACCGGTTCTTTATATACATTTTAGACAGTAAATAAATACACGCAGACAACATTTTCAGCAGCTTTTACTCCTGTGGTGTCCCGCATACTAGGACATCATCATCATCATCACTGTCCATTTAATTTTTTTTAGCGATAAGTAGATATTAAAGCTAAATAATAAGTAATGAATCTCTGGACCTTTTTCACATCAACGAACAAACAGTGATTGTCAAGGAAACGATTTCATAGGCAATTAGATGGTAATGAAAAAATGTTATGCGTTTATAAAAATTCTTTAATTTGTAATATTATTGATTCCGATTTCAGAAAAAAAAGTATGAGTACCTCGTAGTAAAAGCACATTTCCGGACTTCGATGCTTGTTGGCCTCGGCCAACAATTTACATTGTCGTCCGGGAATGTATCGCTTTTACTACTAGATACACAATGTACTATTTTCTACAACCTTTATAAAAATACATTTTTCATCACCGAATACTGCAGCGAAAATTTGATTTCCGTCACTAGTGAGAGAAAATCCCATAACGTTAACTTTCGTCCCTAGTGACAAAATTACCTACTAATATTCACCTGTGTCTAGTTGCTTGCTGCCGCTGTATAACGGGACTTTTAAATCACGTCATTTTGTGCTGTTCGTAGCTTTATCGTGATTTCTGATTCAAAAAGTGATTTAGATATTCCCCATCATCACCAGAAATAGTAATTCAAACTGAGGAAACCTATACGGGCTTATTACGAGAAAAATCGAGAAAGAGGTATGAAGAAGTCTATGTAAAATTCGTGGAATAGATGGCTGATAGATAATAGCGTAAATTCATATTCAAAAATTGTGCTCCTTGCATGCACTTTCATGCATATTTTGCAAAATTTTGGGAAAATTTGAAGCCATCGACCTTATGGTCTACATATCCTATGTGTCAATACTTAAATCATAAATAATTTAGATATGATCTACAATTTGTAGTATTTATTTACATCATTGTTTTTAAGTTTGCCATAGGCGAGGTCGTAGAAAAAGTATAATGTTTAACTCGTCGAAATAATTTTTTTAAGCTCGCGAACATTACTAAACTCGGCTACGCTCCGTTTGGTGAACTGTGCTCTCTCTTAAAAAAATGTTACTTTCGTCACTCGTTACACAGTATACTATTTCTGCGCAACAGCAAACACTAATTACTGGAGAAATTGGAAGTTTACATTTAATATACACTGAATTATATAAATTTAAACTTAAACTAATGCAAAATTAATTAGATTTCACGTACCATCTTTCAGTTTCGTCTAAAATTACGAAATACTTGTATAATGAGCGTCAACATATTCGTAGGGAATAAAAAATATAAAATATTTTTTATTCCCTTGACAAAGGCATCATTGCCGAAACATGTAGGGTTGTTTTAAATATATATACTTTGAAGTAATGAACCAGACCTTTAATCGCCGACTTGTTAAGTTTACCTTATCATACCAAGGTCACGAAAATATTATATTTATATATATACATACGAATATATATATATATATATATATAGTAGATTCAATTAGTTGGCGATTTAAGGTCCGGTTTTACTTAAAAATGTATATATTTAAAACAATCTTACATGTTTCGGCAAGTGATGCATTTCTCAAAGAATTTAAAATATAAATGACAGTATATTAATGTCATACTTATACATTTATAGGTATCATGGATAAAATTATTCAAAGATACATTCCAGTTTAATAATAATAAATCATGCCTTAGAATTCAAAAAAATAGTTAAACAACAAAAATGGGGAATGGCAAGGCATGAGTTATTATGCATGGGGCCCGTGGAGCGGCTTAAGATGTTCAGCTGTCGGCATTCGCCGAAAAAAATTCAAGTAACAACAGAAGTGATATAAAAAATTTAAGCAGTATATACTACAACCTAATTATGTAACGATCTGCAATTTACCATCATGTACATTTGCTTATCATGCTGACAGTTCCGTGTTTAGATCCCTGACTGGCTGTCCGAGTAGGTTTTCGTGGTTTTTCTTCTCGTTTAAGGCAAATGCCGACAGCTTAACATCTTAAGCCGCTCTACGGGCGCTTACATAATAATAACTCATGCCTTGCCATTCCCCGTTTTTGATGTCTAACTATTTTTTTAATACTAAGACATGATTTATTATTATTAAACTGGAATGTATCTTTGAATAATGTCATTTATATTTTAAATTCTTTGAGGAAGGCATCATTTGCCGAAACATGTAAGATTGTTTTAAATATATACATTTTTAAGTAAAACCAGACCTTAAATCGCCAACTAATTGAATCTACCATAACATACAAATGTCACGAAATAATTATCTATCTATCTATCTATATATATATAGTATTTTCGTGACCTTGGCATACCAAAGTTGGCGATTAAAGGTCTGGTTATTACTTTGAAGTAATAACCAGACCTTTAATCGCCGACTAATTAAGTTTACCTTATATATATATATATATATATATATATATATATATATATATATATATATATATATATGTTAGCCTGGCCGTTTATTTAAACATTAAAAAATACAGATATAACAGTGGTAATACACAAAATGAAATAAAACCTTAGAATGATATAAACACAGTTCGTTAGTCAATCGTTGCACATCCCGAGTCATTTCACCCTTCATTCACGGTGGTCTCGTTGTGACTGCCTTTTCCTTGCATAACCCCACTCCTAGCATCTGAGGGTTTTGCGGCTAACATATATATTATTTTTCTTTAGATAAGTTTTATTTTCTAAACTAGTAACATATTAGCTCTAGCTCCACACTTGCCAGAATTTAAAAACAGGAATTGCCTATCACCCACTCAGTGGTTGTCAGTAGCAAGCATTTACATTTTGCAAATATCCATATTATATCACTTTGTGTAATGTATCTATCAGCAGTGACGAACATACCGTATTACGATAAGCTCATTCCTGTCTATTATGTTACATGCAAGAAGTACGAATCCAAACAAACATTGTTCATTAGTAGGCATTTACCGGCATATGAAGTTACTGCATTTCCTATGTAGCGTCGCAAAACATGGTTACTAGCGAGTTTTTACTCTGCGTAGTTAATTTATGGTTATTACTATACTTAGATTGACTTTGAATTAACAAGTAAGTACAGTGTCTAGGTAGTGTGCAAATAATGTCAATAGTTTTTGTTATATGTGCGGGAAAGTAGGATCAAGTGTGGGGTGAAAGTGAAACACTAAAAATTTTGGGTAAAAATGAAACAGTGTCAACAACTGTACTTATCATATACATTCAATTATTCAAAAGTACCAGCGTGAAACTTCATTCTTTTTCCAATTTTACAAATTTTTGAAGAGTTTGTACTTTAAAATAACTGAAAAGTTAGTCGTGAAAACTATTATGGAATTTATACTTGTAAAAAATTTGAAAGATGTTACAGTACTTTACGTTGTAAGTCTCACTTTTCTACAGTAACAGATTCATCTATTATTTTAACTGCAAGTTACTAGAGGGCGCTAGGTGTTCAAGTCTCACAAAGAAATACGTTATGAATATAAAATAGCTGCTAAATTCCGGGGGCAAAAATGAAACAGTCATCGAGAAAAAGTGAAACAGTTGGGAAAACATGAAACATAACCTAAAAATTGCTCATACCACAGACCTACTTCAACCGTTGAATAAATGCTGTATTCGTCCTCTGAAGCTCATTTGGGATAAAGAATTAATTTTTTAGCAAAGAGAAAACCAAAGAAAACTTTCCAAAAGTGAATTTGTAGACCTTCTGTGCAAAATATGGCATGAGGGAATGACACCAGAAACAATTATGGCTGGGTTCCAAAGTAACGGTATATACTCTCCAAATAGAAATAAGTATCCAGTATCACGCCTTGATCCTGAAAAAATGGTTCATTACCAAGAAAATAAAAATACACTGAACCAAAATGAGTCAAGTTCATCTGGCCAACAGCCACAAGAGACTATGATTGCAGTCGAGTCTCTATCAGTAACAAATAATTTAATAGTAGCAATGGCACCAGATGACAACACACTTTCTGGCACTAACGTAGCTACCTCATCGACATTAACTTCTCAAGATAGTCTGCCTAAACATAATTGCAGCCTTATTCAGGGAACCCTATTACAAGCGTCTATATCATTTGAATCACTATTATTGGACAAAGTGAATAAACACTCGCGCCCGGCAACGGCACAAGAAGAAAAATTGATGGAAAAGGTAAAGTAATCACTTCTCAAGTGTGTTTTAAAGAAATACAAGCTAAAATAGAAAGTAAAAAAAATAAAGGAAGTAAAAAGAATAAAGAGATCAAACCCCAATGAAAATGTAGGAATCGCTGCAATGAATAAGTGCGAGTAACCATAAAAAACAAGCATTCATTTATAGATATGTTTGTTTAATATTAAATATGAACGATTCTAATGAAATCGAAGTAATGGATTAGCGCAGATAAAGATACATTTACAAAAGTTTTACAAGACATTTCCTTCATTACAAAAGAAGATGTTATATGAAAGTTGCCGTCACCAGTAGTAACCAACAATATTTATACTTTTTGCGCTCTTGTTGTTGTATAAGAGTAAAAGTAACAACTAAAGATCTTGCCATTTAATTATACATACAAACTACATGCTTAAATTAGTTTTAAAGTGGTTTGTTTAAAAAAAATAGATTTGTGTTTAAACTTTCTAAAAAAATATGAATTTAATGTTTTTCTCATAAATTAAAAAATATATAGTAAATTTTATGTTATTTCATTATTACACTAGAATCTATTTCTTAACATAAGTATTTTTTTTTATTAAATTTTTCATATTTTTTATTTTTGTTGGATTTTGAGTCAGTGACTTTTTTCTCTGAATATTACATATCTACAATAAACCTAATTTTGCTTTTTTTATAATTAGCTTTATTCAATCTTACTGCAATACAAATATAAAATACTCATTCCCTTTAAAATCTTGTGAAAGAATATCTTTCAAGCGGGAGAAAATCGGACATGTTCGTAGAATTTTTAATCTCTCTTAGAAGTTAAATAAAATACCATACAAATGCATATAAATGCTAGATATATTCAGTTTAATTGCTGGGTTTATTAAAATCTCCATTTTTGGCTTTTATGACTTGGCATTCGAGCTATTAATTGACTTGTGTATCTCTAGAAATACTGTTCCGAACTGCCTGGATAATTTTTCGTAGCTGCTCGAGATTTAGTCGCTCACGATAATAAAGCTAAACCCTTAAAAGTTCTATTGACGATAAATTTTGAAATTGGAGAGGCAATACCATATGTTTTTTTTTAACATTTTTTCTTCTTTATTTTGGTGTATGTAGTCTCGACACAGTTTGAAAGCATGTTTGAGATCATTATCTCGTTGTAGAACGAAATTAGCATAAAGTATTAGTGCAAAATCTAGTAATACTGTAATGACTCATTCGATGACGCGAGGCGCGTCATCGCTCTGGACGTTTTCCCGACAGATTTGGAGCATTCTAGACCAAACGTTCCCATTGATATATAAGCCGTCGAGGAAGGGATGTGGACATACATTCAATACCCAAGTCTCGCGAAGTATACATAAATATAGTTACATAAATATAAAATACATAAATGTACTTATTGTTGTTAATAGTTAGTTATACGTTTTAATATTAATATAGTGTGTGTGTCTAAAGTTATTGTTAGTTTTATTTAAGAACCCGAAAAGACAAATGTTACAGTGGTATTCAGGTGTGGACTAATTAATAAATAATAAACTAAGTAGACAATTAAGTGTTAATTAAGTATTCGATTAAATAAATATACAGTGCGGAAAGACGTTATTTTAAATATCGTGATGGCTAATAGAATGAAACTGTCGGAATTAAAAGTATCCGAGTTAAAACGAGAATTAGAAGAGAGGGAGGAGGATTCAACTGGCAAAAAGTCGATCCTCCAGCAACGGCTTCGCAATGTGTTGATCCAAGAAGGCGAGGATCCAGAGAATTATGTCTTTCAAGTTCCAGGCGGAGATGCTGACGTGAATTTGCTGTTAATTCAAATGAAACAAATGGAGCAGAAAAACCTGGAATCTTCTGGAAATTTAGCAAAAACTCTAGAACAAATGGAACAGAAGAATCTGGATAGTGCGAAAAATATGGAACAACGAATAATAGATTCACAAACTAAAATGGAGCAGAAGAACCTGGAAACTTCTGGAAACTTAGCGAAAACTCTAGAACAAAGACTAATAGATAATTCGCAAACCTTGGAACAGCGTCTAATAGAGTCACAAACTCAAATGCAACAAATGGAGCAGAAGAACCTGGAAACTTCTGGAAACTTAGCGAAAACTCTAGAACAAATGGAACAAAGAAACCTAGAAACCGCTAGAATCCTCGAGAAAAATCTGGAAAAGAAATTACTAGAAAATTCGAGAAACTTCGAAAAAGTTCTAGAACAGCGACTAGCGGAAAAATCAGAAGCGTTAAAAGAAGAGGTTTTCACAGCTGTAGAAGAGAAAATTGGAGAACATTCTAGACTTTTAGAGGCAATAATGATTGAGATGAAATTACCCGCTACCATGAGTCATTCTGATCCCAGGCAGGTCAACGAAGAAGTCATACCGCGGCCCATCGAAATAAAAGAAGAACTTGTGGCTATTTCAAGGACCAGAATCAAGCCACCAACCTTTGATGGAAAGACGTCATGGGCAACTTACCTGACGCAATTCGAAGCGGCCGCAGAAGCAAACGCATGGTCTTCTGCCGAGAAGGCGACTGCTTTAGTCATAGCATTGAGGGGTGGTGCTAGTGATATTTTGCAGACATTGCCTCCTGAGGAACGTAAAGATTATTCTCAACTCATTAAACGCTTGGAGATGAGATATGGCCATGCGCATTTGGAGCAAGTATACCATACCCAACTGAAGAATCGATCACAGAAGAAAGGCGAGAATCTTCAGGAATTTGAGACTTGCATATCCGATGGCACCAGATAATTTCATGGAACACCTAGCGGTCCAGACATTCATAGATGGTCTCCGGGATATTGATACGCAGCAAGCATTAAGGTTGGCAAGACCGAAAACCTTGATCGATGCTTTGGCGCACGCGCTGGAGTTTGAGACTGCAAAGCAAGCCTCTCGGAACCATGCTCGTGTCTGCAATGTTGACAAGCAGGAGAATGAGGAGTTCATGGAGCAGGTGCTTAGTAGAGTTCTAAACCAGATCAAATCAAATAAAAGAGTACTGCGATGCTGGAATTGTGGAGAGATTGGTCACGTTCGGAGTAAATGTGGTAAGGTGGCCAAGAAAGCATCGTCTGAGCAGCAGGAAAACTAAAGCGGGTCGATGAGCGAGGGCAATCATCGATCCAGCATCAGGAAGCCCCAAAGACGCCTGGCCAAGTCGCATCCCTGCAACATCAAACCAACGGCCTGTATGTGGACGCTGTTATGGAAAGAAAGACCTATGCTTGCTTGCTAGATACTGGATCGACGAAAACCATCGTGCGACCCGATTTAATTCCCAGAAATAAAAAGTTATTTTCTAGCAAATGGAGACTTAGGACAGCAACAGGAGGAGCAGCTTCTGTGGCAGGTGAAGTAGATGTCAACTTTATCATAGGACCAACATCAGTCCGACATCGTGTTCTCGTAGCCGACATAGAAGAACAAATAATCTTGGGATTAGACATCATGAACACCTACGGCTTCCAGTTAAACATGAAAGAAGGCACTTTAAAAATAAATAATGAGGAATTGTTTCTCCATGGGAAAAATTGTGGGAATGTACAAGTAATTACTGCAGAGAATGTTGTTCTGGATGCAAGAAGTGAGACATTTTTGACGGCGTGTATGGAAGGTGATTATTTGGACGGAAATGTTACAATGTTGGAACCAAAGGCTGATGATGACGAGGTGGGCCGAGGAATAGTAGTTGCCAAAATGCTGGTTAAGACTCAGAAGACTGTACCGATAAGGGTAATGAATGTGAACCATTACCCTGTTTCATTGAAGAAGGGTACTATTCTGGGGTGGTGTTCGCCAGTGTCGGCCGTCGTTCATCGCATAGAGGCGAAGAAGAATGGATTCGTGCAGGTTCCTGAGAAATTGTCCAAGATAATCGACTCCGCCTGTCAAGGATTGAGCAAGAAGGAACAAAATCAAGTTAAGGACCTAATCAAACATTATGAAGACGTCTTTGAAACTGAGACTGGTACGAAAGGTAAAACCAATATTGTAATGCACAAAATAAATACCGGCGATGCAAGTCCAATTCGACAAGGACCAAGAAGGTTACCACTGGCAAAACGTGAGGAAGCCAAGCAAATTATTCAAGATATGGAAGGCCAAGGAGTAATTGAACCATCAAATAGTCCATGGGCTTCACCGGTGGTCCTTGTCAGGAAGAAGGATGGATCTACCAGATTCTGTGTGGACTATCGTCGTTTGAATAGTGTGACCAAAAAGGACAGCTATCCTCTCCCAAGAATAGACGATACGCTAGACACCTTGGCAGGAGCAAAATGGTTCTCCACTCTCGACTTAAAGAGCGGTTATTGGCAAGTGGGAATGGATCCCAATGACAAAGAGAAGACTGCCTTCAGTTTAGGTACAGGACTCTGGCAATTTACAGTCATGCCATTTGGACTGTGTAACGCCCCAGCTACTTTTGAGCGACTCATGGACACTGTACTGAGGGGATTGTCTTGGAATACCTGCCTGGTATATCTCGATGATGTGATTGTGGTAGGGAAGACCTTTGAAGATCACATGAAAAATTTGGAAGTAGTATTCCAGAGGTTGCGAGATGCCAACCTGAGATTAAGTCCAAAGAAGTGTCACCTTTTCCGCAAGGAGGTAAATTACCTTGGACATGTGGTTTCCGGAAAAGGAATTGCTGTGGATCCAGAAAAAGTAAAAGCTGTGGAAAAATGGCCGGTACCCAAAGACAAACATCAGCTAAGAAGCTTTTTGGGATTATGCACATATTATCGACGCTACGTTCCTGGATTCTCCAACATTGCAAAACCACTTACTCGCCTAACAGAAAATCGAGCATTCATTTGGAACAACGAATGCCAAGCGGCCTTTGAGTTGTTAAAAGGTACGTTGATCAGTGCACCCGTTTTGAACTATCCGCTGCCATCTGGGAGGTTTGTTTTGGATACGGATGCCAGTAACGTCGGGATTGGTGGCGTGCTCTCTCAAATCCAAGATGGCCAAGAAAAGGTCATTGGATACTTCAGCAAGACCCTGTCCAAACCAGAGAGGAACTACTGCGTAACCAGGAGAGAACTATTGGCAGTAGTTAAGACCATTGAGCACTTTTACAAGTACCTGTATGGGCAGAAGTTCCTGATCCGCACTGATCATGCCGCCTTAAAGTGGCTCTTGCAATTTAAGAATCCAGAGGGTCAAGTAGCTAGATGGATTGAGAGGCTACAGGAGTACGACTTTGTCATTGAACACAGAGCAGGCCTCAAACATCAAAATGCAGATGCCCTTTCCAGAAGGCCCTGTCCAGAAGACTGTCGACATTGCAACAGAATCGAAGACAAATCGGCCAACGCTCTTCGAACCAGCGTTGTTGATGACCAATGGCAACCTGACAATTTGCGCGCGGATCAAGAAGCTGATCCGGATCTTGCAGTCCTCAGGGCTTGGAAAAGAAATGGGCAAAGACCGACCTGGCAAGAAATTGCTCCCCATTCACGAGAATTGAAGTCATACTGGGCACAATGGGATTCTTTAACCATAGAATCACGATGGAAGCGAGTGGAAGATGCAAATGGTGGTTCCCAAGAAAAGAATACCAGAGGTATTGCGAGAACTCCATAATGGTGCTTCTGGGGGGCATTTTGGAGTCCATAAAACACTGGAGAAGGTGCGCCAGAGATTTTACTGGGTGAATTGTTCACGAGATGTGAAATAATGGTGCCGAAAGTGTGCTAATTGCGCCGGAAGCAATGTTCCCCAGAGGCGTCGACGTGCACCCATGCGCCAATACAATGTAGGAAGCCCATTTGAAAGGATCGCCATAGATGCCGCCGGCCCTTTTCCAGAAAGCGACAAAGGAAATAAATACATAATAGTGGTCATGGATTACTTTACCAAATGGGTTGAAGCATATGCTCTACCAAATCAAGAAGCTGGAACTGTAGCAGACGTGATTGTGAAGGAGTTCGTCAGCCGTTTTGGTGTACCTTTGGAACTTCATTCCGATCAAGGGCGAAATTTTGAGTCCAGTCTATTCGAAAAGATGTGTGGACTTTTGGGCATACGGAAGACGAGAACAACTCCCTTGCATCCACAATCAGATGGGATGGTAGAGCGAATGAACAAGACCATGATCAGACACTTATCCAAAGTGGTCTCCGAACACCAGAGAGATTGGGACGAACATTTACCATTATTTCTAATGGCGTATCGGGCCTCCGTTCAAGAGACAACTGGCCAATCACCAGCAAACGTGCTATTCGGGAGGGAAGTCCGATTGCCCTGTGATTTAAAGTTTGGGAGCAAGCCTGGTGAAGATCTTGCCGGAGAAGATTATTTCAGTACGCTCAGACGACGACTAGATAATATACATGAACAAGTCAGACACAATATCCAAGATGCTAGTGACAGAATGAAGGAGAGCTATGACATCAACGCCGAAAAGAGTGGTTACCATGAAGGCGATCGGGTTTGGTTATATAATCCACAACGCCGACGGGGCCTATCTCCAAAACTTCAAAAGAATTGGGAGGGGCCATACGAGGTGTTGAAGCGGATCAACGATGTAATATACCGTATCAGGCGAACACCTCACACTAAGCCAAGAGTCGTACATTTTAATCGATTAGCCCCATACTCTGGAGACAATGACGAAACCGTTGACTTGCGCCGATTGGATAGCCAATACCATGAACTAACCTTCGAAGACTTTATGCAAGAGTATTCTGGTTCGAGAAAAGCTCGATTTGGGGTAACCATCGAGAAACAGCAGGATTTATCACGGTGCCGCCAGACTACGCGCTTGCTCATTGCGTAGCCCGAGATCTACGAATGGCCAAAGGAATTGCCTGGGAATTTAAAGAGAGATTTGGCAGAATCGAAAAGCTAAGGCAGCAGGGACCAGCAATTGGTAAGAGTCTCCAAATAATAAATGAAGGACAGCCCATATTTTATTTGGTCACGAAAGAACTGTCGAGCCTAAAGCCAACCTATCGAGCCTTATGGGAGGCCCTGACCCACTTACGCGAACAAATGTTACAACAAGACATTCTGAAATTGGCAGTTCCAAAATTGGGTTGTGGATTGGACCGCATGGACTGGAGAATTGTAAGGAGCATGTTAGAAGTAATCTTCCGACATACTGGTATGGAAATTCTGGTATGCAGTTACCAGCTTGAATATTCCTGTCCATCCAGGCAAGATAAGACCGTGGACTGTTATTTCGATATGACGTCGCAATGTAACAAAGGCCCTACCTGTCGATTTCGGCATCGTTTGAGGAGACCAAAGCATGACATGTTTCGGGACGAAACTTCATTTTTAAGAAGGGGGCAATGTAATGACTCATTCGATGACGCGAGGCGCGTCATCGCTCTGGACGTTTTCCCGACAGATTTGGAGCATTCTAGACCAAACGTTCCCATTGATATATAAGCCGTCGAGGAAGGGATGTGGACATACATTCAATACCCAAGTCTCGCGAAGTATACATAAATATAGTTACATAAATATAAAATACATAAATGTACTTATTGTTGTTAATAGTTAGTTATACGTTTTAATATTAATATAGTGTGTGTGTCTAAAGTTATTGTTAGTTTTATTTAAGAACCCGAAAAGACAAATGTTACAATACTTTCATTTTGTCAATTTTATAACATGGACCTACCGAATTTCCTCCAAATCATACAATTACTTTCACTGTGTTTCATTATCGACACTTACAATCAACAATCCAATTTTCTTCTGAGAAAGAGTTCTCGTGAGGTAGTATGACCATGTAACTTGCGGCCCTTAACCGGCGCCTGACTGTATTGACAAATACTCTTTGCCTTCCTGTTTGATTTAACTCGTTCGCAATTTGTGGAGGTGTCTGGCTTACTTGTAACTACAATAAACTGTAATTAAAAAACTTTTCTGTATATCAGATGTATACTTAGCGATCTGATAAACTGTGCTAACCTTGATATAATACAGCGCCTTTTTCGCCCCCACCTCAATACAGACTAAAAAAAATGAATACCTGTAAATTAACTATAGCGTCGGCGGGTAGTGCTAGTCATGTTACTACCCTAGACGTACCATAAGACTCAAGTCGTAAAAGATTAATTATGTTATAATCCTATGGATCATCATGACATGTTATGGGGGTATTATTATTATTGTCGCAGATTTTCGTCGCCGATTTTCCTTCAGCCTATCGTCGGTATACATTGCAAAATCAACTCATATATCTATACAGTAAAGCAAAAATGTTAAAGAACATATCTGGATATGTATATATGGATATACACAACGCATAGGGGAACTGATCTATAATGATAATGACATAATAGGGTAAAATGACATACCAGGCATTTCTGAATACTGATGCCATCTGTGAGTAAAGTGTAATTTGATTCCCACTCTTTATACGAAGCAAGAGCAGTCCTCGAAACGCCAGTCATGTAGCTAACCTCATTCGAGAATAAAGAGAAACACCGTCAAAAGATAAGTTCCAAATTTTTTGTTGTGTATGTTCTCATTAAAATCGGCATGAAAACATTATACCGAATTCTTTTTTTATTATGACACATTTTATTATTACATACATTTTTCCTATGTGTAACTTTAAAAAGAAAATTGTCAAAGCATTAGCAACTTAGTAGACAACCAGTCATACATTATGTTTCGACGAGCGAGAATAATGTGCTTCTAGCAAAACCAGTGTTGCCAGTGCTACTACAGATCTATTTTAATGCAAATAAAATAACTGTTGTGTAAATCTGTTATTCTTAGTTCAAGGGTCTGCTATTATTATTTTTTTATTGAAATATTAATCTTTCCAGCATACATGAAACTTTTTAAATCTATTACGAAAGTCTTAAAATTTATCGCGAAACTATAGTAGAATCTGGCTCGGCAATAATACATACTTGTACTGACAACAGTGGGTAATACAGAGGAAAATAATGCCGCAAAAAATTAGGCTATGTTTTTAGAACAGAAAGTGCAAAATCTCAGGTTTGAATGAAGAAATTATTTTATTCTAACGATTAATTAAGACAAACAAAACAACAGAATAAAGGCGAAGTCTAATTTCATAGAAAGTTTTCGAAGTGTCCTTGTCTTTCAAGGCAATAAACAAGGCGATTTTGAAAGCAAGCAGGGTATTCCGAACAAATAAATTCTGGGTTTATTTCATCATATGCAGTACGTATACAGTCTTTCAGTTCGTCCAAGTTACGTATTTGCACGTTATTATAAATGTTACTTTTCAGGTAACCCCAACGGAAGTATCATTTAGAGATAAATCGGTTGATCTTGGGGCCATGGTATGGGGGCAAATCTACAAGTTTTTGAATTGCGTTAATAAAGAAATTCCTGTCGGCGTTAGTAGAATGCGCTGGAGCCCCATCCATTTGGAACCAAGGTTCATCAACCTTTAGCATCTCAATTGATGGAATGATGTGGTCCCGCAAGAGATTCAGATATTTTGCTGCAGTGAGGTTACCGTCAATTGAAAATTGTCCAATAAGTCTATTGCTTATTATTTCAATCCAGACATTGACTTTTTGAGGGTACTGCATTCGAGTTAGGTATTGGGCATGAGAATTTGTACGGGACCAATACCTAATGGATTAATGGAAAGGAAATTTAGTATTTTTCAATGGATAAATGTAGGATACAAACCGGAAGTTCTAAGAGTTGACTTCACAATTTACGTTAAATGTAGCTCCATTAGTAAAAATTGTTTTATTTAAAATTTCTTAGTTTTCATGTAACATATTAAACACTATTTCACAAAAATCAGTTTGTTTTACTTTATCTTCCTCGAAAAGCTTTTGATGGTTTGATATCTTGTATGGCTTATATTTGAATTATTTCAGGGTTTTGTACATCGAACTGTACGATACTCCAAAATGCCTGGCTACATCTAAAAGCGATCATACAGACCGTTCCTCTACATAACACAGGATATTCAGCTTCATGTGTTCTGTTAATACGTGATTGGTTTTATTTATTTTTTGTAGGAATTTAGGAAACAACCATATTTTTTGAATTTGTTAAAAATATTTAAAATTGTTTTCGCACAAGGTATATGCCTGTCGGGATAATTAACGGAAAACACATTATCATTGCTACCTTTTCATCTTTGTTGTACTTATGATTTAAATAAATTATTTAGTTTTCAATAAAATGTATTTAATTTAAGATTCATGTATGAATAAAAATTCAGAAATACTTGACTTAAAAAAAAATATTTTTTTCTCCATGGCAAACTAATTTAAGAATTAAGCTGTGGGTAAATTCTTTACTGATGTAGAACTGGTTGCCTGCTATACCGCTAATGCATTGACAATTTTCTTTTTAAAGTTACACATAGGAAAAATATATATGTAATAATAAAAAAAAGAAGCGGATATAAACACGTATAATTTTGAAATTAAGAATACATGAAAGCCTGATGTTTTTGAGTAGGAAAATGGCGAAATTTTACAACCACAAAATTTATTAATTTATGTACTACTGAATCAGTGAATGGCAATGTTTACCACTTGGGTAAAAGACACACTATGTCATTTTACCTAAGTCAGTATAAAATCCAATTTATCGAAGTCGGTTAAATGAAATGATAATTTTGTGTTCACTTGCAGTATGGTGGGCAAGTATAAAAGAAAATCTACCCGCCAATCACGGAACTCGCATCAGATACAAAGGGCACTTGAAGTTATAGGAAACAATGAAATGGGACGGCTCAAAGCATCCGTAAAAGCTACCATAAACATTAGCAAGAGAAACTAGGTTAAAAATGCTTACACAACAACCTGTTCTAAAGTGCAACCAACTAAATCTGACCCCCGGAAAATATGCGAACTAATTTACTAATGTCTTGGGCCTAGTCTCCGCCCGTCTACACTTTGAGTGTTTATCAGCTGTGTACAGTCCCGTTCTATGCTTTGGTGATTTTAGTGTGCGATTTTATATAGGCTGTCCAGAAAGGATAGGAAGTATTTGTAAATTCAATAAAAACAAACACTACAAGTCTTCTTGACATCTTTGACATCAAGGTGCATATTTTGTCATTGGCAACATCCGATTTCATAGAACGGATGAAATTCAACAACTGATCAGAGCTCATGGATATGTACCAGTATTTCTGCCCGTACAGTTCTTTTTTAAACGCAATTGAAGAGCTGTTTAACCAATGGAAAACTATCATAAAGAGAAGACAGCCTACGGATGAAGAACAACCTGTATGTTCAAATTCATAATGTTTCTGAAGCTGAACACAAGGATATTGCCAAAACTATGTTCGATATATGGAAACATATTTAGGAGATTGCCAAAAATAAAATTTTGAACTAGACTATAGTATATGTTTTCTAAAAGTATTGCGTTACATACATAATATATATATATACAAGCTGATTCAAATTAAGTGCGCACTATTGCTTTCTCTGTTATTATTGATTCTAGAAAGTAGGCTAAATTAGCAAAGTTTTAGTGTTTTTAACATTGATTAGCATGCAGTTTATGAAAAAAAAATTGAATAACGCATTTTCGAGAAATTTTGAAATTTATATTTTTTTTAAATGCCCAGTATATTTTTTAAAATTCTGAATGACAATGTTCTTTGTAATATAAAAGCTTCAATACACTATTGTCCTAAAACGAATAATAAAGTATTTACGGTGGAATTTAGTTGATGTCAAAGATACTCTTTCATTCTGTAAAATCAGTAGTAGGCTTCTTTCACTTTAAACAGAACAAATAGTATGCCCTTTGTAAATGTCAGTAACGTACTGAATATAAATCTTTCGCACGTTTAGTTATTAAAAATATATTTTTTTTAATTTTGTGTTGTGTTCATTAGTTCTCTATTTATTTTTCTAAACATTTTGGTTTTACTTTCGTTGCTTAGTGTTTGACAATATTTCACTATGGTATTTCCTCATTTGGAGAAATGCGATATGTTGGAAGCATACATTTTATGTCGTAAAAATTCAATGAGGACTAGCGAATATTATGCTGAACACAATCCTTTACGACAGCAGCTAGATCGACGTTACTTTCGAAAACTTTACAATCAGTTTAGACTGCATGATTGCTTATTTAGAAAGAAAAGAACAAAGAAAAATATCGTCGTCAACGAAGAAGTAGAAATTACAGTGTTAGCATATTTTGAAGCCCATCGCGAATTTCCCATTAGGGAAGCTACTAAGGAATTGGCATTAAGTTATTCATCAGTTCAAAGAATTATGAAAAAGCTTAAGTATATTAAGTATATCAGAATCTCTCAAACATTACAGCCAGGAGATTCGCTTTCTGTCATTGGTTTGTTAGTTTTTGTGATGAAAATTTGTTGAAACAGTGTATTTTATGGAGTGACGAAAGAAATTTTTCAAATAGAGGCATGTTTAATAAGAAAAATAGTCACTACTGGTCTCAAGAAAACCTATTAATAGTTCGTCCACATGCTGCACAAGTTCGATTTAGTTTTAACGTTTGGTGCGGATTAATTGGTTCGGTAGTCGTTGGTCCACTGTTCTACAATGGTACGTTGACAGGAAACAGATATCTGGAATTTATTCGTAACGTTCTAGAGGATTTCCTTGATAACGCCAATTACCTGATTTATTCCAAAATTTATACTTTCAGCAGGACGGTGCTCCTGCACACAACTATCACCTAGTGCAAACCTACCTCGATACCATCTTTGCCGAAAAGTGGATTGGTACAAATGGTCCAATTCAATAGCACGCTCCCCTGATCTCTTATCTTTAGACCTTTTTCTTTGGGGATACTTAAAAAATGAGGTGTACAAAACGCGATACGACAACGTGCGCGAATTGCAAGACAAAGTCAGAGAAGTTTTTCGCCAATTAGATATAAGGACAATCTTAAGAGCCACCCAGAGTGTACTGAAGCGGGCACGAAAATGTATTGAGCAGGAAGGTGACACCTTTGAGCAGTATTTATAAATTATACATGTACTTTCTTCTTTTTAATTTAATTTTGTAAACTGTAATATGTTAAAATAAACATTAATCACAAAGTATGTATCTGTTTTGTCAAAAGTTAGCGGAGCAATGACAACATTTAGAAGGAAATAGAAACTGCTATAACTACTTTATTATTCGTTTTAGGACAATAGTGTATTGAAACTTTTATATTATAACATTAGCATTCAGAATTTAAAAAAATATACAGGTGTTCCATTTAAAAAAATTATAAATTTCAAAATTTCTCCAAAATTCGTTATTCAATTTTGTTTTCATGAACTGCATGCTAATCAATGTTAAAAACACTAATACTTTGATAATTTAACCTACTTTCTAGAATCAATAATAACAGAGATAGCAATGGTGCGCATTTAATTTGAATCAGCCTATATAATATATTAGACCAGGAGTCTTTGCCGTTAGAACATGTAGGAAGGGATAGTCGTTTTTTTGGGGGAATCTAGCAAAATTAAGCTCTATTAATTAAATCAGTTCTTTATTTTTTAGCCCAATATTTCGCATCGAATTCGTATGCTTCCTCAGGGGATTAAAATGTGAACTTGTTTTTTTTGGAGAAATTACTCATATGTTTGTAATATTCTAAATTAATAAAACTAATATCAACGGACGTACACTTAGTTATTTCGAAATTACATTTTAAAAACAGGACAACCACATCTAAAAAGAAACCAACATGTGAAATATTGACGAACAAAAGAAATAATCGTAGACACACATGTTCTTGTCACAAAGTTAATACTTAAAATCATTTTAAGTATTTTTAAAAATTTTAAGTATTAACTTTGTGACAAGAACATGTGTGTGTACGATTATTTCTTTTGTTCGTCAATATTGCACATGTGGCTTTCTTTTTAGATGTGGTTGTCCTGTTTTTAAAATGTAATTTCGAAATAACTAAGTGTACGCCCGTTGACATTACTTTTATTGATTTAGAATATTACAAACATGAGTAATTTCTCAAAAAAAAAACAAGTTCACATTTTGATCCCCTGAGGAAGCATACGAATTCGATGCGAAATATTGGGCTAAAAAATAAAGAACTGACTTAATAATAGAGTTTAATTTTGCTGGATTCCCCAAAAAAACGACTATCCCTTCCATATATATATATATATATATATATATATATATATATATATATAGTAAACCTAATCAGTAGGCGATTAAAGGTCTGTATATTACTTCAAAATATATGTATTTAAAAAACTCTACATGTTTCGGCTGTATACGCCTTTTTCAAGAGAATACAAAATATGAATGATATTATATATATATACAGTAGATTCCGCTTATATGAATCACGTTGGTACATGGCATTTTTGAGTCAATTAAGCGGCGATTCATATAAGCGGCAGTTGTATGAAAACCATCTACTTTCATATGCTTTGTAAAGATGATCTATTTAAAATTTATTTGTAGTTATGAATATGTAATTAATTAGCACATGTTTAATAGGAAAAAAATGTAATGCATAAATAGTTTTTATTTATTGTTGTACATACAAAAAAAGTTCTTTAATAGTAATTTATAGATACATCAATTTATATATACATATACTCGTATGTACAATATTTAATTTAAGTTTTATCAATAAATGATAGAATTGTTGTTTGTCGCATTGGAATCTTAGAGTTTACAATATCTTCAAGCCTGTAGAAGCACCTAAATTCTTCTGAAGTTGCACCTCTTATATCCAAATTTCTTCTCAAAGCTTCCAATGCTGCGTGAATTTCTTTTGCTGATGGAGGCGCACTATTATTTTCATCTATTTCTTCTGTTTCATCAGCCGCTTGTACATGTTCATTTGTTGACAAACTTGTGACAATATTTTCTTCGGAGTCACGTTCAACACCTGGCAGATCTTCATCCATATTTACCCAGTTTCTTAATTCATCATCTAAACCATCGATAGCAGCAGGATCGTTGTTTTCACCTGAGCTTAGCGCTCCACCATGGACGACGAAACTAGCCTTTTTAAAACAGTTAACAATTGTAGAACATCGCACATCTTCCCATGCTTTCTGTATCATATGGATTGCGGTAAGGAGAGATATTGTTTTAGCAACATCCTTGGCTTGGATTTGGTTTTCTTCATCTTCTATCATCCGTATAATAAAATTTCTCATATCCTGCCGATATAATGTTTTCCAGGTTTTAATGATTCCTTGATCAAGAGGTTAGATGAATGATGTACGAGGTGTATTCAAATTCTAAGGCTTCCGATTTTTTGTCTAACTAACTACTCACCCGAAAACTATGAAACTGGTGTTACTTCTCGACGTAATCTCCCTGCAGACGTACACATTTTTCACAACGTCGACGCCATGATTCCATGGCCGCGGCAAGGGCTTCTTTAGGAGTCTATTTCGACAACTTGAAAATCGCTGAAGCAATAGCAGCACGGCTGGTGAATGTGCGGCCACGGACAGTGTCTTTCATTGTTGGAAACAGCCAAAAGTCACTAGGAGCTAGGTCAGGTGAGTAGGGAGCATGAGAAATTACTTCAAAGTTGTTTTCACGAAGAAACTGTTGCATAACGTTAGCCCGATGTGCTGGTGCGTTGTTTTGGTGAAACAGCACACGCGCAGCCTTTCCCGGACGTTTTTGTTGCAGTGCAGGAAGGAACTTGTTCTTCAAAACATTTTCGTAGGATGCACCTGTCACCGTAGTGCCCTTTGGAATACAATGGGTAAGGATTACGACCTCACTGTCCCAGAACATGGACAGCATCATTTTTTCAGCACTGGCGGTTACCCGAAATTTTTTTGGTGGCGATAAATCTGTGTGCTTCCATTGAGCTGACTGGCAATTTGTTTCTGGATTGAAAAATGGCATCCATGTCTCATCCATTGTCCCAATCGATGAAAAGAAAGTCCCATTAATGCCTTGGTTGCGCTTCAACATTGCTTGGCAACACGCCACACGAGCAGCCTTGTGGTCGTCCGTCAGCATTCGTGGCACCCACCTGGAGGACACTTTTCGCATTTTCAGGTCTTCATGCTGGATTTTGTGCACAGAACCCACGGAAATGCTAACACTGGAGGCGATCTGTTCAACTGTCATTCGGCGATCCCCCAAAACAAGTCTCTCCACTTTCTCGATCATGTCGTCAGACCGGCTTGTGCGAGCCCGAGGTTGTTTCGGTTTGTTGTCACACGATGTTCTGCCTTCATTAAACTGTCGCACCCCGAACGCATTTTCGACACATCCATAACTCCATCACCACATGTCTCCTTCAACTGTCGATGAATTTCAATTGGTGTCACTCCACGCAAATTCAGAAAACGAATGATTGCACGCTGTTCAAGTAAGGAAAACGTAGCCATTTTAAGTATCTAAAACAGTTCTAATTCTCGACGCTGCCGCTACAATTCCATCTGCCGTACAGTGCTGCCATCTCTGTGACGTATTGACAACGAACGCACGCTCATTTTAAAACAATGCAAATGCTTCTATCTGTTTCCAGTCTGGAGAAAAAAATCGGAGGCCTTAGAACTTGAATGCACCTCGTAGTATTGGCTGGCAGAAACACTAATTTTATGTTTTTTAACACCACATTGGGATGAGCGGTACAATTGTACAAGAGCAGTGCGATTTTTCTGTCTTTTAGTTTCTGATCCCATTCCGTAAGCCACTGGCGGAATATCTCACTTGTCATCCAGGCGTTTGAATTACTCTTATATGTCACTGGTGAGGATGCTCCTCGAAAACACCGCGGATTTCTAGATTTTCCTATCACTAATAATTTTTGTTTTTGTCTCTACCAGACATATTGCAAGTTACCAAAACCGTAATACGCTCCTTTTGCTTTTTTCCCGCCGCATGTGATTCATTCTTAAAAACCAATGAATAATCCGGTATAGCTCTAAAATATAATCCTGTTTCGTCTGTATTATAAATCTCATCTGGTTTAAAATCTCTTAGAAGCTCTGGTAAGGCAGTTTTGATCCAGTTTTCTGCGGCTGGGCTATCAGCATCTTTTATTTCTCCGTGAAGTTTCTTATACACAATAATGTTTCTGTCTTTCCAGCGACTTAACCACCCATCTGTGGGCTTAAATGTTTCGTGTCCTAAGTTTGATGCGAAACTTGCTGCTTTCTCCATTAAAATGCCACGACTGATGGGCGCATTTTGTGTTCGCACATTTGTAAACCATTGCAAAAGTGCATTTTCTACTGCAATATCTTTTCCATCCCGTTTTCTTTTACGCTTAGGATTTACATTACTGGCACTGTCTCCTTTAATTTTTTCCCGATTTACTAGAAGTCTGCTTAGTGTAGATTGCGTAATTCCCAATTTTATCGCAGCACACCGTTGACTACACGCTAGTAAAGCATCGTACTTTTTTAACAGTTCACATTTCTCACGAAGACTAAAATTTTGACGCTGCGTTCCTTTAGGCATTTTGAACGTATGTGTACATATGTTGCACGCACGAAAGAAAATGAAAAATGTACACCGCGCAAACAACATAACTCTGAGCCACTTGGGATTCCCGGAGCAAATGCACGACTATGTATTCGTCATGTCCACTGCAATTTTCGAACACCTGTGATTCACGAAATGAATAGAGGACTTATTCGTTACATACACTGATGTAACAGATGGGTCCTTTATTCATTCTCGGGATTCCCAGATCAAATAAACAAGGCTAGCGAATCGACATGCACATCCATACACATATGTATATGTACATGATGCTGATTTGATGAGTCAATAAACCGGCGGTTGATTCATATAAGCGAAAAACTTTACATTAGTCGTCATATAAATGGATTGGGCATTCACACTTTGAGTCATATAGGCGGCTGATTCATATAACCAGTGATTCATATAAGCGGAATCTACTGTATATATATATATATATATATATATATATACATATACATATAGAGATAAGGAGGGCCACTACGGGGATCTCGGAAACCTTAAGAGATACAGATTTGGTTAAATGGGAGAAAAGTTGCGTAATCAAAGGTCTAAGAACTTGCGTTTAGATTTTCCTGAAAATTTTTTTAGTTTTGAGAAATTTTGAAAAAATAGAATTTTTCGATTTAACAAACTTTTTTTCCTGGCGTTAATATTTGACCAAGGGCAAAACCAATGACACTTCTCCACAGCAACTTTTAATGCTGTTTAAAGCGGCTTTGTCAGTTTTTTAATCCAACGTTTCGTCTTTGCGGAACCATCATAAATTTAATTTTTTTAAATACGGCCCTAATGTATTTATATTAGATTCTGAAAACCTTTCTAATGCGAATTCAACGACTTATCATACTTTAATTGCGGTTGCGTCATTTTTTCGACCTTAATCAAGAAAATTCCTAGTACTGACCTGTACCATTTTTTTAAATTTTTTAAGAATAAATGATTCGTTATGCTCATTAACAGTTTATTTCATTTGCATAATAGCAATACAATGGCTACATTAGAAAAAAACAAAGAACAAATCAAATTAAATTAACAGAAAACAACTAAGTTTAGAGCATATGTTCGAAAAGATTTCCATTATTTTCTAGGCACCTTAGCACCTTCTCACCGTCGATTCGAACACCCTAATAAGGATTTGTGGAGTAATATTGGTAAATGCTCCCAGAACTAACCCCCTCAGTTCTTCATCTGTTACAAAATTTTGCTGATAAACATGATTCTTACCGAATCCCCATATGAAGAAATCAAGCGGAGTTATATCGGGCCAGGGTGTTTCCGAATGCGTGCTAATGATTTTCTCTGGAAATTTCATTGAAAGATATTCCCGAACGGCTCTAGAATTAAGTGCAGGTGCACAGTGGTGTAGTGGCAAATTTTCCTGTGTGGGAACGCTAAAGAAATATATTTGTCAAATTATAAAGAAATTCGTATTTATATGTTTTCCTAGAATGCCTATAATAGCTAAGAACATAGAATGTATCTGAGCACGCTGAATAACGCCGAATCTTCACGAATTTATTAAATAATATAGATAATCATAGGAAAAATAAAATAAAGAAATATTAACCTTATTTTTATAGACTTAATTTATTATTTTACAATACATCATGAAATAGTTTTATTCAACTATTTTTATATAGATAAAACTAACCTTACTATCATAACTTCATTTTTAAATTTAACATATTCCAAGAAAGTATAATCAACCATTTACAAATAATCCGCAAATGCGTCTTCTTCTTCTTTGCCAGGTTGGTGTTTACCTCTTCGAGCTCTTGTGTCATCAGTAGAGAACGGACGCAATTTCCATAAAACGCAATCGGCAATTGGAATTGTGTATAACGTCGCTCAGTACATCCCGGCGTAATTCAATGAAGTATTTGTTTGACTTACTCGGACACCTGGTCTCGCCGCGATAACAATGGACAAGCCAGCTATTGTATTCCGAGAATATAGTGCCTTTTAAAGTGTTTTCATGAGCGTAGATAGAAGCGGGGTTTTTATAATGTATTTTATTTATTAGTCTATATTTCGTAATATAAATAAAGTGCTGTGAGTAAGTTTCTTGTTTTCATAGTTTTAACTGTTAATTACATCGTAATTTTTGTGATAGATCCTGTTTATATCGTTTGATTGAATCTATTTCTACCAATTATTTCGACGTAAGAGTGTGCATTGAATTTCGTTCAGTTTCAATAACTTACGCACACATTTTTAGTTTTCATTTATTTAGATCTAGAGCATTGTTTAAGTTACTTTTTCAGACATGATATGGAAGAATGTCGAGAACGGCATTGTAAAACAATGGCGAGTTGGATTAACGGTCATACTGATTGTATGTCCATTGTCAGTGATTCCGAAATTTATTACAAAATCCGTAAAATATCGTCAAAAATTCGTCACTTAGGATCGCAAACACATCTGAACTCTGTAAAACTTTTATGGCGGCTAATATTCCATTAAATAAACTTAGCAATCCCACTTTAAAAATATTTCTGAAAAAATATACTGTTCGAAATGTATCAACTTTACGCAAATATTATGTTTCTAGGTGCTATACGAGAACAGTAGAACGCATTAGAAGCTATCTTTTAAATCAATACGTATGGATAAGCGCCGACGAAACGGTGGATATGTTAGGACGCTGTGTGGTAAATGTTGTAGCTGGTGTACTACATCCAACTATTCCCTATTACTCAAATGTAATAGGAACAAGTGCTATAAATAGAGTTGATGCGGAAACAGTTGCTGAAACCATTAAGGAGAATATGCAAAAAATGCTTCATTCGGATGCCACGTACAAAGAAAAAATACTTTTATTTGTCAGTGATAGTGCTGCGTATATGTTAAAAACAGGCAGACTATTGAAGAAAACATATCCTAATATGCTGCATATTACTTGTGTAGCACATGCTCTCCACAGAATCTGAATATATCAGAGACACTTTTCCGGAAGTTGATAGACTTGTATCAACTTTTAAAAAAGTTTTCAGAAAAGCACCATTGAGAGTAGCTCTTTTCAGGGAAAAATTTCCATCTCTGTCACTGCCTCCCACTCCAGTAATAACTAGATGGGGAACATGGCTGGAAGCTACTAGTTATTATGCTGAGAATTTCGATAGTCTAAAACATTTCGTAACACTGCTAAAGGAGGATGTTAGAAGTATTGGTGAGTGCAAGGAGCTCACACAAATCCCAAATTTAAAAAATCAGTTGTACTTTCTTCAGGAACACTTTGGAAGATTGCCAAAACTAATCACTTATTTTGAAAATCGAAATCTCAAATCAAATGACGGATTAACCACATTAGATGTGGCTGTTAATAATTTGAAAAGTATTCCAAATGACTTCGGATGTGGCCTTCGGCAAAAGTTTGAAGCAATTCTTAATAGAAATCCAGATTTAATTACATTGCAGCAATTATGTATGGAGACAATTCCACAAAACCTAACGGCTAAATATGAAGAAATAAAAGAATATTTCCAGTATGCACCTATAACCAGTTGCGATGTAGAAAGGACGTTCTCTATTTATAAGGATGTACTTAATTCAAAGAGAACACAATTGACAGAAGAAAACATTGAGAAACTATTGCTAGTGAATATTAATACTCCTTTACTCAACTTGAACGACAAAATGAACAAATAAAAATGTTCCAATTATAGAAATAAAATTAAAAACTTTAAAAATACAACTTTTCAACAAATACATATTGCAGTGGATTTTTCCTTGAAGAAAGAAACAAAAGAAGATATGAAAATTATTGTATTTATGTATATTTTATTCTAGGGAAATAACTATGAAAATTTAAAATTTTATATAACAATTTATTATAATGTGTATTTTTGTCCATGTCTGTAGGATGCACGGGCCTATTTTGTTATAATAAGTTATAATAATATAGATAGATATATTATTGTTATGTTGATTTATATTTTATATTTAGGTAGGGGTAGCTTGCTGTTTCCTGCTTCATCATACCTTAGAGACAGTAGTTTTTATACAGGTAGGTTGTGTTTTTTAAGATTGGATAAAACTTAATTTTATCTAATGTAAATTTTGAATAATTACGGTGTGTGTTTTTGATAGTGTGTTGATGTAATTTAAAAATTCATTACGTATTATTATGAGTATTTAAAACTTGTAATTTGAATTAAATGACCTATCTGGAGTTTCTTTTCTAATAGTTTTTGTGACGTGACGTATACAAAACTGAATGTATGTATTTTTAATATTATATTTATATCTATATTTGTAGCGATAATTCTATTGAAATCTGAAGCTTTTTAAATTTATAATTTTAGTTTGTAATATTTTGTAATCATTTAAAATATTAACAAAACGTATTAGACTGTTTTTTTTTAATATAGTTTTTGTTCATATAAGTTATCGTAGTATGTTAGGAAGCGGGAAAACTTATTTGTTACATGCTTGATATTGCGCATGATCAATTTTGGATGCGTGCGAAAAATAGAGAAAGTTCTATTTGACGTTTGATTTTTGAGGGGATAAAGTAATTGATGACAGCTAATAAATTTTGTTTATATTTATATTTAGATCTTAGTTCGGGATTCATTTAAGAGTTTTTTTATCTCATGTACAAGTCATTATTTACATGAGTTTTTCTCTAAGTTTGCGGCGTAATAAGTCACAATCCTGCTTTATACTTGATAAAGTAGAATTTTTTTTTCTTTTTTGAATTATATGTATGTGGCGTTAATGTTAGTTTTATTTCTTGAATTAATCCTTATTATTTTTCTCCATACCACATATTCGAGAGAATAAACCCTGAAGATTAAGAAGCTCAAGGAAGGTGACCCAACTGAGACAGTCCGGCAAAACTACTGTGGATTGTGAACATAAGTCAATAAGCAATAAAATCACAATTCACAACAATATGTATTTCGTAATTTTATAGATCACCACCCGTTTGTTTTCCAATTATATAAATAAAATTAAATATTTTAGAAATACAGCCTTTCGCCAGTACTGCACTGGGTGGTAAGCGTGTCCGTTCTCTAGTCAACAGCTGTGCGGTGTCGTCGTAACCATGTCCTGACGTAATGCTCTGGTTTCCATGTCCGGATATTTGGGCCATTCAACTTGATGAACATTAGAGCTGATATGTGCTCGATGGTCAGTCTTGTTCTAGTTGGCGATATTATCAGATTTATATGGCTAAAACCCCGTTCACACTCTGATGAACTGCATGGAATGAGCTTGTAGCAATTCATCAGTGGGTTTAAGTCCTTTGGAATGACCATGCTATTTTCTAAATAATTTCTAAAACTGTTTTTAGTTTTGTTTAAATTCAACCTGAATCTTGCACAGAGCTTTTCGACTTCTTTTTCTCCATATCCAACGGATTTTTCCGGTGGCCAGCTTTTGCTTTCAAGCACTTGCAATTCTGAAAGTGAAATATATTCTTTTTCGTGATTGCTAGTCCCTGTTGATGGTTCGTTGCTGCTTCTAGTGGTGAAAAGCCTTCTATTAAGGTTGTTAATGACACTTGATAGCAACTGTTGGTCATTAATAGCAGTTATTTTGCTACTACTTGTTAAGGGGACACCACAAAAGTTACCCTCGATTGCAGCTCTTTTGGCCCCAAGGCTCTTAGTGCCAGGTTTCTCTTTAAGGCGCTCGAAAAAAGCAATTGACCTTCTTATGAGTTTGTGTGCATAAACTACAGTTGTTTGTCTGTTTTGAAGACATTCTGAAACCATCGACAATTCTGCTAATATGTCATACATGATCGCCAAATCTGACAGAAATTGAGTTGATGTCAGACGTTTAATCAATCCTCTGTACATCGCTCGTTCAGTTGTAGTTCTGTTCTTGACGTCTTCTTGGGCCTTCTTAAAGTGAGAGTGCAAAGCTTGATAGCTATACCAAACGGCCGTAACTGTTTTAAAGGAACTGGATACCCATCTCGTACCCAAAATACGAACAATTTTGTTTAGCTCCAAATCAAGTTCACTAGCACACTCGGCTAGTTCTCGTTGGTTTTTAGGTGATTTGCTATAAAGAGTGTATAGCTTATCCATAAAAATTTGAAAGTGGTTAACAGCTCCCACATCACTGATCGAATTACTTACAGCTAACTCTATCCTATGGTTCATACAGTGTCAAGGAACAATGTTTGGAAATTCCCGTAGTAGCTTTTCTACGACGCCAGATTTTTTCCCTAACATGACACTAGCACCATCACAGGCAAATGCAACTAAATTCTCTTTTAGGTACTCATGATCAAACCCATACTTTTTCAAACAACCTAAAAGGGCTTCAAAAATAGAATCAGCAGTTTGATTAGGCAATTCAATCAGGTCTAAGAATAAGACATTTGGTGGAAGATCTTTGCTGGTTTCACATTTTAAATAAACGATCAAAGTAGATTTATCACTCAAGCTTGTAGATTCGTCAATCAAAATTGAAATTTTACCCTTTTAATCTGATGAGCAATTCGTTTTTTTATCTCATCAGAAATGTGGTTAATGATTTCAGTTGCACTAAATCTAGAGTGTAATCCTACACCAATGTCCACACCATTCATTTTCTGAAGTTCCAAAAGTTCGGAATGGTCAGAAAAAGGTCTATCATTTCTTGCCAAGTAGTAAGCTGATCTAAATATTTTTATGGTAGATTCGAGGTTGGACATGTTCATTTTATCACAAACATTTTCAATAGTTTCCTTATCCGCCTTAGCAGATATGGTCTCAGCTGTCAAGTGGCCTGCTGATTGTTTGTGTAGGAAAATCTTTTTTCTTAAAGAAGTAAGTTGGGCAGACTTATTTGACCCACTGAATGTGATTGTAAATGTACTCCATTCTTTAGAAATTGAAGTACGTTCCTTCTTGAAAGCATTTTATACATTTTCAATGTCAGGTGTTGCTGAAGATGAACTTACAGAAGAACTTACAGCTGTTGCCGGTAAACCACTTTTATAATCTGAAGTCACGGGGAGAGGAATAGAATTCGTCCCCGAACCTGAAGCAGATGCATCTGGATCCTCGTTTAAATGTTGTTTAGTGAAGAACGACAGAAGTGTTTTTTGATTTATCTTCGACGATTCTATAATCCTCTGAATAATTTCACTGACACTGAGTAACTGCGTTTACCCTCCAGTTCGTCTGATTATTTATTATTAACAATTAACAGCGGCTAGAGACAAAACAATGTAAAGCGTAACTGAACTGAACCAGCGTAACGCACAATGACAAGATATTGAAGACGGACATGTCACCTCACGAATGCCGGATGCAAGACTGGGGTGGGGCCGTCACCAGCCCGGTGAACTCCCGAATCGCTGTCTACAATATCCTGTGCAGTCTGTGCACAGTACAAAATGCAAGCAAGGTTATATTTAAATCAGATTACAATGCAAATTCATATTATCATTTAAGATCAACATCAATCGAGTTTACAAATGTTTCTTAAGTATTGTTTTATTATATACAATAATCATTTCATATAAAATCAGTATTTATCAATAAATTTATAATTTTTTCACTGTGAAAAACCAGTGTGGGAACGCCGTTCCCACGCGTTCCCGCACCACTACACCACTGCAGGTGCACCATCTTGCTGTATCCAAGAGTTATGAATTATTGCTACGGGCATGCTATCGAGAGCATCCTCTAAATCGTTTCGCAGCAAATGTAGGTAACGCTCTAATGTTAAGGTATGGTAGTAAATAAACGGTCCTACAATCGTTATACCGAAAATACCAACCCACATATTAAAACCAAAACGGTGTTGATGCCTTGACGTTTTGTTTAAACGTGGATTGGTTCCAGACCAATAATGGACATTTCTTCTATTGAAAATGCCATTATTCGTAATCATACTCTCATCAGACGATTTTATTTGATAAGGAAAATTCATATTCTCTTGACATTTTCTTGTGTACCATTCACAGAATGAACGACGTCGTTCTAAATCACCTGGTCTAAGTCCTTGACAAATTCTGTACTTGTACGGATGTAATTTTTGTTTTTTTAAAATACAATGTGTCGTTGATTTTGGTATACCATTGTTTTGTTCAATCTGCTGGACTGATGTACCGGGATTCTCAGTGACGGCCAACAGAACATTTTGTACGGTTTCCTCATTGCTCGTTTTTCGTTCGGAAACTACAGGTTTTCTAAAAGAACCATATGCTTTAAGGTTTGCTACTAATTTTCTAAAAGTCCTTTTATTTGGCTGCCCCCTTTAAGGATACTTCTGCAAATACATACGGTTTGTAACAGAACAATTTTGGTTGGATGAAGTAAAACATGTCACCCACCATGTGAAACTTTTCTTCGTTAGAAAACATAATTAATAGAAAAAAATTTAAATTATTGCACAAAAAATTAAACACCAAACTAATGTGTCAAAAAACCAACGCAACTGTCAATCCAAATACAACAGTACCACATTTGCTTTCCAAAGCTTGCGTTCGTCTTGGAGATAATAGCGTATCATACATTTGAAAAACGCAAGAAAATCGAAAAAATGACGAAACCGCAATTAAATGATAAAGTATGATAGGTCGTTGAATTTGCAATAAAAAGGGTTTTCAGAATCTAATATAAACACATCAGGGCCGTATTTAAAAAAAATAAGTTTATGATGGTTCCGCAAAGACGAAACGTTGGATTAAAGAACTAACAAATCCAGCTTAAACAGCATTGAAAGTTGCTGTGGAGAAGTGTCATTGGTTTTGCTATAGGTCAAATATTAACGCCAGGAAAAAATAGTTTGTTATATCGAAAAATCCTATTTTTTCAAAATTTCTCAAAAACTAAAATATTTTTCAGGAAAATCTAAACGCCAATTTCTTAGACCTTTGATTACGCAACTTTTCTCCTATTTAACCAAATCTGTATCTCTTAAGGTTTCCAAGATCCCCATAGTGCCCCTCTTTATCTCGGACACATCGTATATATATATATATATATATATATATATATATATATATATATAAAAATATATAAAGATAATTATTTTGTGACCTTTGTATGTTATGGTAGATTCAATTAGTTGTCGATTTAAGGTCTGGTTTTACTTAAATATATATATATTTAAAACAATCTTACATGTTTCGGCAAATGTGCCTTTCTCAATGAATTTATATTTTAAATATATACATTTTTAAGTAAAACCAGACCTTAAATCGCAAACTAATTGAATCTACTATAAATATATATATATTCGGTATATATATATATATATATATATATATATATATATATATATATATACAGGCTGTCACATAAAAAACGCCCCAAGCTGTAACTCTGTTATTTATATTTCGATTTTCATGAGATAGGTACCAAATGAAATGGTTTGATGAATACTATGTTTGACGCTGCATTTACTTTTTTCCAGGGCCATCTTCAATTCCTAGTAGTTGTCAATTTTTTTTTTTAATTGCGCGGTATTTATTTTTTTGCATAATTTAATAGAGATTTTTTCCTGATTTCATTGATGTACAATACTTCCATTTTAATTGTAAATTTAGAAGAGAAAAAAATTAAAACACTCCAAACATTCTCTTTAAGTGACTTGTATTATACTCGAAATAAACTTGTAGCATGTCAGTAAGTTGATTGAAATTCATGATTTATTTCAAAACTGCCAAAATATGCTTGTTTAGTACAGAAAAGTCAAAGATGACAGTTACGTATGCGTAATGCGTTCTTTTTCCAACGCACACTGCAGTATAACACAAGTTACTAAGAGCATATACGGACAGTGTTTTAATAATTTTTGTCTTCTATAGATAGGTACCAAATGAAATGGTTTGATGAGTACTATGTTTGACGCTGCATTTACTTTTTTCCAGGGCCATCTTCAATTCCTAGTAGTTGTCAATTTTTTTTTTAATTGCGCGGTATTTATTTTTTTTTTTAACTAAAATTGATGTATTGCCCATCAATGGATTCAGGAAAAAAATCTCTATTCAATAATGTAAAAAAATATATACCGTGCAATTTGAAAAAACAAATTGACAATCGCTAGGAATTGAAGATGGCGCTGGAAAAAAGTAAATGTACACTCAAACATAGTACTCATAAAACCATTTCATTTGGTACCTATCTCATGAAAATCGCAATATAAATAACAGAGTTACAGCTTGGGGCGTTTTTTGCGTGACAGCCTGTATATGTAGTATAGTAAGTAACATGTTATTGTCTTCTTTTTCAAATAAAATTGTGTCCCGAACTTTTTTTGTTTTTAAATTTATAAATTAAGAAAGGAAAATCATTTGCAATAAATAACGTGGAAGAGATTTGACAAAGAGTGAATTTCATTCGATACATATATTAATGTCAAAACGACGTATGTGGGAAATAGTTTTTAGAAATAGTAAAATACATTTGACAAAATAGGAAAACCAAAAGAAAAACACTGTATTGTAAAAAAATGATACTACATTAATTGCATTGCCATATGGCACAAATTTATAAATAAATATAAAATTCAAAATACTAGAAAAAAATATAGAAAAATATTAGAAAAAAGTAAATAACTGATGGGATGGGGTCAGTATTTTCATAAGTCTCCTTGGTTTTTATTTGATCCAAAATGTCTTTGGAAAGATCATAGTTTTCATAACACTTATTTACCCTGCTTAAACCGCATTGTATATATAGTAAGGCTTTTTTGTTGTATCACAGTTTAACCTATTTCTTAATTTACTTTTAGTCAAGTTTAATTTGCTGAACAACCTCGCAACTTCGGTATTAGAGTATGGCAAAATTAACACTTCTAGTGCAAATTGGACTAATTTTTCGAAAGAACTTGTATCATTTGCATCCTTGTATAGAGTAACTTCATACCAAAAATTTTGTACTTGACTAGAATTAAGCCGAATTAAAATTTCCCGTTACTAGAATTTTACTAGTTACTGTTTTAAAATTATTCATTACTAAATTTTTGCCTGCATGAAGATAATTTGACCGAGTTGGCAACACTGAACCTATCCTTACCGCTCACCTCCAAACCGCGTCGTAACATGGGCGGTGCAGATACAAATACACCCTACCCTTTCTGGACATCTGGTACATTATATATTGAATCTAGCGCGCTAAAATTCTTTCGGGAATGTACACAGCATATCGACAGTGCTGCTTCATGGGTCATGTTTGCTTGGTTGGACTTTAATTTTATTTAAATTATCGATTATTGTTTGTCCTGTTGCAAAATGCACGTATTTTCTAGATAGACATCTAAGTTATTAAATGTCATATCAACTACTGAAACATTTTAAAAATGGTTGTATTTATATCGCTTTATATTTTCCAAAAAATACCCATACAAAAATATTGAATATATATCTTCAAACATAGTGTAAAAACAAGTATTATGTATTATAATTAAAACAATAATAATATATTTTTGGTGATGTGCAGTGGCAGTTAATTTCTCGTCTTCAGTACAAAGATTGCATCGTCTAGCCAATAATATGATTGATTAAGATCGCCTTCGCAGAGGTAAGGAACTCTACTCCATGAAATCAATTCAAATCCCAAAGGATACAAAACATCTATCACTAGACTTTCCACTTGTTCTTCGAACGATGATCCATTTATAGACAGAAATTCTCTGGGTCGGTGATCCTTTGAACCTGTAAAAGATGTCAGTTCTTAATAATACATATTTACTTTTAAAGAGGAAATATACTTATAAGAGGTATACTTTTTAGAATCATTTTCGGAATGGTTTTTTAATGATTTTTAGCAAATACATGTACGTAAGAAAGAAAAGATTGCAAAATCTAAGTTAAATTTAAATATATCTTTTAACATATTGCTATGGATTTTTTCTAAAATAATATTTGAATATTTTAAAATAAATTAATTTTGGATAGAACTGTAGAGATGTAGAGATCGAAGTTGCGGGGAGACGAAATTTATAGTTTGAACAAGAAGGTTACTTTGTGAAATATATTTAAATATATTTTAATTAATTCGGGTTGATTGATTGAAAGTGATTTTGTTATATTGTTATTAAAGTCCCGATATTTATAGAGATAAATTCTCGTTGTATTATTGATGTTTAAATTGATTATGCACCTTCTTTGTTAGAGTCTTCATTTTAGTTTTTGTAAGTATTTAGAATTGTATGACGTCATAAGCATAAATATAGTAACTATATTTCTATTATATTAAAACAAGTAATTAAGAGATTTAATTATTAAGAATATAGATAATACAGTTAAATATTAAAATTATATGTTAATATTATAATTGAAAAGTTTGTTCGAGAGGATTCAAGGGTTTTTGTGCGTGTCGATAGCACACGTGTAAGTTGTTGTTCGCGTATCAGTATCTGGTTATACAGTGTGGTTCTTTGGGGAGAAATTAATATTAAACTTGATTATTTTTAGATAAGTTTTGATCGGTGTCATTTAGAGGATGTTTTCCATTCATTTAGCTGTCAATTTTCAATGAATGTTTTTACCTCAAGTATTTTTGTATAATACAGCATCTTTATACTTTGTAAAGATATATTTTTTATTTTTTTAAATTTTGTATTAAATATTTATTTTAAATTTTTATCTTGCGTTTGTTTCATTTGACTCATTCCATTATTGCTAATTAATTAATAAAATAAGTAAATAAATTTTAGTGAACATTTCACTGGCGCTCAACTCAAATTATAGACACGTCTTTCCTAAGTGGAACCCGAGAAGTTAGAGGTCTCAGATTTGAAGATTTACTGGCTGAGAAACCTAGTTGGGAAAACTACTTGTGGAAAGTGGTGTAACAAATCTTCAAACCACTATTCATAGCAATATGTATAATTTTTATTCTAATATTTGTTTTCTAATTTTGAAATTTTAAACATGTAATACATACTTATACGAGGGTTATTTAATGAGAGAATCACTTCAATGAAATACTTATTTTAGGGGAAAAAATATATTTTATTTTTCAACTTTCTTGTTACAGGAATTCGAATTTACTTAACAGTAAATAAATACGCCACTCATCTCAAAGGTTAGCTTTTTCATATTGAAATGTTAAGTCCTTGCTTGGTTCAGAAGTTTATGGCATTAGCTGTCTCCAATGCTTTTATTCGGCGGTCGCTCTTTATAATGATATGAACTATATTAATAATTTTTAGAGAAATTACTGTAAATGAAGGCACCAGTTCATTCTATGGAAAAGAACAGATTCATCATAATATTTATAATAATAATATATTTATATCATAATGGTTCTTCAAAGTAAAAAATGTTTAAAATAGAAAGAAAACTAATGGTTAAAATCTTAATTTTTAACGTAATCGTGAAACGACAATTGTTTTGCCAGCACAGTGGCTTCATCAGGTACTTACAGCTAAAGAGAACGTTACATAGATAATTATAACAAGTAAATGAATAAAGTTTAAAGTTTAAATGAATAAATTTAACAAAGGTCCGGTTATTTAAATCTAATTGATCGTTAAGTAAATTTTGTGATCGTTTGATTTCATTGATTTCTAAACTTTTCAGTAAATTTAATTTATTGCCTTCATTTTCTAAATGTAGAATTTGAAAATCCTTATTGAAAGTTTGGTTTTCTTCTAATAGATGATTAGCAAACGTGGAATCTTGTTTTTTATTTCTAAACGAAGAACAATGTTCTGCAATGCGTTTTTCAAACAATCTTCCTGTTTGACCAACATATATCTTACCGCATCCACATACTAACTCATAGACTCCAGATTTTTTATTTTTATCTGTTCTATCTTTATTGTTTTTAATATGTTTTGATAAATTATTATTAGTTTTGAAAATCGTGTTTATATTAAGTTTTTTTTAAATACATTGATATCTGTTCATTAGGTTTCCCAGTGCACGTTTGTAATCTAAATTTTGAATTTTGCTCATCCTTTATTACAGAATACACAATAGAGATAGCTTCTTTGAAAATTTTTTAGTCAGCATGTTTTTAATTAGAGTATTTGTGTAGCCGTTATTGATAGCTATTTGTTTGACTAAATTTAGTTCTTTTTCTTAATTTTCTTTGGATAGTGAGTGGGCTAGACAGATGGGCCACATTTTCTACTACCTACAATATTTGTGTAAATCCTTAGATTTAAAAAAAAAATGTTATAATATAATACTAACCTCGTTAATTTTATATTTTTAATTTAGTTTGTAACGTTCTCTTTAGCTGTAAGTACCTGATGAACCACTGTGCTCCCGAAATAAATGTCGTTTTACGATTACGCATTAAAAAATGAAGATTTTAACCATCAGTTTTATTTCTATTTTAAATTATGGATCTACATCAAGTAAAAGCCGAATAAATTATTAAAAAATGTTTAATTAACAGGCTAAATTCTTTTTTCTCCATATTAATATAAAAACCAGCAAATGGTTTAGCTGAAACGATTGTATAAACTTATTTATCTGTCAGATTTGTTTGTAATTTTGATAATAGACATCAGAAACATGGCAGAAGTTAGTAATATACTCATCAAAGTGTTGCCTACTTTTGAAAAGTCACTTTCACGTCAAATTTTGTATATTAATTTATATACGTGCAAAATGAATTAAGAATCTGAAATGAAAATTTTGGAAGAGAAATTTTTAAACTATAAAAAACGGCAAAAAAGACTAACAGGTAAGTACTGAACATCAAACATTTTAAGCAAGTAATCCAGAAATTTATAATAATAATAAAAATAGCTTTATTGCATTTCGCACTATTGTTAGGTCAAATTAAATACTACAAAAAGTACAGAAAAAGAAAAACTGGTATTATATACGTGGTGCTACCCAGAAATTCCCGGAATTAGAAAGTGACGCACGAAGGGATGGTAGTAGAGTTCCATAGTGCTAGTTGGTGTGAGCTACGTCTATACTAAGTTAGTCTGTCAAACGGTACTTTGCTAGGTGGTGGCAAACGTTTTTGTGTTTATATTTGTTGAGTTGTGTTTGAGTTATTCTGCAACACTACAACGTCTGATGTGAAAGGTCAAAGAACGTGCGTCCAATTTTGCTTCAATGCAACGGAAACTCTGCTAAACAAAAATGCTAAACAAGCGTTTGGTGAGAATGCTTTAGGTCAGAGGCAAATTTATGAGTGGTACAACCGTTTTAAAAATGGACGTGTGTAGTTGATGATGAGTGTTCCGATCGTCCATCGACGGAAAACACGCCACAACATGTGCAAGACCTGCAAGACCAAAGGAGAAGAACCCATGACATTTGTAACATACGGCGTATTGTTGCCAAGTTTGTGCCAAGGTTATTCGGCATTGAATAATAACGACACCGTTTTGATATATGCACAGAGCTGATAGAAACTGCCAAAAAAGATGCGAACTTCAGTACCAGAATCATTACTGGCGACGAATCATAAATGTACGGGTATGATCCCGAAACAAAGCAGCAATTATCGCAGTGGAAGATGCCATCGTCACCACGACCGAAGAAAACACGGTAAGTTCGAAGCAACATCAAGTCGATATTGATTTGCTTCTTTGAGGCTGATGGCATCGTACACAAAGAATTTCTCCCACCAGGTGAAACAGTTGGGCAGTATTTGCAAGAACTTGTATTCGCATATGATATAACTTTGATAAAAAAAAAACTTATACGCAAAACAAAGTAGATAAACTTAAGAAGTATACTCAAAGAATCGTACCAGAGATAAATATAGCTAAACCAAAATTTAGTTATCTGGGAAGTGTGCTGGATACGAAAGGCAATTGCCAAAAAGTTATTCAAAATAGAATATGGAATGCACAGGTGCGCGTACGATATGATACGTAAAATAGGGATGTTAAAAGAACTGAAGAGGGACACTAAATTTACAATATTTATTACTAATACTTAGCGCGTATTACTATACGGATGGGAAGCATGGGTAATTACCAAATTTGAATCAAATAAAATAGAAGGACTTATTAATAAATATTTTCGAAGGATCTTGGGAATTTATTAGCCAAATGTAATTACAAATGAAGACTTTTCAATTTATAAATACATGCATACATATTCTGTATCTGTACACATGGAAATATACCTCGTATTTTACCAAGGTTTACTCATCCAAGTATACAGATACAGAATGCGTATGCATATATGTATCACTTGTAACAAGTGCTTAATGCGGCTTACGCATTGATATACTAAATTTCTTTGGTATATTGTCGCCATCTGGCGACGAGTTAATGGAGTACACCAAGACTATTTCTTCTTTACGTATAGGCTTACCTGGTCGAGAAGAAATCGCTATTATTGGCGTAGTCCCTTTTGTCCGTCAGATCTCACGAGTGTATCTGGTGCCATCTGAACAAAATTTGCTATTTATTCCGAAGGGCGAGCTGTTAAACGTCTCTTCAATAACCAGACTAATGACGTCACAAGACAGAAACACGTGCCTTTGGCTGAAGTGAACTTTAGGAATATAAGAGGTGTATTTTCATGTGTTCAGATACAGAATCTGTATGCATATATGTATCATTTGTAACAAGTGCTTAATGCGGGTTACGCATTGGTATACAGTAATCGCTTAACATTCGCGAGGGTTACGTTCCAGAAAAACTTCGTGAATGTTTAGTTCATATTTCTATACGTTCCATGATCTGTTGTTCTTGATTTGTTATAGGCAGAAGGTGATTCTCTTTAACAACCACTTCCGGTCAAAGTTACTTCCAAAATGATGCAATGATAGAGCTTGTCTTCAACTCTCTCAGTGAGGTGTCCATATCTGCGATGCAATCCGCTATGTTAATTTTTTTCCAACTGGAAATCACCGTTTCTTCTGAATTAAGCTCAATCGAATCCAAAATTCGCTTGAAACATCGTCTGGTGTAATAGGCTTTAAAAGCTGAAATTAATCCCTGATCCAGGGGTTGAATTAAAGACGTCATATTTGGGGGCAAAAATACCACATTAACATTAGAATGAGCTCCTACCAGAGTAGAGGGATGTCCAGGTGCGTTATAGATTAGTAAAAGAACTTTGAAGTCAAGGCGCAAAATAGTTCTTTACCTCAGGGACAAAAGAATCATTAAACTACTCCTGGAATAAAACACCGGTGACCCATGACTTTTTATTAGCTCGCCAAAAAACAGGTAACTGATTTTTATTTTTTCCCTTCAATGCTCGCGGATTTACGGACCGATATATTATCCTCGCCTTTACCTGAATATCACCTGAGGCATTCACACAAGAGAAGAGAAACTCGATCTTTTGCCACCTTGAAGCCTAGAGCTAACCGTTCTGTTTTGGAAAAGAAAGTCCTATTCGGCATTCTCTTCCAAAACAGTTCCGTCCAGGCGCGGCTCGTGATGACGTATTTGGGAGTGCATGTACAATGGTGCGAGTGCCTCGTGTGTTTTCGGTGTGTACTAAGAAAACGCTACAGTTAGTACACGAGAATACACGAAGCACTCGCATCATTGTACATGCACCCCCAAACACGTCATCACGAGCCGCGCCTGGTCCCGTCTCATTCGGATTAAACACCTGTTGTGGTAGATATCTTATTTCTTGAATTATTTTCTTATCTTCTCCGGGAAATTTTTTGCTGCCTCATGTTTAGCAGACGCCCGATTCGCCGGTCAATTTATATTATGTAAATTATGCCTTTTCCTGAAATTTTCAAACCAACCTTTGCTGGCCTAAAGGTCCAACAATAAATCAGAATCTTTGTTTATACGATCAAATATTTTTTAGCCTTAGCTCTTGGCAGAGCAGAACTGATCGGAACATGCTTCTGAGACATTTCCTCCAACCAAACGCTTAAAGCATTTCTGTCTCTTCAAGAGATTTATTTCGCACTTGAGAATCAATTTTGGCGCTGGTAGGAGCACTAGCCGCGACACTCACAAATAATCAAATCTAAAGATCGCGAATGTGGAATTCTTCCGCAATTTAATTATCGCGAATGATCAAAACTCGCGGATGTTAAAAACGCGACTGTTGAGGGATTCCTGTACTAAATTTATTTGGTAAAATGATGACCTATCGCGTAGTACTCATCAAGAGCAATTAGAAATAACAATCACTGGCAGAAAGTGGAGATGGATTGGATGTACAATGAGGAAGAAAAACCGAAGTATTATTAAGGAGAGATGGGAACAATGTGAAAGTGAAACGACGAAGAGGCATACCAAGGGAGATATGGAGGAAAGCAATGGTGATGTGCCCCTATTAATAGCTATTGCTTGAATAATAATTAATGGGAGTTTTAATTATATTTATTATGCTGATTATATAAATAATTCATTTGAGATGATTAGTAATTTAAGCGGCAATAACAAAAAGTGCACAGATTCCATTTTCGTCTACTCCTATTTCTACTACTACCCACTCCTGTTTCTTCTTTAGTTCACTCATCTACATTGGTAACAAGAGGGGGGGGGGGGGTATTCATTAATTCGGTTTAATATGTCTATAATATGATATAATTATTATTATCTATTAGTACAATAACGATATTTATGGCAGGATTGGAGGCTAATTTTGTTTGATTTAAAAAAAAATTATTGCCTTATCTACTTTGAGTCAATCAGAGTTGATGATGGCAAGGAGCGAATAAGAATTGGAACAATTTGAAAAGGTCAGCGTTAAATAAAAGAGAACGGAACAACCTTGTCAAATCAATTTGTAACATAGAACCAACTTAAACGCAACTCTAGGGAACAGCAGAAATGAAAAAAAAGACCTGATTAAGAGCATTAGAGACGCTCTAACCCCAACAAAAAAAGTTATGGTACCCTTCTGACTCCTGCAATTATTAGAAAGAACAGAAAATTATCCTCATACAAAAACATCTTCCATTAGTTTATTAGTCAGCTGAGAGAGTCAACACTGGCTGTCACATCATAACATTTGTGACATTTATATAGATACATACTATCGAGCGATCAAGATAATTTGTAATCGAGTCAACCTTGAAACCGAAATTGTATGTCGTAAATACATTCGTCCTCAGTTGCATAGTTTACATTAACTGTTGTTATTTTAACTGTCAACTGACATTTTACTTGACGTTTGTAATGTAAGTGCAGTTCAAGTAAATACATACGATTTCGGATTCAAGGTTGACTCGATTACAAATTATCTTGATCGCTCGTTATATGTGATGTATTGAAAATCTATACGTATAAGTGATGCCATTCGGGATACGAGAACATAGACCGAATTAGGTTAGGATAAGTGGATTCTGTTACCTTGATTTGGTCAAACGTCCTACATACAATAATACATATTCCAATTTTCAGAGAAGCATTATATATAAAATCTTAAAGAATATTAAGACTGTTTTGTTCAATCACAAGCGAATTAACTCAACAAGAATATCTTCACTCACATCAATATCTCACTCAATATCAATATCCCACTCACAAGCTTGATAAGCATTATGTTCTTCATTTCAGGCTGCATGTGATGAAAGCAATGGTAATGCTTTTCTGTTATTTCAGAAAATGAGAACAATATTTAAAACGGCGAAAATAGGACTGGATTAAGTGTTTGAAATCGTGAGAGGATTGCTTCGATACAAACCAGTATTTTTTAATTTTGCTTTGATAAAAACAATTCGGATATTAGATAATAATTTATTCCTATTTAACAATAATTACGTAATTGGCAGCAACAAATTAGTAACATTACCTAAATCAAAAGCAATTTATTGCCATTGTTTTATGTAATAAGTAAAAGGAACGACGAATATAATTTTGAACAATTTCCTACCTGATTCCACGTATTGGGAAAATGGAAGAACTAATGCTAAAAGTACTACGCCGTCCGCTTTGAGAGAACTTGCAATATGGTTTAATAACTGCAAAGGTCGATCGCAGCGATCCAATACATTTAAACAAGATATAGTGTTGAATTTTCGCCCTTCATACCAGCTGTCTATCGGCAACACCCTGCAAAGAAATATAATATTTCAATATATATCTTATATATGTACTTTATATATGTATATATGACAATATATATATATATATATATATATATATAGTTAATTATTTCGTGACCTCTGTATGTTAAGGTAGATTTAATTAGTTGGCGACTTAAGGTCTGGTTTTACTCAAAAATGCATATACATATTTAAAACAATCGTCTTTTAATCTTCGTTTTACTCAAAAATGCAAATATTTAAAACAATCTTTGAGAAAGGCATCACTTGCCGAAATATGTAAGATTGTTTTAAATATATGCATTTTTGAGTAAAACCAGACCTTTAATCGCCGACTTATTAAGTTTACCTTATCATACCAAGGTCACGCAAATATTATATATATATATATATATATATATATATATATATATAAGGTAAACTTAATAAGTCGGCGATTAAAGGTCTGGTTCATTACTTCAAAGTATATATATTTAAAACAACCCTACATGTATTTATATTTTGTATTCCCTTGATAAAGGCATATTGCCGAAACATGTAGGGTTGTTTTAAATATATATATACTTTGAAGTAATGAACCAGACCTTTAATCGCCGACTTATTAAGTTTACCTTATCATACCAAGGTCACGAAGATATTATATATATATATATATATATATATATAACAATTGATAAATTATTGGAGTTTTTCGGCTTTTATATGAAATACATATTTACAAATTTCAAATTAGAATGTATTTAATTGCAGAGTAAGTGGGGATGTAAACATTGCTGTCTACAAATTACAAAGCAAATCATACGAAATTCTTTTTAATTGAAAAATATGGTCTACGTTGGGACTCGAACCCAAGTCTACAGCTTGCCGGGCTGTCGCTTTTACTACTAAGCCACAATAGACCCAGGTTCAAGCTATTTAGAAATGCATTATAAAGTAACAGTGTTAATGAATCAGATGTCAGTTATTGAATGTAGATGTCAAGTTGAAAGCAGAAGTCAGTTTTGAAAGCTCATGTCAGTTTTGATAGCAGATGTCAGTTAGTGAAAGCAAATGTCAGTTAATGAAAGCAGATGTCTGATTTGAAAGCAGGTGTCAGTTATGAAAGCAAACGTCAGATTAGAGAGCAGATGCCTAATCTGAAAGTAGATGTGAGTTATTGAAAGCAGATGTCAGTATTTAAGAGCAGATGTCAGATTTGAATGTTGGAAATGCTAATTATTACTCCATAGCTATATGAGTGTTTCCTAGCCGTTTTATAAACGGCTAAGAAATTATCTAAACACTTATATATATATATATATATATATATATATATATATATATATATATTTAAGTAATATACAGACCTTTAATCGCCTACTGATTAGGTTTACCTTATTATATTTATATATATATATATATATATATATATATATATATATATATATATATATATATAGTAAATTCAATTTTTTGGCGATTTAAGGTCTGGTTTTACTTCAATATATATATATTTAAAACAATCCTACATGTTTACATGTTTTTTGATTAATATACTCATATATATATTTTATATTCCTTGAAAAAGGCAACATTTGCCGAAACATGTAGGATTGTTTTAAATATATATATTTTGAAGTAAAACCAGACCTTAAATCGCCAACAAATTGAATTTACCATAACATACAAGTCTATAAGTTGTGGTGGATAGTTGTTATCTGTTAAGATCGTTATAATTTTCTTGATATCTTTTCTGTATTGAGTATGTGATAGTTTTATTGCTCTATCAGTCAGATTATTTATAATCATTTTATTGAATACTGTAGGTGCATTTGAGTGGTAATTCATACATCGAAAAGAAGCTGTGGGTTTATTATACCAATTTGTATAAATAGTACCCTGTCTATCATAGCTTAAAGACCAAACAATTAAAAAAAGAATCCATCAAATATACAACACTGCAGACACCTATAACAATTTAAACAATGAAACAACATATGTCACGATTCCATATGTTCCACAATTATCAGAAAAAATTAAATACACTTTAAAAAAATATGATATAGCTACAACATATAAACTTAGTAATACTAATAAACACCTATTTTCAAAACTAAAACCTAAAATAGAAAAAAATCGAGAAACACATATCATCTATAAAATACCATGTCGCGATTGCGATAGTTACTACATAGGCCAAACTAAACAATATTTATACAAAAGAATACGAACCCACAAATACTCTAAAATAGACAAAACTGCTTTATCTACACACAAACTACAACGCAATCACCATTTCGATTTTGAAAACACACAGATAATTGATAAAGAACAACACACAATGAAAATAGAAATTAAAGAAATGATTAGTATTAAACAGGAGAAAAATTCCGACAGTTCCGTGTTTGGATCCCTGACTGGCTGTCCGAGTAGGTTTTCGTGGTTTTCCTTCACGTTTAGGGCAAATGCCGTCAGCTTAACATCTTAAGCCGCTCCACGGGCGCATACATAATAATAACTCATGCCTTGCCATGCCCCGTTTTTGTTGCCTAACTATTTTTTTAATACTAAGGCATTCAATTTGCCAAAGAATATGAGTCCCTAGGGTACTTACTTTTGACTAAAGGTACACGCGGATTCCCACTTCGCAAAAACCACCAATAAAACAACTGCCTTGGGAAGGTGTAGGCGAATGTGTGGAAAAAACTGGGTCCCAAAATAACTCTATGGCTGAACACGAGGGTAATTAGATCCATGATAAGCTGTGGAGCAATCGCACGGTGGCCAAATACTAAGCAAAAGTGAATTAGTAGACAGCTAAGTGACATGCAAAGACTAGCATGTCTAAATATCACAGGTGCATATAGTTGCGCTGGAGGTGATACTAAATCTAGCCCCTCTAGATATTCATATACAAGGAGAAAGCCAGTAGCCTACAGACTAATGCAAGGCCAAACACCTGTAAGCCAAGTCTATGGCACTAACCATAATAAATTGAGAGGAGAACTCCAGGCAGATTCCATTACAGCGAAAGTGAGTGGTGTCATAGTTAAAAAATTCAACTGTGATAAGACATAAAATAGTAATTCCAGATGGGGGGGTGTGAAAAAAGGCCGAACCCGTCCAGGAAAAATCTATCTGAAACACTGACGGCTTTAAAACAGAAAAAGGTGTTGGAGCCGGAATATAGGACCTCAAAAAAGAACAATAATCTAAGTGAGGCTAAATAGAGATACTACAGGATTTCAAGCGGAAGTAGCTGCATTGCGTCATTGTGTTGGAGAAATTAATAGGCACGGTGGAACAAATTGCAACATAGTCATCTTCTCCGACAACCAAGCAATGTTAAATGTACTGGATTTAGTACAAGTTAAATCCGAGCTTGTATTATATGCGATTGTGTGTGTGTCCTAAAAGAGCTCGGTGATCTCAAGAAAGTGAAATTAGTCTGAGTCCTGGGGCACGAAGGCCACAAGTCTACTGAGAAGCGGACGAACTGGTTTGACAGACCTTGTCCACAGTCTTCATAAGCCCGGAGCCTTCTATTGGCATTGCAAAAATAATTATGAAAACAGTCATGAAAAAGTGGGCTGAAAATAGATCTAGAGAAAAGTGGAAGAATTCCCCAGGTCAAAAACAGGCAAACAGTTCTTTAGAGAATATTCTCTTAAGTTTACAACGGACCTACTGAGTAGAGGCAGAAATTTTGTTATTGTTTATTTATTTATTTACCCAACAGAATTATAATTCCATTTTTAAGATAAAGCTAAAATAAAATTGTAAATCATATTACATAATACATCACATCAATAATATCACATAATAAGTACTAATAGTAACTATTATAAATACTAACTCTTCCTGAATACAAAAAATATAAAAAAGCATAAAACAAAAAACAAGAACATCCAGCAATTAAGTCAATAACACTACAATGAATATTTATTGCAGATGTCATAGAGAAGTCGTTTGAAGGTCAACAAATTATGGAAGTGTATGTTAATATCCAAAAAGACCTGACTGATGTTGCTGTCCATAATGTAGATAGGAGACCAGAACAATACATTTGTTCGAGGAAAAGGAAGATAACAAGTACAGGAAGGACTTGCGAAGAATGGTGGAACAAGAAAATTAACGAAAGATACACAGTCAACTTGTACAGTCAACTTCGTTGAGAGGAAGCCTATGGAGGAGGTTAAGGCTGGCTGCAAAACGTCTAAAGGAAAGGGACAGCACGTCAAAGCTAGGAAGGAGTAGAGCATGATCGAAGCCTCTATGGGGATAGATCCCGTCTACCTTAAACCACATGTACTTCAAAAATTGTCTTGCTTGATCAAATGGATAATATATCAAGCTGCTATATTTCAAACGTAATCTCACTAATGTGTTATACAAGGAAGTCACTACGCGCACGTTAGAAAATACACAACTGTTACGGATAATAAATCCAAGAGTTTTTGCTTAGACACATTGCTGATATGCTCATTGAAAGTCAGTTTCACATCGAAGGTGACACCCAAGTCTTTAATAGATTCGACACGTGATATACTTATACCTCCAAGTTGGTAATTGAAGTTTATAATATTTAATATTTCGTGAAAGGTAAAATCTTACACTTAACGGGACTCAAAGGTAAATTGTTATTTTTGCACCAAGTCTGTATGTCAACAAGCTTGGCCTGTAGTAGAGGACAATCTTTCGAGCTGGTTACTCGAGAAAACCAGAAAGTTATTGGCAAAGAAAAGGTTATTAGACTCGATCTGGTCTGAAAGATCATTAATGTAAGTAATAAAAAGAAGTAGACCTAAGTTAGAGCCTTGCAGAATTCCAGAAGTGGCAATATAAGGTCCACTCTAGCAAAGTCTGTATACGAGTATACGACATCAACCTATGTCCTGTGTTATATTGCAGTTTTAATAAGAGAGTAAAATTTTAGGTACAGTGCAATTTCAAAAATTTTTGCGAAGTTCGATAAGATGGCAATAGGATGATAGTTAAGTAATGTTCGTATCACCAGTATTTAGAACGGGTATGATTTTAGTACTCTTCCAAACAGCGGCAAAAGTTAAGTTAAAATGATAGTAAGCCTATTAAAGGGGCATTGTAAGCTCAACAAACATAGGAATAAAATGGGCTTGACAGAACAAACGATATGTAGATTCTGTCAAGAGGAAGAGGAAATCGCGATCCATGTACTATGCCAAAGCGAAGTTTTAACAAGAACGCGGTTCCTACAAATGGGAGATCAATATCTTATAGCTGATTTATGTTTAAAAGAACCCCAATTTATATTTTATGCTTATTTCCAATTACTAATGTATATAAGAATGGTGTTTTCCTTTTCGACCGTGAATTTAATAGTCGGAAATTTCAAATTTAGGTGTTTTACGAACATGTCCAATTCATACAAAATTCGCGAAAATGTCATCTACGTACCTAATCCAAACTCTTGGAAAATATTTAGCGTTATTTTTAAATTCTACTTCGAGGGGACTCATAAATTGCTGTGCCTTGTTTATGTTCATAAAATTTCTCTCCAAGTTGGAAACAATTTTGTGCAAAGAGTTGTCAATCACAAGTATTCTTTGACTTTTAACGGTTCGATGTTGTTCTTATAAGAACAACATCGATAATTTCCAACAAAAGATGGCTTCTTTCAATTTTTTAGTTAATCAGATGGTAAACTTTCCGTTAACAAAAGAAAAATACGAAAGAGTATTAGATTTCATTAAAAATATCGCGATACAATGGTTTCGACAGGAAAATAATTAATAAGTCGGTTTATTTAAAAAAAAATGGGACTGCTTTCTTCTCAGGGTTCCAAATTGGAAACGTGGTTATTTCTTCTACAAATTTATAAGGCGCCAGTAAAAGAGTATTGACAAATGTTATAATTATATCTTTAAGTTACTTATAAAACTGTTGAAAGGTCAATTCAATAATAATCACAATATAAATTTAAATGACAATTTAATACAAAAATCAAAAAAAAGAAAAAAAATCTTTATAGAGTATAAAGATTAATATTGCATCATTTAACAATATTATAAAGGTAAAAATAACGCACGGAAATGACCGCAGCATGCGTTCAAAAACCTTTGTAAAAGCCGAACAAATTAAATTACAAAGAATATTTTTAATTTCTCCCCAGAGAACAATATAAATAAACTAACTTGACAGCTCGAACAGAACTCTAATAAAACATGCGCACTAACATGTCCAAGAAAAAATGCCCTTGAAATACCAACGTGCTAAATTTTACATTTACAGTTTTTTACGTAGAAATGTTAAAAATCTTCTTTGTTATCTATATCAAATAACTAAGACTAAATCTCAATACGACAAAATTAACACAATAGAAAACACAATATTCAATTCTTTCAAATTAAAAAGATATCTTTTTTTAAAGATAAATATAACTTGCGTAAAAAATATAATGAGGAGACACGTAGGCAAGAAAGTGTAAAATATCAAAAATTACGAGATTACATACTCGTAGAAATATCGGTAATGAAATAAACAACACCAACCAACTAATTAAATCAAATTCAAACCCGACGTTACTTTAAAAAATAATTATAAATCTTTTTAAATAAAGTATACGTTCTTGTCAACTGTTAACTTGTGTCTGAAGTTTACATCAAGCACGTAGGCTTCGCATAAAAAAAATACAGTATTAAAGTTGTCCACATCTAACATACGGCGTGCACCAACACGGCGCATGACGAAACATATTCATGAATACATATGAATATACACAAATATCCAAAATAATATAACATTCATTTTTAAATAAATTTTTACTATTTATGGGGAAAAATCCATAGCACTATGTTTACCATTATGTTAAAGAACTGGGTCTCCAAGTTATTTCGACACAAAAACTCAATAAAATCTCTTCTGGGTAACGCAAAGGACACATGAACGAGAAATCGGGTATATATGAAATTAATTGCCACGATTGTAAATTGAAATATGTTACTCAAACAAAATGCTCAGTAATAACCCGTTATAAAGAATATATATCGTATATTAAATTCAATAGAGCGGAAAAATCTAGTGTTGCTCGTCTTGTGTTAGAAGCCGATCATAACATCACATCATTAAATATAAACAATCCGAGTGAGTTGGACGTATACGAAAGTATTCATAGTATTAAAAATAAAAGTAACTTGTGTTAATAAAAGTGTAATTTCTGAAGTGGTGTAAGTAGCCTCATTTTAGTTTCTTAAAATTTAGTGTATACGTGGACGCCTTGTAAAGTTTTTCGCGATTCTTTGTGTTAGCTTTACTGCGATCCATTTTTGATACTGTAATTATTATTTTTACCTACTGAGGATGGTCAAAATACGAATTTAGTATACGAATATTAATTATGGTAAGGGGTTTTATACATTCTTTAAGTTTTTACTTCACCATAGTCTCCAAAGAAAGACTTAATTGCTAGTAGAATTGTTGAAAAAACAATTCGTGGATAATTAGTATATATTTAATTAATTACAATTAATAAATTAAGTAATTGGATTATACTCGACTATGTACCCCATAAATTACGATATATTCGACTGATTAAAAAAGTCTTAACTAATATTTATCCAACAAATCAATGTGAATAACAGCTGCATAAGTCGCTTAATAATGTTATTGTAAAAGTCATATTCAGTTTATGTTGAAATCGATTTATTGCAGCGCGCACGATACTTAATTACTAAGGCCAAACTAATGAATATTCGTCGATAAATTAATCTACATATAGAAGAACCACGAAGAGAAATTTGTTGCTGTTCATCTGCACATGGTATTGAACTAAGGAGTAATTAAGAAAGTGGAATAGTTAGTAGTCGTTCAGCAGTCCTAAAATGTAACCGTGCCCAAGAGGATAAAATCCGGAATATCTACAGGTGGAAACATATAGTTTCGGGATGAAAAGTATATACAGGGTTAGCAGTCGTTTTGCGTAACCCTGGTAGTAGGGTGCCGTCGTTATAGCGTTCCCTGTTTCTGGTTTATATGCCCATTTCTTAGTACTATTTTTGTTTAATTTTCTTACTATTTCTTGATTTAAATAAAAATTCGTTGTTTTGTTTCTTTTTATTTCATTCGTTTTTCAGCAGCATATATTATAACTAGAGAACGGACGCAATTTCCATAAAACGCAATCGGCAATTGGAATTGTGTATAACGTCGCTCAGTACATCCCGGCGTAATTCAATAATGTATTTGTTTGACTTACTCGGACACCTGGTCTCGCCGCGATAACAATGGACAAGCCAGCTATTGTATTTCGAGAATATTGTGCTTGTTAAAGTGTTTTCATGAGCGTAGATAGAAGTGGAGTTTTTATAATGTATGTATTTTATTTATTAGTTTATATTTCGTAAGATAAATAAAGTGCTGTGAGTAAGTTTCTTGTTTTCATAGTTTTAACTGTTAATTACATCGCAATTTTTGTGATAGATCCTGTTTAATATCGTTTGATTGAAGAGAGTTCATTTCTTAGCATGTTTAGTGTGTTTACGTTTCGACAACTATTTTATTATATAAAATAGTTGTCGAAACATAAACACACTAATTCATTTATTTAATAAAAAGTCGAAACTCCAAGAATTTTATCAACGTTGATATATATACATATAACATTTCAAAAATTTTAGTAAAGAATACGAGTACAACGTTAATTATCAATATTATTATATTATTGCATTATATTGTGTGCAATTTACAAAGATATAGTGTCTTCTCTATGTTATACTAATTAACATTTTCTGTGCTTTGTGAAAGTAGATGATGTAGTAGGTATATGTACCTACTGAATATGGTGCAGTTTCGCTACTTCGAGGAAAGGCATCGAACTGATGCACAAGATGTTTATTTCCAACAGCCAATCCACTAAGTAACGCGTCTTAATTAACTCTGCACTTAGTTTTATGAGTTAAGTTTTACTACGTCGTGGAACTCAATTAACAATCTGACATTAAATGACTTTAATTACTTGAGATATTGTCGATAAGAACCAATCTCTATATTACTATAACCCATGAGCTACTCGGTCACTCGTTCAGATGAGCAATTAAATATTATCACGGATTACGATTTCCACAACAAAATAACAGTATTTATCTGTTGCATTTTATCGCCTTCATGCTCATAAACAAGATGTAAGATGGTACTTAAATTCATAGGTCCATCTCTTCGCGTTAGTGTCTGTGAAATATGGTAATTGTTTTTATACCATTACCGAGATTTATAATTACCTACACATTTACCAGATACATAAATTGGATAATGGGAACAAAACTAGTACCGAATTTCCATATTGCTTATAAATATAATCCTGGCAGAGAGTACTAAGTATAATTTTTAAATATCCGACAGAAAATGCATTTTATTTAATATCAAGTTGTAGAAATGTAGATGTTTTGATTAGTTCGAGTCATGTCTATTGCAATAACAATATATTTCTATTTATGAAAATTTTTATTGAATTAGGAGGACTATTTGACTGTATTAACATAAACAATAGTTTTTGTATAAATAAAAGCTGAAAATTGTTCAAAATAAATTATGCACTTGATTATTAAAATAACTTGCTTTTATAACCTTCGACGTAGATTTTTATGGTGAAGATGAAATGTCTACTTGAAAATAATAAGAAGGAACATCACGCATTTTCGCCTCTACATACAAAGGCTGTTCCATAAGTCATGTTGTATAGTTCTAATACAAGTTTGAATTAATACTGTTAGAAGGTGGAGCCTCCACAAGTTGTATAAGGTTAGACTTGTGGAGGCTAGGGGAAGGGCTAGTAATTGTAAGCACCTAGGTAATTAAAAAACTATACATACTATTGTTACAAAATTCCATAAACATATACAAAATTATATTAACTATCTCACTCTCTAAAAACAGATTTCTTGTGAGTACAGTTTTGAAAAAAAAATGTTGCTTCTGCGTATAATTACACATGGGGGTGGGTAATTATACGCAGGTGTGGGGTAATTGTGCTTATGGAAAATTGTATTGGTTTGGCCTCTAAAATAAAATATAATATAATTAAAAAACTAAAACGTCTAAGAAAATTTTACTAATAAGGTAAAATAGTGAACAGTTAAAACAATTATTTTGTATCGCATAAATCGCATACATATCCTTCTGTGGTGTACCATCCTGAACAAGTGAGTGAGGTCATCTTAGACACAGACTCCACCTACACCAAATTTCGTTTTTGCGATTAATGTCTCCGCATATAACACAAATTTCATTTTCGTCATAATCGCTTTCGTCATCATTACACAAGTCTTCATCAGTTTCATCATTACTTCTTTAGCTCGGCTCGTTAAAACAAGTCTTTATTGGGTGTTGATGTTAATATTTGGGACGATAATGTATTTCTGCATTTTCTCTTTTTAGCTTTCGATTTCAGAGTTGGAAGTGGAGAGATGGTCTGGACAGAAATAATATTGGATTAAATAGAAAGGATCTTCGAAGGACCAGGAACTTCTGCTTCATTCACTGATTCATCGAGATCTTGAATCAGATTATAATGCTTAGTAGCAGCAAAATCCTCTTCTCCAAATTGATTAGTATTAAACGGCCAAATACTAGACGACTTGAAACCTGATTCGGCTTTTTCTATTGTTGTGAACTTTTTATAGGCTTTGTAAAATATTTCCGCTAGTTCATTTGGAGTAATGCGATTATATTGAAGTAAAAATAAGTCACATTCGCTGGTGAATGTTAAATCCAAGGGTTGGATTTTATGGGAACTATGTGGGGGTATAGTAAGTAAAACAATACCGTTTGATTTGCAAAAATCATATATTTGCACAGATATATGACATGAAAGGTTATCTAAGACAATCAGGACTGGATATTCGAGAGTTGGTTTTACAACATTTTTTTAATGTAGCATCCAATGATAAAATAAGTCTTCGTTACTCCATCCCGTTGGTGGACAGGTGTAGATAGCATTTGGTGATCCATCTTTTCCAGTGCAGCTGACATCCTATTCCAAGGGAAGACAAACATGGGTGGTACGTATGCACCAACTGCATTAAAACAGCAAATCACGGTAAATTTTTTTTCTCTTTGGCCTGAAGTCTTTGCCCCAAATTGCTTCACTTCTTTAGTGCCCAATCTCTTTGTAGTAAATGGTCGTAATTTCCGTTCCGTCCACATTGTAAACTTTGTATCCTTTAAAATTATATTTTCTTATTACGTCTTCCAAATTTTTATAAAATAATTTTACTTGACCTTCATTAAAAGCAGTGGTCCTATTTAAGCTGGTTGGCTTAGGTTTTCTTAATGATATTTTCGAGTGTCCTTTCAAAAGCAATAAATACCATTCTTTTCCAGCAAGTTTCTTTTCTTTGTTGAAAGGATGTTGAATATGGTTTGCTTCCGCAAAAGTATAAACTAGTTTACGAAAATCTATCCTAGTGATACCATAAAATAATTTAGCTAAATTCAGTATGTGATTAAATAATTCTTCTGCGTAAAAATTGTATATCTTCCTAATTTAGGCCCTGAATATCTTTTCCTAAAGACTTTTTTTCATTCTCTTTCTTATCGTTGACTCGTGAATCCCAAATTGTTTGCTTGTTTGTCTAATAGAAGCACCATTTTTAATACACGCAATTGCATTTAAGTTGATCTACCGTTTAAGACCCCTTTTCAGTTTTTTTGAAGGTATTTACGTGGCATCTGTTATAATTAAAATACAAATTAGAATTGGCGGAGTAGTTGTGGGGCAATTATACGCAGTGTGGGTCTAATTCCCCCACCGAGTGAGTTCAAATTTCGTTATAATAAGTTGGTTTAAAAAAATAGACAGTATTTCATTAATATACAAATTCAAAAAAATCATGTTAGAGTTGCATTAATAATTTTTTTTTTTAATAACAAAAATTAGTAATCTTACCTCTTATTTTCTATACATAAAATATTAACTGCCGCACAGAAATTTCGGCTTTTCAACGACTACAATTTTAAACTTACAAGAAAACAGAAATCTGTAATCACACATTATAAGTAGCAACGCTAGATGTTCTTTAAGGTATTATTTTTAAAATAAAATGAATAGAACTGCTCACACATAGGTGCGTACATTTACCCGCCGCGGAAAATTACCCGCCTCTCCCCTAATAGAGGATAGATGTCACGAAGAACTGATTTCTGTATTTGAAGAAAATTGTTCATCCATTAGGACTGTCAAGTATTCACAATTGAAACGCAATTCCTTCTTTCTTGTTGATCGATGTTGTTTTGGTTGTCTGATGTAAGTCATAACAGATGAAAACGTGGCTTCCCTTTTTTAAAGGTATCGCGGAATACATATCGAGAGTTAGAGAAACAATTAAATATTTCTGTATCCACTTTACGTAGACTTATCCATCACCTGCGAATTCTGAAGCAGTGCACATTATGAGTATATCATTCTTTAACTGAAGATCAGAGACAGCGGCGTGTTGAATGGTGTTACTGCATGCTTAAGCAACGTTAATCCGGCGAATTAAAATAAACAGCATTTATTGTTACAGATGAGAACTTAATTTATTATTATTATGTTGTTAATAGAGTTTCTGAAGATGAGGAACAACCAGTAAGAAAGTTGAAATCAAGTAGGGAAGATAATGTTATGCTCAAGATAGGAAAACGATATGTCTAAGTGGTTTGTAGAGACATGTTTGCTATATATTCTAGAAGCTCATGCTAAAGACCATTCAATGCCCAGATTAATTGAACTCCTGTTTTTTTTCATCAAGACAATACTGTAAACTATTCGAAGCAAATGAGGATTACAGTTTAATCCACACTATAGTCCGGACTTTACACCATATGACTTCACATTGTTTCCTTACGTGAAAATACAGTTCAAAGGACAAAAATTTCCGATAGATGAAGAATTGTTGGAAGCTTTTGAAAATATATCTAATTTAATGTCGAAAGGGAACGAATGGCTCAATGACTGGTTAACGCGTATGAAGAAATATGTTGACAAAAACGGACAGAACTTTGAAAAAATACATAATTCTATATTACATATGACAGAACTTCTAGTAAAGCTTTTGTATATACATATTGCTATATGCATTCGTTATTAATGGTTGTATTATTATACATTTCTAAACAAATCAGCTTTGAAAGAGCGAGTTCAGGATCCATATATAATTTTACAGAAAATTCTCAGGCTCATTCAGGGAAAAATGTCGTTAACGGTTTAGGAATCACTTCGGCTCAGAGCTCTAGCAGATATTTTACGGGTGGTTAATAGTTTTAGTTGAGCTATCGAGATGACAGATATTGCTAAAGATATCTTATGATATGGTTATATTACTATAATATTATATAGATTATAAGAGACTTGTATCTTGTAATGACATCATATATACATTAAAAAGGCATTGTGATATGCGTTATGCGACGTTACGTCAGCCGATAACCTAAGCGATTCTAGACACGGATTAGACTAGAAATAGCGACAAATGTATAAACACTCAAGGGAAGGATGATTTATTCGACCAGTGATCGTCGTGAAATAAACATCGTAGACATAAATGTGTATATAAATTAATAGCAATACTGTTAGTTGTAGTACAGCGTTACTTATTCTTTCTATTAATATAATTATTTTTAATTACCGTGTGGTTTAATAATTGAATCCGAAAAAGAGATTTATTACAGTGTTGTCAAGTGAAGCAAATGGAGCAGAAGAATCTGACCAGTGCAAAAACTCTGAAACAACGACTAATATATTTGCAAACTAAAATTGAGCCTGGAAACTTCTAGAATCTAAGAGAACAATCTGGAAAACAACTACTGGAAAATTCTAGAAAAGTTTAGAACAAATAGAGCGGAAGAATCTAGTCATTGTGAAAACTTTGGAACAGTGACTAATAGATTCGCACACTCAAATCGAACAGAAGAGCTTGGAAACTTCTAGAATCTTAGAGAAAATTTTGGAACAAATGGAGCAGACTCTAGAACAAATGGAACAGAAAAATTCTGAAAATTCGAGGGCTTTGGAGAAAATTCTAGAACAGCGGCTAGTAGGAAATTCGGAAGCATTGAAAGAAGAAGTCTTTGTTGCTGTGGAAGAGAAAATTGGAGGAAAGTCTAAACATTTAGAAGAAAAGGCTAAGCTTTCGAAGAACATTTTTGACTTTGAGAGGAACTAATAGCTCAGATAAAACTATCTGTGACCAAATCATTCTAATCGCAAGTAAGCCATCAATGAAACTATGCCTGGGCCCATCGAAATAAAAGAAGAAGCTGTGGTTATCTCAAAGATCAGAATCAAGGCACCTAGGCTACCGCTTTAATCATAGCGTTGAGGGGTGATCCTAGTTATATTTTGCAGACATTACCTCCCTAAGAGCACAAAGATTATTCCCAACTTATTAAACGCTTAGAGATGAGATATGGTCATGCGCATTTGGAGCAGGTATACCATATCCAACTTATCGTTAGCCACATTACCAGCGTTTAAAAACCGTTCAATTGTTTTGACACTCTGTTGCGAAAAGTAAGGATATTTAATTCAATTTGCTTTTGTGGAAACATTTTGAGGAATTGATTGTAAATCAACTGCTAGGAATATATCCAATTAGCATCTGCATTTTAAAAGCCGCTTTCAAAATGGGCCATTACAATAAATGTATTTGGTTCGACAGTAAAGACCATTTTGAAACTAAAAACAACAAATTTCAATTTAAAAATCAGGCATGTCAACATATAGCTGCAGAATTGTTATCAGCTTAAGAAAAGAAAATCAATAACTTATAGTCAATTATTAAATATTTTGCTTTTGTATTAAATTTTGCATGGCTTTGCTCTGATGTAGTACTTTGTCAAACGTTTGCAACATTTCAACTGTTGTGAATGTGAAATTCTGAAACAGTTGAATGTTGAATATAAGATTTTCAAATGCTTTAAGGGTGATTAGTAACTGTTAATTAGGGGGTAGAAGTTGATTTTTTCATGGCTATTGTTGAATTTTATACTAGAATGATTTTTGACCATTCATTGTAAAGTAACTATTTTGTTGTTATTTTAAGTATATTCGAATCATTTCTGCCAAAGGATATTAAGGATATTATGTCATAAGATAAACTTATGTCAAAAAAACAAGTTGCATGTCGATGCGATAATTCACATCAAGCTTTGATACAAAATAATACAAATCTGTTTAAAAACAAATTTGTATCTGTATATGCATGGACACACAGTACGTATTTACCAGCTTTTGCTTCAACTACCAGACGCATACGTTTCTGTGTAACCACTTTGTCAATGATAGATTTACGAAGCAAAAGACTATAGGTACACTTGCGGTCATGTAGTAAGTTTTGTCCTATCCGAAGACATCAGATAACCTCATGCCATCTGACGGACAAAACCGACCACGCCGGTGCAAAGTGTTTCTTCTCGAATAGCAAAGCTATTACTGGTAAAGAAGAAAAAATACGCATATTACTGTGAGTCCATTAACTCGTCGTCAGGTGGCGTAGTATAGCAAAAAAACAAGTTGCACGTCGATGCGATAATTCACATCAAGCTTTGATACAAAATAATACAAATCTGTATAAAAACAAATTTGTATCTGTATATTGTTTTTATATAGATTTGTATTATTTTGTATCAAAGCTTGATGTGAATTATCGCATCGACATGCAACTTGTTTTTTTGCTATACTACGCCACCTGGCGACGAGTTAATGGACTCACAGTAATATGCGTATTTTTTCTTCTTTACCAGTAATAGCTTTGCTATTCGAGAAGAAACACTTTGCACCGGCGTGGTCGGTTTTGTCCGTCAGATGGCATGAGGTTATCTGATGTCTTCGGATAGGACAAAACTTACTACATGACCGCAAGTGTACCTATAGTCTTTTGCTTCGTAAATCTATCATTGACAAAGTGGTTACACAGAAACGCATGCGTCTGGTAGTTGAAGCAAAAGCTGGTAAATACGTACTGTGTGTCCATGCATATACAGATACAAATTTGTTTTTATACAGTTTGTATTATTTTGTATCAAAGCTTGATGTGAATTATCGCATCGACATGCAACTTGTTTTTTTGCTATACTACGCCACCTGGCGACGAGTTAATGGACTCACAGTAATATGCGTATTTTTTCTTCTTTACCAGTAATAGCATTGCTATTCGAGAAGAAACACTTTGCACCGGCGTGGTCGGTTTTGTCCGTCAGATGGCATGAGGTTATCAGATGTCTTCGGATAGGACAAAACTTACTACATGACCGCAAGTGTACCTATAGTCTTTTGCTTCGTAAATCTATCATTGACAAAGTGGTTACACAGAAACGCATGCGTCTGGTAGTTGAAGCAAAAGCTGGTAAATACGTACTGTGTGTCCATGCATATACAGATACAAATTAGTTTTTATACAGATTTGTATTATTTTGTATAAACTTATGTGTTTAAAATTAATGTATGATAAAGAAGAATAAATAACTTGGAAATTCTTTTAACTTTACATTGATAAAATCATGAAATAATTAAGATATCTTTAACAGACTAGGCATTTATTAATTAGATGTTATGTTATTACTATATAGTAACAGAAAAATGCATCTCTTTAGGCAATTAGCTTCATGTTTGTGCGATTGAGTTTTAATATAAAATGATAATAAAAATAATAAAAAACAGTTAAAAATATATTTATTTTTTATAATTAGCATTCACTCACTCGAATCCTCTGTTCCTCAATAAATTCTGCATTGTATTGGAAACTTCCGTCACATAAACCCTCTCGTAAGCTCTGGCTAGACGAGCAGTTACCTCCCCATCTCCAGCACCTAGATCAAGAAGCGATTCTTCTAACGTATTGCCTTCCCATCCTAAGAGTTTTAAGAATTGACTGAATGATAGTACGAACATAGATCCTCGTTTCAGCCATCTGAAATAAGAATGAGATTTTAGTTTCCATGAAATTTAAATTGATATTAAATCCTATAAGATACATTAACATGCAAATGTTTTATTAATAAAACGAATACTTTTCCTATTTTTTGAACATATTATCGATTATGATATGAGGATATAAAATATATTGTTGAATAATATAAATATATAGATGCCGAAGAGGTTAGAAATAGTGTTTTTAATAAAGATCAATAACTACATGTTGGCACTATGTTAGCTTAATTAATTGTTAATTCCGTGGGCGTTTCAGGATTGAATTTATTACGGTATTGTGCGATGAGATACAAAATGTTAAGTGTGCTACGTATTATATTTTATTGTATAATAAAATGAAGTTTATTTCTTATTTTTAACTAAATTACATGTATAGTATGCATGTGTTCCTACTGAAGAGAGAAAGTTTGTTAGATTGTAAGCTCAACAAACATATGAATAATGTGCTTGGCAGCCTTTATGTAATATGCACTCGTGAGGAACTAAGGGACAGAACATCTCGGCAAAGATATATTGGATCCTACGAGAGTACTCAAATTTTCCCTAAGGAGGATAATGGCTTTTAGCGAGGACACGAGACTAACAGAGTGGAACTAAGTTTGCTTAATTTAGTACATGAGATGCATTTTTGTAATTTAAAAATCATTCCATTCTTTCAAACTGTGTCATAGGCACTGGAGAGATCTATAAAAGCAGCGGATGTTTTCAGGCCCTTCGGAAAACCTGCTTCAATGTGTGTTGTTAAAGCCAAGACTTGACCACAGCAGTTCCTTCCCGTTCCGAAACCGGCTTGCTCCTTATTAATAATCTCGTCGACGGTGGGCGCTATTATATTGTAGATAAGCCGTTCTAGAAGTTTATAGCAAACAGATAACAGAGAGCTTCCAGGATCTTCGGGGACTCACCAGGTTTTAATATTGGTAGGATTCTTGCTTTCCGGAAATGTTAGAGATGTCTCTAACATTAAGACACTGTTATAAAATTTTCTCAACTATTTTCGGGTATCCATTCCAAGATTTTTGATGAATTCAGGAAATACATTGTATTGTCTCCACCAAGAGCCTTTCTTAACTTGAAGCGAGCAATGGCCAAATTAATTGCTTCAGTAGAAAAAGGAGATGACCATTCCGAATTCTGAGCGAGACCAGAAAAGGTAACCTTAATTTGTGTTTTAATATCTCTATCTAACATTTATTTATTTGTCTTGATGATATATAATTTCCTCTGTATTCTACTTTGCTATACAAAGTATGTAAATACAACTTTATTGAACATAATAAGTATTATGCGTGATAAGATCTCAGTAAAAGTAGAGAAGAAGAGAATATATTAATTATTTTAAAATACTATATATTTCCTACGGCATGGAAACTCGATCTCACTAATCGACAAATAAAATTGAATAAACCCCACTACGGGATGTATCGTAAGAAGATGGTAGAGGTCTCGTTGAAACGTCGAGCAGCCGACGATTCACATATATACGGTACGCATATAGCGAGTTCTTCTTGTATCATGATTTACACATAGGTATAATGCATTTATTTTTCTTCTTTTAGCTTTTTATCCCTATATGTAGTTAGCTTTACATATAGGAATAAATATATGGTGCACAGTAGGCAACCAGTTATACACCAGTGACGTATTTGGACGTATTTTTCCAATTGTCAAATATTTCTGACTTTTCATTCGTACTTAAATCTTAAATTAAATACATTTTATTGAAAAATACAAAATTTATTTAAAACAGTTAATTATTCTAACAGGCGTATACCCTGTGCGAAGACAATTTTAAATATTTTTAACAAATTTTTAAGTATGAATCAAAAATCAGAAATATTTGACAATTGGAAAAATACGACCAAATATATCACTGGTCTATAACTGGTTGCCTACTATGCCACCATACATTTATCCCTATGTGTAAAGCTAAAAGAAGAAAAATCAATGCGTTATACCTATCTGTAATGATAAAAAAGGAACCCGGTTTACAAAACACATGTACTAATAAATTAGAAACTAATTACACTTTTAGTACTAAAATTAATACAAAGAATAAAATGCACTCCCATACAAATATGTTTTTGGTTTAGATTTAAATTTAGGATTCGATAAGGTCTTCAATTCATTAAGTAAGTAATTTAGAATCTTGATTCACTCATATATTGTGGTTCTTTGTATTTTAGATCATTTGGTTTTAGGGGAAAGAAGAAACTGCTAATAATTATTTTTAACTTAACTACAAAACTACATGGTAGGATAAGTATTTTAGAATTTACATACAAGTCCTCGCTAAAATTAAACAGTTTGTTTGACACGGGTAAGCACTTGACTTTCATAATGTTGTCTTAAATTATTTACGTCTTTATTGAATGTTATTATTGCTGTTTTATTGATATTCAATTGTAAATTGTTTTATATAAATCAGTCATTGCGCTACATTAAATAATGTTGTGGTCATTTATCAAAACATGTAATATACGAACTTCATCATTTTTAGTTTTACTACACATACTTTAACAAGACAGGAAAAATGAACAAAAATAGAAAAGCAGAAATTTGAAGCAAGGTTAAAAAAGTGGAAAATCGAAAGATGTAATGGCCTCTACACTATTTTTTTCCATTTTTTCTGCCTCTTGCTAAAATTTGGGCCTACGACTTAATCCTTTGCTCTTCAATACTTTAGCTATTTCATTATCCCAGATCATACGGGGTCTGCCTTTCTTTTTTCTCTTGTCGTCGCATCCCATACTTTCCAAATCTATCTTCTATAATCCAATCTTCAATATATGATTGTGTATAGCCAACAAACAAATATTAAAGTTGCCAAGAATATTATTTTTTAAATCGTTATTTTTGTTTTGTTACTTATTTCCTTATTGTCGATAAAGTCTTTCTTAATTTTATGCCATAGTTTTATTGTTTTCGTTATTCTATTGTCGATTTTTCATCTAGTTTGATGTATAAATATTATATACTACAGTATTTTAATTTTGTTTTACAATAGTTAAAGGATGTCTGTGATTTATATATGAAATTTTACTATAGTAAATTATTTTATTTATATATCTTCATTACTATCTTTTAATCGCTCATGCTAAATGTGTATAATTTTGTGAAATTTAACGAACCCTAAAATCTCATAAGTTTTAAATATGGCATTTTTTATGGTCGTACGATTGCGTGCAGATTAAAGAAGAGGGCTACATATCAACTGCGCAAATGTAGCCAGTATAATAATTAACTGCACGTTATTATGCATATAAAATAAAATTACAATATAAATGGTTCAATTAAAAAACTACATGCAATTTAAAAATCAAATAATTTCCAATAAAACCGTTTAAATCTTAGCAATATTAGGATGATGCGTGTCAGACGCTCATTCAGGGCAGTTTCGAAAACTGATTTTTGTTTAATACAAACTATCGGAGTCTTTTCTTTACGTCGACCAACTTGCGTTGTTGGGCTTTGAAGGATTGGTGTTCGAGAGAAAAGGTGACTGGTTGCTTGGAGGGCTACATGTGTTCTGACATGTTCAATTAACAACCACCCGTAGGGGAAAAGATCAAGTCACTATTTTATAAGAAGTGTTTACGTTTTAAGAGAAGAAATTGACTTTAATGTGAGCATTTCAGTTGCTTGTAATAAAGTTTATCGTTCTATACTAATAAATGTAATTCTAACATTTCTAAAATAATTATAGTAATTTCGTTAACAGATCTTAACTTAATAAAGCTTATTGGGCTTATATGTTATTTGTTTTAGGTGTAAACTTAAGTTTAGATAATAATTTAAATAAAACTGGAATATCTTAGTCGAATGTGTTTTTTAAAAATCCGCCTTTTTTAATTTTAAAATATATTCACAAATATTAACTAGAGACCAGACGCATCAGGCCGAAATTACGATAGACCATATAAATAGTTTATAACATCGCTAAGTATAACACGCAGTTATTGAATAGCACTATTCATTGGGTTAACCGCATCTGTTTTTTGTCGTTGAATTGTGACGTAATTACTTCAATATTACAGTTAAATTTCTTTTTTCATGGGCGTAGATAGAAGCGTGAGGAGCTTTTATAATTTATTTTATTTATTAGTTCATATTTCGTAAGATAAATAAAGTACGGTGAGTTAGTTTCTTTTTTTCATTGTTTTAACTGTTAATTACATACTTCGTAAGTTTTGTAATAGATCCTGTTTAATATCGTTTCATCTAATCTATTTCTCCCAATTATTTTGACGTAAGTATCCAGTGAATTTCGCTCAGTTTCAATAACTTACGCATACATTTTTAGTCTTCATTTATTCAGATCTAGAACATTGTTTAAGTTACTTTCTTAGATATGATATGGAACAACGTCGAGAATGGCATCGTGAAACACTGGCGAGTTGAATTACGGGTCAAGCTAATTGTATGTCCATTGCCAGTGATTACGAAAGTGCAAAGTCTATAAAATATCGTTAAAAAATTCCAAGAAATCGCACGTAAAACGTCACTTAGCATCGCAAATACAAACACAAAAATTAGACCCGTTGGAATTTGACAACTTGAACGAAGAACTCTGTGAAACTTTAATGGCGGCAAATATTCCATTAAATAACAGCAATAATAGCAGTAGAACGCATTAGAAGCCATCTTTCAAATCAGTAGTTATGGATAAGTGCCGACGAAACTGTCGATATATTAGAACGCTGTGTGGTAAATGTTGTAGTTGGTGTACTACATCCAACTATTCCATATAAAGCATATGTAATAGAAACAAAAGTTACAAATACAGTTTATGCGGAAACAGTAGCTAAAACCATTTACGAGAATATGCACCAAAACGACAAGTACAACGAAAAAATACTTTTATTTGTCACTGACAGTGCTGCATATATGTTAAAAACAGGCAGAGTATTAAAGGAAACATATCCTAATATGCTGCATATTACTTGTGTAGCACATGCTCTTCACAGAATCTGTGAATTTATCAGAGTTTTCAGAAAAGCACCATAGAGGGAAAAATTTCCATCTTTGTCACTGCCTCCTTCTCCAGTAATAACCAGATGGAGAACATGGTAGGAAGCTATTAGTTTTTATGTAGAGAATTTCGATAGTTTACAAAATTTCGTTACATATTTAAATGAGGATGCTCGAAGTATTTCTGAGTGCAAGAAACGAATACAAATTTCAAATTAAAAAAATCAGTTGTACTTTCGTCAAGAACACTTTGGAATTTTGCCAAAACTAATCACTTATTTTGAAAATCAAAATCTCAAAGTAAATAATGGGTTAACCACATTAGACGTGGCCTTTGGCAAAAGTTAGACGCAGTTTTTAATGGAAATCCAGATTTAATAATATTACCGCATTTGTGTATTCAAAATCTAACTGCTAAATACGCTGAAATAAAAGAATATTTCCAGTATGCACCTATAACCAGTTGCGATGTAGAAAGGAAGTTTTCTATCTACAAGGATGTATTTCACAAAGAGAACAAATTTTACAGAAGAAAACCTTGAGAAAGTATTGGTAGTTAATATTAATACTCCTTTACTCCATTTAACTACAAAATGAACAAATAAAAATGTATTTCGTATTTTATTGATCACCATCCGTTTGTTTTCCAATTATATAAATAAAATTAAAAACTCTTTAAAAATACAAATTTTCAATAGTGCGCTCGTGGGCGATGAGTCATCGGCCTCTCGTGTCCGGTCCCTAATAACAATATATATTTAAATAGTTTAATACGCTAATTTGTTTGAACAATCATTACATCATGAATTATAAAATATATCATAAATGAGTTGAATAGTTTTAAGCCAGTCAAAATATTTTAGAGAACAATAAATTATATAAAATAAACTTCATTGGTTGACTTCGCAGATATTTCTTGGTGAAACATTCTTGTAATAACTTGATTAATTATTAGAAAATAAAACACTTGGCTTAGTTTCACGACTTCTTTAATTAGATATACTAACAATTGTTTCGGCTATTAGGCCATTATCAAAGAGCTATCTAAAACTAAACTTACTCTACTTAAGGTTAACTTATATACCTGTGTTCATTATGGGTGGGAGAATGAGGGTAATTGATATTTAAAATTGCATCGATATAGGGGGTATTTATGAATTCTAATTATGTGTTTGTGATAACTCGATTTTGTTTTTGGGCTTTTTTAATTTCAAGAATCTCTAATATATTTAACTTTTTACTTTTTACTACATTATGAATGAGGTTACAGCTCTTTATATCGGGTAAGTGGTTCTGGTCTATACAATGTTCTGCGAACCCTGTGTGTTTAACACTATATTTTATATCTCTAATATGTTCTGTTAACCGTTTATTAATACATCTGCCACTCTGTCCGATATAAATAGCTTCACAATTCTGGCATTTTATGGAATATACTCCTGATTTATCTAAGTTATCTATTTTATCTTTAGTATTATTCAACAATGTACCTAAATTTACTTTATTTATCCACACTATGTTAATGTTGAGTTTCTTTAGTAATTTGTTTATTTTCTGTGTTATGGGAGGGATATAGGTGATTACATGCCAACTAGGTTTCTTTAATTCTTTTATTTCTGGGTATAACAATTTTTGAAGTATTTTCCTTTCTTTATGTTTTATCAACTTATCGATGATATCTGGGTTGTAACCATTATTTTTTGCTATTATTTTAATTGTGTTCATTTCATTATTAAAGGCTTCCTTATTTAGTGGTATACTTATTGCTCTATGTTTATAGCTATGGAAAGTTGACATTTTAATTTTTTGTGATTGATTTGCGCTAACGTGTACTATATTATCCGAAAATGTTGGTTTTCTATATATTTTATATAATAACTTATTGTCTTTTTTGTGTATTGTAATATCTAGGAAATTCAATGTGTTATTGTGTTCTTTTTCTATAGTAAACTGTATTTTGGGGTTTAATGTATTAAGTAGTGTTAGGAATTCTGTTAATTGTCTATCGGTTCCCTTCCAAATACACAGAATGTCATCTACGTACCTAGCCCAATAATGTATTTGTCTTGTAACGGTATTATTAATCTTAAATAATCTTTTTTCTAAGTGATCTATGTATATATTAGCTAACAATGGGCTTAGTGGATTTCCCATAGGTAACCCATCTATCTGGCTGTAAATTTTATTATTGAATTTAAAATAATTTTGTTGTAAACATAACTTTAATGATTCTAATATTTCAGTCTTCTCAGTATTATCTAAATTGGTTTCGTTAATTCGGATTAACGAAACCAATTTAGATAATACTGAGAAGACTGAAATATTAGAATCATTAAAGTTATGTTTACAACAAAATTATTTTAAATTCAATAATAAAATTTACAGCCAGATAGATGGGTTACCTATGGGAAATCCACTAAGCCCATTGTTAGCTAATATATACATAGATCACTTAGAAAAAAGATTATTTAAGATTAATAATACCGTTACAAGACAAATACATTATTGGGCTAGGTAGGTAGATGACATTCTGTGTATTTGGAAGGGAACCGATAGACAATTAACAGAATTCCTAACACTACTTAATACATTAAACCCCAAAATACAGTTTACTATAGAAAAAGAACACAATAACACATTGAATTTCCTAGATATTACAATACACAAAAAAGACAATAAGTTATTATATAAAATATATAGAAAACCAACATTTTCGGATAATATAGTACACGCTAGCGCAAATCAATCACAAAAAATTAAAATGTCAACTTTCCATAGCTATATACATAGAGCAATAAGTATACCACTAAATAAGGAAGCCTTTAATAATGAAATGAACACAATTAAAATAATAGCAAAAAATAATGGTTACAACCCAGATATCATCGATAAGTTGATAAAACATAAAGAAAGGAAAATACTTCAAAAATTGTTATACCCAGAAATAAAAGAATTAAAGAAACCTAGTTGGCATGTAATCACCTATATCTCTCCCATAACACAGAAAATAAACAAATTACTAAAGAAACTCAACATTAACATAGTGTGGATAAATAAAGTAAATTTAGGTACATTGTTGAATAATACTAAAGATAAAATAGATAACTTAGATAAATCAGGAGTATATTCCATAAAATGCCAGAATTGTGAAGCTATTTATATCGGACAGAGTGGCAGATGTATTAATAAACGGTTAACAGAACATATTAGAGATATAAAATATAGTGTTAAACACACAGGGTTCGCAGAACATTGTATAGACCAGAACCACTTACCCGATATAAAGAGCTGTAACCTCATTCATAATGTAGTAAAAAGTAAAAAGTTAAATATACTAGAGATTTTTGAAATTAAAAAAGCCCAAAAACAAAATCGAGTTATCACAAACACACAATTAGAATTCATAAATACCCCCTATATCGATGCAATTTTAAATATCAATTACCCTCATTCTCCCACCCATAATGAACACAGGTATATAAGTTAACCTTAAGTAGAGTAAGTTTAGTTTTAGATAGCTCTTTGATAATGGCCTAATAGCCGAAGCAATTGTTAGTATATCTAATTAAAGAAGTCGTGAAACTAAGCCAAGTGTTTTATTTTCTAATAATTAATCAAGTTATTAAAATAAACTTAATTTTTATTGTATATATTGAGAGAGATTCTGTCAGGGAACAAAATATTTGTAAAGAATATATTGAAGAAATATGCACTACCATTGTAGTTCAGTAAACAAACATAAGTATTAAATCAAACTAGAGTCAAAGTACTAGAAACAATTTTTTTTGTAGTGTGGTAGATTTTACAAACGTTTGATATGTCAATAAAACGACATTTTAGAAATGAGCGTGTTGTGGTAGTATACAATACAATTAGTAGCCAAATAAGGAAATGTGTATATAAAATTTGATTATGCTAAATTTAACATAAACCATTGTAAGTTGTTTGAAGAACACTGTGCTTTCGATCCTTAAAATCGAACCAATTAGTATTGTTCGTTATAAGTAACTAATGCGATGTTGTAATTATAAAATTACTAATTTTTTATCATTATACATAGTACTATTTTGTAGTCTCACTATTCCTATGCCGATGGGTACATCAGGGGCGATATATATGTGATAATACTATATAAGAGTCTAAGCAGACATAAATTGAGTGGAGAGAATACGGTTCTGTACTCAAGGTAATAGTATTTCAATTGGCGTAGTTAAACACACATTACCATGATCAGTAGCTGGATGGGTGAAGGGTGAAGGGTAAGGAAAAAGAAGAATAACAGATTTAAAGAGGGAAAGTACTATACATAGTACTTTTCTGTACACTAACCCTAAGAATTCCTACACCGTATAATGTCTTTCTTACCACACTGCAAATATATATTTACACATGTTCATGACGGGAGCGTGACTTTACTATGAAGTACTTGTTTTAGGTTAAAATATATTTTTAATTTTTTATTTCTATTTGTTAACATAATTCCCATCCAATTTTATGTACATAGCTCCACGATTTTCCAAATTTTTAAACCACCTAACAAATAATGTTTCGGAAGTTCGTCAAAATACACATTCGTTGCGGAGGAGATGATACTTACATCGTAATTTAACCCTAATCTCTATGCAGCAACAGTTTTTTAAATTTCGTAACAAGAAAACATTACTCGGACCTAGAGACTGGTAAAAAGGGTGAATAAGGCAGCAATTCGTATCGCAATTTGAAATTAAGCGGTTGCTAATTTATGTTACAGAAGTTTTGGGAAAAAAATTAAATTCTTTAAAATAAGTATAACATAATTCATTTAAATTAACACTTTACCGACAGTTTATCTTATATATAAATTTAAAAAATCTACATCTAAAATAATAACGGAAAGCCATGGTTTTCAATGGTACGCAGTTTTTGACTAACTTGTCCCATCATGTTTTGGAAGACTATATAATTTTATCTTATCTTTTGATATATTCTACGCCTTAGTTGTGCTTCATTTTGAGCTTCCCATTCACTATCATATACAATTCTGGTCAATATTCCCCAAAAATCTTCGATTGGTTTAGCGTGTGGTACATTTGTCAGATTGTTAGCTTTTGGGACATAATTTGTTTTGAGCTTCTAATCATGTCGTTTTTGCATAATGAGAACTTGCTGAGTCTGGCCAAAACATTATTTCATCAATAAATCGAAGTAATTTCGGTATACACCCAAACTAGAATTTTGTGTTGAATTTTTTTGCTTTGTATTTAACATTATCTGGACAATTTTCTACATTATCGGTATAAAAACCATCATTCCTTCGAGTAAGAACGACAGCTTTATTTAGGCACTGTATTGGCCAAGATATGGATTGGGTGATTTCCACACTAGCCGGTGGCAATTGTTGTAGACTAGATTGTCCATTAAAAACATCTGATATATTTTCGATTGGTGGCAGTTGAGTACGTTTTCCCACATGCACTATTCCGTCGAAATGCGATCATTCAAAAAAATAGAATAATTTCTACTCCCACAACTTCTGCCAAATAGTGCTGTGCAGCTAGAATGCTTGAAATTAGTAATTAACGGGTAACAATACAAAAGAATTGATTTAATTAATCAGATCTGCTCGGAACAGCATCCATTATTTTTAACCACCAGAGCATACGAGAACTTAGAAGATGATTACATTTTATTCTATTGCACTTAACACTTATCATAGCTGCCAGTTGCGTTCTCATCGATTCTATTCTAACACCGTTGACACTGATTTTGAGCAGTTGAGAATCGCAACAAAAGTTGCGATATAATGACATATATATAGACTTGTAAGTATTATCGACCGTACTATATTAGTGAATAATTAATTTAACGGGTTAGCGGTTACTTCTTCAGGAGATCTTACACCATTAACAACAAAAGCGATATAATGACATATATATAGACTTACACGATTAACAAAACCCACAATATATTAATGAATATGCCAATAATAAAATACTTACAATAGCAGAGTAAAATTTAGCGAAGACGAAACTAAACATGTAGGTATTGGTTTCACGTCAAAATGTATGTCAAAATGTTAAAATGTATGTGTTTTATATTTTTATTTTTATATTTTAACATGTATATATATTTGTTTTAATATTATACATGTTATAATATAAAAATTAAAATATAGGTGAAACCAATAGCTAGTTAATTTAATGTTTTAATGTAGACAATCAATTTTAACATGTTTAGTTGCGTCTTTGCTAAATTTTAATCTATAATTGTAAGTATTTTATTATTGGCATATTCATTAATATATTGTGGGTTTTGTTAATATCGTGTAGAACCTCCTGAAGAAGTAACCAATGGTTATGAATATAGAGAGTGAAATAAATTTTATTTGACACACCGGTAACTCGTTCAAGTAATATATATTGAAGTGATGCTTAGCCTCTCGTTGGGCTGGCAAATGATGAATCGCTGAGGAGGTGATAATAAATATAATAAACGAGTTCAAAAAATATTAATTTTGAAATTAAAAGATGGGCGCCTTTATATAACTCCTCAAACTGCTCTATCTGTGTTCTAAATTGCCAACTAGTCGGATCGCATGAAACTAAATTAAAAAGCTTAATTAAATGTGAAATCTCAGGCTCTTCGTTAGATCTAAGTTGTTGCTTCCATAAAAGTAAACTATTAATGTTAAGGCTTAAAGAAATAACTCCTACAAGTAAATATAGACAAATAAAAGATTGATATGATAATAAAAATATTAAGTTTATTGCTATAAAAGAAAACTGTAATAAAATAACATGTATAGGAAAGGGTTAAATTTATGAACTATATATAAGTGACGACAAGGTGTTAACAAGAAAAAAAAAAAAGGTTATGTGTGTTACGAAATTATAAAAATATGGATTACAATACAAATGATCTTTTAAATAAATAGGTGAGTACCTTTTAAATTAATGTTGTTACGTTAAAATTGGTTTTTATTTAATATTAATATTAGTATAGGACGTTATAGGTTAAGGTAAACAAAATCGAGAATTTTATTTGTGTATAATTAAAAGAATTGAAAAATTGAATAATAAATACGCTATGTCTTTAGCCAGTGTTTATAGTAAACCTGTTGTTTGATTTGTAGATTGCACGCTTCAAAATGGATAAGTCTTGGCGTTCGAAAATAGTCCGATCGCTGATCAAATTGTTGGCGGTGTGGGTAGCCGTTCTTGATGACGCTATCGAAGTTTTTCTTCGGACTTGGTTCCTAATGCCTAATATCTCCCTGCGTTCTTGTTTGGCTGCTGAATATAAGGTATTGACGTAGATTGACGATAAACAGTTCAGTAGATGGTCTGTGGTTCTTTCTTGATAATATATCTCCAGAATTCCTTGTGATTATGGATGATACTATGTCAATGACGCTTTGTTTTACGTTTATACGTAAAAGTCTAAAAATATCTTGTAGAATATCACTTGTTGATTGTATTAATATTAATGCAGGATACTTTTGATAACTTTTTCACTGAATTAGCGTTTGAATTATTGATATTTTGAGATTTCTAAGATTCGGTCGAAAAAAATGCGTCTATTATTTTATGAATTTCAAAATGTGATGCCGATAGCGCTTGTCTGTTTTACCAAACTTAGCTATCTAATGATGCCAAAAAGTCTCGATGTTTTACCTTATCAACATATTTAAATAGATGGAATTTGACTAATATTACTATTCTTACAGATTTTAAAAATTATTTAATAAATTAACAAGTTAGGTTAATGTAAAACTTAATGTTACAAATTGAGTACTGCGCACGATAAATATTTACATCTGCCAGATGTCAATTTGTAGGCGTGGCTTACTAGCGTCGATATAAATTAAAGATGCATATGAATTTGAATATGTGTTTTTCGCGCTAATATTTGAAATTTGAATTAGAAATAATAAAAAAGAAATTAATGAAAGAAATATAAATATAGAAATTTAAGAAAATAATATTATCGTTATTAAAATTCGTATGCATTTCGACACTACTAATACTTAATAATATCACTTACATAACCTTTTATTACCCTTTTCTTACTTTGTATATCTTATTTTTCCCATTTCAGATGCAGCTCAATGTGTATCCCTTGCATCATTACATAATCCCCGTGGAAAAGACGTCTGAATATGCAAATGAGGATATTCTTTTCCCAAACTAGATACATGAAATGGAAAATAACAACCTTGCTATACTAATCTTATTATATGTGTCAGCGAATTTAAGAATAATGAGTAAAGATTATAAAAAAATGTCTTAATCTATTAACAGGAATAACTTCTTCTATTTTATATAACTAATATTCAAGAAATGTTTAATTGCACTATAAAATACCTTTTTTTTTTCTATTGTGCATATACTCTATTAAATCTTTAGTTTCTTGTTCCTTTTTTAGTATAAGTTTTAGTTTACTTAATTGTTATTTATCTTAATAGTAATGTTGTCTTTGTTTATATTTATAGTTTTTGTATAATTTATTTGTTATTGTTATTATAATCTTTTAATTTACGAGCTATAACATACCTTTCAATAATATTAATAATTTTTAAGACTATATTCATATTCAATTGTAATCTATTGTTCTGATGCGTAATCTTGCAACATCGTGATATGATATCTACCCTTTATATATCCGGTTTCTTCTTCCTTCAATTCGTAAGTGTTATTGCCTAGGATTCTGTTAATAATATATGGTCCTTGATAAGGTTTGAGCAGTTTTCCCATTATTTTATTTTTAAGATTAGAAACTCTTAAACTTTTAACTATAACTCTATCATCTAGATTATATGTCTTATATTTTTTATCAACGGTGTTCCTTTTCCTTTCCCATTTAATTTTCTTAGTCAACAATTTCTCTCTCACTTCCATTAGTCGTTCGTTGAAGTTGATGGCTTCTGGATCTGTCCATGGTCTTTGCGGTGGTTGTCCAGTAAAAATAGTTATTGGACAATGGTTATGAACTGTACTGGGTGTATTGTTTAAGGTGAATTCTATTTGTTGTAAATATTTGGCCCATTTATTGTGATTATCATTTAAGAGAATTCTTAGATATTTTAGAGTTTCACGTATATATCGTTCTGTTGGATTGCCCTGTGGATAACGTATTGATGTATAATAAGTACGTATATTGTGTGAGTGTAAAAAGTCCTTGTATCTGTCACTAGTAAAATACGTCGCGTGATCGGATAAAATTGCTAACGGTTTGCCATATTGTAAGAAATAGTCTGTTAATGCTTGTAGTACAGTATTAGTGTTGCATTTCTGTGTGGGAATTAATTTAATAAATTTGGAAAAGATATCGCAAATCACAAGTATATTTTTATAGCCTTTCGTACTTGGTATTAAATTGGTAAGAAAATCTATAGATATAAGTTCTAAATTATCGTACGTTACAATGTTGTGGCTGATATTTGTGTTGGTATAATTCTTATCCTTCGCAAGTTCACATGTTCGGCAGTGCTTGATAACGCTTTTAATGATTCTCTCGTCGTTAATACAATAGAACGCTTCTCTGAACAGTAGCCAGCATTTTCGAGCTCCTATATGTGTGTAGGTATAATGTAAATAGTCAGTTATTTCCCTCGTATGTTTCTCATTTGTGACATAAACAATGTTCTTACCTATTTGCTTTACAATAAAATTATCTCTTAGTGACATGCCTTTGTAAGTTCCTGTTTCCCTCAAGTGTTGATGTATCTCCATGAATTCTGGACCTGATTGTATTGATAATAGTTTGTTGTTAGAAAATATTCCCTGTTTTTGAAGTTGTACCAAATTTATACAGATATTTTGTCGTTTTACATCCCCGTCTTGTCTGGTTAGAGCATCCGCTGTAATCATTTCTTTCCCTGGTTTGTAAACAATCTTGAATTCATACTGTTGTATGAGCAGTGTCCACCTATATATGCGGCTATTATTTAGTTTACAACTCATAATATTAACTAAAGCTTTATGGTCTGTTTCAAGTGTAAAACTTTTACCAATGAGATAATATCTTAACTTTGTTAAAGCAAATACTATAGCTAACATTTCCTTTTCTGATATTGTATATCTAGTTTCACAGGCTTTAAGTGTTCTAGAAATGAAATAGATAGGCGTTTCGATGTTGTCTTTAATTTGTACTAGTTCTGCGGCGATGGTTTGATGTGATGCATCAGTTCTGACTACAAATGGCAATGTAAAATCTGGGTGGTGAAGTTTTAAATTCTCGACAAAACTTTCTTTTAACTGAATGAAGCAATTTTCATATTCTGAAGTCCATGTCCATTTCTTTCCTTTCTTCAAAAGCTCCAATAAAGGTATAGTTCTTTCACTATAGTGGGAAATGAATTTGCGATAGTAGTTCAATACACCTAAGAATCCTCGTAGTGTTTTTAGGTTCTTTGGTCTGGTGTAATTCTTAATTTCATCAAGGCGTGTTGGATCTAGTAAGATGTTTTCTTTATTTATCACATAGCCAAGGTAATTTATTTCTTGACGGAAAAATTGACATTTTAATAGGTTTAATTTCATACCTTCCGTTGTTAAAGTGTTAAGAATTATATTCAGGTGCTGTAAGTGCTGTTCTACACTCTCGGAAAATATTATTATATCATCAAGATAGTGTAATGCGAATTCGTTGTATTTATCCAATATTTTATGTAGAAATCTAATAAGGGCGGCTGGCGATGTTTTTAAGCCAAATGGGCACACTCTAAATTGATAAACAATACCATTCACAAGAAAACCACAATATTTTCTCGATTCAGGTTCTAAGTTGATAAGCCAAAATGCATTCTTGAGATCTAATTTGCTGTAAATGGGCTTATTACCACATTTTGTTAACAATACATCTATATTTTGCGGCATTTCGAATTCGGGTTTGATTCTTCGATTCAAAGCTCTTGCATCTAAACAAATCCGTAGAGATAAGTCTTTCTTTTGGACTATCACTATAGGATTAATAAAGTAGGTATTAGACTTCTCTATTATGCCAGTCTGTTCTAATCTTTCCAGTTCCTGACTCACTTTTTGTTGATAATGATACGGGATGGGGTAATTTTTGCTTATTAATGGATCTTCGTTATCTATATTTATCGGATGCTGATATCCTTTTGCGAACACTACATCATTATTAATTAATGTGATATTGTTATGTAAGATTGCTATTAAGTCTGCTATGACTGTTGTATATGGTATATTTGAGTTCTCTATAAAATTCTTTATATCTTCAAAATTATTTATTGTATTATTTATTTGGTTATCCATTCTAATCTCGACTACATCTCCTCCCTCGTGACTATTCTTCGTTCCTAGCATAACTTCCATTCTCTCCATTCCAATATTAGTATTATCAAATTCAATTATTTTTCCTTCTGTAACATTATTCCCCTCATAATCTCTTCTATAGCACGGTTCTTTATTTAACATTATATTATTGATTTCTCTCATAAGCACTTCCTTCTTATATAGGTTATAACCTTTTAATTCTTCGTCTGACAATTGTTTCTCAAATATTATTTTATTATCATCTATATTAAGTATACCATTTTCAAAATCTAAGATCATTCTGAGACTTTTAATGCTGTCAATACCTATTATACAGTCGTATTGTAGTTTGTCAATTATATAGCAATGTATGATGTATTTTGATTTGTTGATGAATATTTCCGTAGATAATTGTTTTGTTACCGTCCCCATGCGTTTTCCGTTCGCAGCAATGATGTCTGTCCCTTTTGTTTTTATAATGTTCTTCTCGTATCCCCGTATGTTTTTAGCTTTCTCTGCTTTCAATAAAGTGATTTCTGCTCCTGTATCAATTAAGCAATATAAAAAGATATTTTCAAATTTTAATTTTACAATGGGTAATGTATATATTTGGGTAGTTTGGTTGCCTGCATCTTCTACATTAATGAATTCTTCCGGATTTTGATAAAAAGTAATAGTATCTATCTTAAATGGTATGCTATAGTCGTTTGGTGTTCTCAATTCTGGCGTGTTGACGGACCTGGTATTGGGTCGGTATAGAGGTCCACTTGTGAAATTGACGTTTTTTTTAATACCTCCTCCATGTTTGTACGTATAGGCGACACAGATCGGTGACGTCTACTAATATGATTTATTTGACCACGACCACGATTTCGTATATGGTTATATCCTCGTCCTTGTTGATTAGAATAATTATTCGAATTATTATTATTTTGTTGGTGATCCGTTGAGCGATTATTGTGATTAAAATAATTATTATTGTTATTATATCTTGTCGGCTGGAAGTTAAAATTTTGTCTATTCGGTGGGTTATTTGGTTGATTGCGGTCATTATTTACATTAGGGCTGTAATTATTATTATAGTTGTTATAATTGTTGTACGGTCTTGAAGTATTTTGATTTCTGTTATTATAGTTAGAATTATTGTATCTTTGAGGTGGTGAATTCATTTGATTGTTGTTATTGTTGTTTAAATTTTGAGACGGATGATTGCGATTATTGGGATTGCGATAAATGTGTTGTGGCTGATGGTTATTCTCCGTAAAATCATCTAACCTTCTTAATATGTCTATAAGTGAATCCATATTAGTCACCCTTTGACATATTATAGCTTGAGTATCAGTGTAGATAAAATGATTCAGGAGTTGCCTGGCAATCATTGATTCGTCTATATCATTCAAGTGCTTACACTGATTGTATATGCGAGAGGCGTATGTTTCACGAGAGACTTGTCCTAATCTATATTTACCTGTCAATAACCGTATTTTTGCTCGATTTTGCTGCGTTTCATCCCAGTAATTTTTTGTGAAGAGTGTAACGAACTGGTCAAGAGAATTGCAATGGTCCTCAATTCTTTGGAACCACTCTTGTGCACTATAACGTAAAGTTACACGAATGACCTCCATTTTATGTTTCTCCTCCGAAACATCCTCTAAATAACGTAATAAACAGCTAAGGTACGTCATGGGGTGTACTCTTGTAATGTCCCCGTCGAAATGATGTAGATTTTCTATCTTAATAGAGTTATTGTTAGTATTATTGTAATTTGTTGATGTAAAATAATTCCTAATTTTGTTTTCTAATTGTTTAATGTTAGCTTGCGTATTAGTGTAATTATCATTATTGGTAGAGATTATAGCATCTAAATTTTGTCTAACTGTGTTTATTTCTTGGTTATTATAATCTTTGCATTGACTTATTTGAGTATTAATATCTTGGTTTAACGTTATTTTTAATTGTTCAGTGTTGTCTACATTTATTTTGTTAAAATTAGTCAATTTTGTATTAAATATAGTATTATTCTCTGAAATTAATTTGTCTACATTTTGTTGTATATTTTTAGTTGTAGTTATTAGTCTCTGTTCGGTATTGTTATGTATTTCGTTTGTTGTAGCCTCTAACTGTTTTGCCCAATGTAAGTTCTGTAAGTTAACTGTTTCATCTAGTTTTATTAAGTATTTCAGCTCGTTTTCCTCCATCTTTTTCTGAGCTGTAGAAATCTCAGCTATTTTACCCTCTAAATCTACCTTGAAAGCACTTAATTTGTTGTCTATATGAGCATTATTGAGTTCAAATCTTTCATTAATTTTTTTCGTGTTAGCCTCTAATTTTGCCGATAAGTCAGTACTCAGATTAGTTATGTCTTGTTTTAAGTTATCGTTATTTGTATCCATTTTATTATTAGTATTATCTAATTTGTTAGTTAGGTCGTTATTCATATTAGTTAGTTCTTGTTTTATTTGGGTCATAAGTGTCTGTAACATGTTCATCATCACCTGACTGTTATCTAGTGAACTTACCTCTTCAGATGTAGACGTTTGTGCAACCGGAATGTCTCCCTGTTCAGCCCTGTCTTCTTCCGTAGTGTCCTTTACTGCTTTTGTCCTGTGTCTGGTGTCCATATTAATATTGATTGAATTAATATTATGCAAAGAGTTTATATTGATATTTTTCTTTAATTGTTAATAGAATTATTATAATGAATAGTTGATAAGAAGAAATTTATGATTTAACTATGTATAAACAATATTCGAGACACAGTAATAATATAAGTGGACAAAAGTTAAATAAAACAACGTACATACAAGGTGATATTTCCCCTTCACTAACCTTTCCTATATCCGTAACTACTTCAAAGTCTGGGATGTGAAGAATTGTAGGTACAAATCAGCTGCACTATAGGAAAAATAGGTACACAATTCTACACACAACTACAGTAATAACATACACCTTTCGTTTAAATTATATATGTAAAATAATTTTGAATGTAGCAATTATTTGTCCTAATTTATGTTGTAGTCGAGTTATTTAAAAGAAGCAATCTGGCCTCCACGTTGTTGCGTTAAATGAAGTGATGCTTAGCCTCTCGTTGGGCTGGCAAATGATGAATCGCTGAGGAGGTGATAATAAATATAATAAACGAGTTCAAAAAATATTAATTTTGAAATTAAAAGATGGGCGCCTTTATATAACTCCTCAAACTGCTCTATCTGTGTTCTAAATTGCCAACTAGTCGGATCGCATGAAACTAAATTAAAAAGCTTAATTAAATGTGAAATCTCAGGCTCTTCGTTAGATCTAAGTTGTTGCTTCCATAAAAGTAAACTATTAATGTTAAGGCTTAAAGAAATAACTCCTACAAGTAAATATAGACAAATAAAAGATTGATATGATAATAAAAATATTAAGTTTATTGCTATAAAAGAAAACTGTAATAAAATAACATGTATAGGAAAGGGTTAAATTTATGAACTATATATAAGTGACGACAAGGTGTTAACAAGAAAAAAAAAAAAAGGTTATGTGTGTTACGAAATTATAAAAATATGGATTACAATACAAATGATCTTTTAAATAAATAGGTGAGTACCTTTTAAATTAATGTTGTTACGTTAAAATTGGTTTTTATTTAATATTAATATTAGTATAGGACGTTATAGGTTAAGGTAAACAAAATCGAGAATTTTATTTGTGTATAATTAAAAGAATTGAAAAATTGAATAATAAATACGCTATGTCTTTAGCCAGTGTTTATAGTAAACCTGTTGTTTGATTTGTAGATTGCACGCTTCAAAATGGATAAGTCTTGGCGTTCGAAAATAGTCCGATCGCTGATCAAATTGTTGGCGGTGTGGGTAGCCGTTCTTGATGACGCTATCGAAGTTTTTCTTCGGACTTGGTTCCTAATGCCTAATATCTCCCTGCGTTCTTGTTTGGCTGCTGAATATAAGGTATTGACGTAGATTGACGATAAACAGTTCAGTAGATGGTCTGTGGTTCTTTCTTGATAATATATCTCCAGAATTCCTTGTGATTATGGATGATACTATGTCAATGACGCTTTGTTTTACGTTTATACGTAAAAGTCTAAATATCTTGTAGAATATCACTTGTTGATTGTATTGTAACGTTTGTCTTTACGGGTTCTTAAATAAAACTAACAATAACTTTAGACACACACACTATATTAATATTAAAACGTATAACTAACTATTAACAACAATAAGTACATTTATGTATTCTATATTTATGTAACTATATTTATGTATACTTCGCGAGACTTGGGTATTGAATGTCCCCTATCCCTTCTTCGACGCGGCTTATATATCTCGTTCATATATTCTCGAATGATGTAGAAGGCTGAAGAGAACACCAGACAAGTATGACGCGCCTATTAGTCGTAGGATGAGTCATCACATTGCCCCCTTCTTAAGAATGAAGTTTCGTCCCGAAACATGTCAAGTTTTGATTCCCTCAACCGATGGCGAAATCGACAGGTAGGGCCTTTGTTACATTGTGACGTCATATCGAAATAACAGTCCACGGTTTTATCTTGCCTGGATGGACAGGAATATTCAAGGCGGTAACTGCATACCAGAATTTCCATACCAGTATGTCGGAAGATTACTTCCAACATGCTCCTTACAATTCTCCAGTCCAGGCGGTCCAATCCACAACCCAATTTTGGAACTGCTAATTTCAGAATGTCTTGCTGTAACATTTGTTCGCGTAAGTGGGTCAGGGTCTCCCATAAGGCACGATAGGTTGGCTTTAGGCTCGACAGTTCTTTCGTGACCAAATAAAATATGGGCTGTCCTTCATTTATTATTTGGAGACTCTTCCCAATTGCTGGTCCCTGCTGCCTTAGTTTTTCGATTCTGCCAAATCTCTCTTTAAATTCCCTGGCAATCCCTTTGGCCATTCGCAGATCTCGGGCTACGCAATGAGCAAGCGCGTAGTCTGGCGGCACTGTATACAAATCTTGCTGTTTCTCGATGGTTACTCCAAATCGAGCTTTTCTCGAACCAGAATATTCTTGCATAAAGTCTTCGAAGGTTAGTTCATGGTATTGGCTATCCAATCGGCGTAAGTCAGCGGTTTCGTCATTATTGTCTCCAGAGTATGGGGCTAATCGATTAAAATGTACGACTCTTGGCTTACTGTGAGGTGTTCGCCTGATGCGGTATATTACATCGTTGATCCGCTTCAACACCTCGTATGGCCCCTCCCAATTCTTTTGAAGTTTTGGAGATAGGCCCCGTCGACGTTGTGGATTATACAACCAAACCCGATCGCCTTCATGGTAACCACTCTTCTCGGCGTTGATGTCATAGCTCTCTTTCATTCTGTCACTAGCATCTTGGATATTATGTCTGACTTGTTCATGGATATTATCTAGTCGTCGTCTGAGCGTGCTGACATAATCTTCTCCGGCAAGATCTTCACCAGGCTTGCTCCCAAACTTTAAATCACAGGGCAATCGGAGTTCCCTCCCGAATAGCACGTTTGCTGGTGATTGGCCTGTTGTCTCTTGAACGGAGGCCCGATACGCCATTAGAAATAATGGTAAATGTTCGTCCCAATCTCTCTGGTGTTCGGAGACCACTTTGGATAAGTGTCTGATCATGGTCTTGTTCATTCGCTCTACCATCCCATCTGATTGTGGATGCAAGGGAGTTGTTCTCGTCTTCCGTATGCCCAAAAGTCCACACATCTTTTCGAATAGATTGGACTCAAAATTTCGTCCTTGATCGGAATGAAGTTCCAAGGGTACACCAAAACGGCTGACGAACTCCTTCACAATCACGTCTGCTACAGTTCCAGCTTCCTGATTTGGTAGAGCATATGCTTCAACCCATTTGGTAAAGTAATCCATGACCACTATTATGTATTTATTTCCTTTGTCGCTTTCTGGAAAAGGGCCGGCGGCATCTATGGCGATCCTTTCAAATGGGCTTCCTACATTGTATTGCCGCATGGGTGCACGTCGACGCCTCTGGGGACCATTGCTTCCGGCGCAATTTGCACACTTTCGGCACCATTCTTTCACATCTCGTGAACAATTCACCCAGTAAAATCTCTGGCGCACCTTCTCCAGTGTTTTATGGACCCCAAAATGTCCCCCAGAAGCACCATTATGGAGTTCTCGCAATACCTCTGGTATTCTTTTCTTGGGAACCACCATTTGCATCTTGCGCTCACTTCCATCGTGATTTTCGACCTCACGTCTCAGGAGATCGTCATCCATGGTTATGGAATCCCATTGTGCCCAGTATGACTTCAATTCTCGTGAATGGGGAGCAATTTCTTGCCAGGTCGGTCTTTGCCCATTTCTTTTCCAAGCCCTGAGGACTGCAAGATCCGGATCAGCTTCTTGATCTGCGCGCAAATTGTCAGGTTGCCATTGGTCATCAACAACGGTGGTTCGAAGAGCGTTGGCCGATTTGTCTTCGATTCTGTTGCAATATCGACAGTCTTCTGGACAGGGCCTTCTGGAAAGGGCATCTGCATTTTGATGTTTGAGGCCTGCTCTGTGTTCAATGACAAAGTCATACTCCTGTAGCCTCTCAATCCATCTAGCTACTTGACCCTCTGGATTCTTAAATTGCAAGAGCCACTTTAAGGCGGCATGATCAGTGCGGATCAGGAACTTCTGCCCATACAGGTACTTGTAAAAGTGCTCAATGGTCTTAACTACTGCCAATAGTTCTCTCCTGGTTACGCAGTAGTTCCTCTCCGGTTTGGACAGGGTCTTGCTGAAGTATCCAATGACCCTTTCCTGTCCATCTTGGATTTGAGAGAGCACGCCACCAATCCCGACGTTACTGGCATCTGTATCCAAAACAAACCTCCCAGATGGCAGTGGATAGTTTAAAACAGGTGCACTGATCAACGTACCTTTTAACAACTCAAAGGCCGCTTGGCATTCGTTGTTCCAAATGAATGCTCGATTTTCTGTTAGGCGAGTAAGTGGTTTTGCAATGTTGGAGAATCCAGGAACGTAGCGTCGATAATATGTGCATAATCCCAAAAAGCTTCTTAGCTGATGTTTGTCTTTGGGTACCGGCCATTTTTCCACAGCTTTTACTTTTTCTGGATCCACAGCAATTCCTTTTCCGGAAACCACATGTCCAAGGTAATTTACCTCCTTGCGGAAAAGGTGACACTTCTTTGGACTTAATCTCAGGTTGGCATCTCGCAACCTCTGGAAGACTACTTCCAAATTTTTCCTGTGATCTTCAAAGGTCTTCCCTACCACAATCACATCATCGAGATATACCAGGCAGGTATTCCAAGACAGTCCCCTCAGTACAGTGTCCATGAGTCGCTCAAAAGTAGCTGGGGCGTTACACAGTCCAAATGGCATGACTGTAAATTGCCAGAGTCCTGTACCTAAACTGAAGGCAGTCTTCTCTTTGTCATTGGGATCCATTCCCACTTGCCAATAACCGCTCTTTAAGTCGAGAGTGGAGAACCATTTTGCTCCTGCCAAGGTGTCTAGCGTATCGTCTATTCTTGGGAGAGGATAGCTGTCCTTTTTGGTCACACTATTTAAACGACGATAGTCCACACAGAATCTGGTAGATCCATCCTTCTTCCTGACAAGGACCACTGGTGAAGCCCATGGACTATTCGATGGTTCAATTACTCCTTGGCCTTCCATATCTTGTATAATTTGCTTGGCTTCCTCACGTTTTGCCAGAGGTAACCTTCTTGGTCCTTGTCGAATTGGACTTGCATCGCTGGTATTTATTTTGTGCATTACAATATTGGTTCTTCCTTTCGTACCAGTTTCAGTTTCAAAGACGTCTTCATAATGTTTGATTAAATCCTTAACTTGACTTTGTTCCTTCTTGCTCAATCCTTGACAGGCGGAGTCGATTATCTTGGACAATTTCTCAGGAACCTGCACGAATCCATTCTTCTTCGCCTCTATGCGATGAACGACGGCCGACACTGGCGAACACCACCCCAGAATAGTACCCTTCTTCAATGAAACAGGGTAATGGTTCACATTCATTACCCTTATCGGTACAGTCTTCTGAGTCTTAACCAGCATTTTGGCAACTACTATTCCTCGGCCCACCTCATCATCATCTGCCTTTGGTTCCAACATTGTAACATTTCCGTCCAAATAATCACCTTCCATACACGCCGTCAAAAATGTCTCACTTCTTGCATCCAGAACAACATTCTCTGCTGTAATTACTTGTACATTCCCACAATCTTTCCCATGAAGAAACAATTCCTCATTATTTATTTTTAAAGTGCCTTCTTTCATGTTCAACTGGAAGCCGTAGGTGTTCATGATGTCTAATCCCAAGATTATTTGTTCTTCTATGTCGGCTACGAGAACACGATGTCGGACTGATGTTGGTCCTATGATAAAGTTGACATCCACTTCACCTGCCACAGAAGCTGCTCCTCCAGTTGCTGTCCTAAGTCTCCATTTGCTAGAAAATAACTTTTTATTTCTGGGAATTAAATCGGGTCGCACGATGGTTTTCGTCGATCCAGTATCTAGCAAGCAAGCATAGGTCTTTCTTTCCATAACAGCGTCCACATACAGGCCGTTGGTTTGATGTTGCAGGGATGCGACTTGGCCAGGCGTCTTTGGGGCTTCCTGATGCTGGATCGATGATTGCCCTCGCTCATCGACCCGCTTTAGTTTTCCTGCTGCTCAGACGATGCTTTCTTGGCCACCTTACCACATTTACTACGAACGTGACCAATCTCTCCACAATTCCAGCATCGCAGTACTCTTTTATTTGATTTGATCTGGTTTAGAACTCTACTAACCACCTGCTCCATGAACTCCTCATTTTCCTGCTTGTCAACAGTGCAGACACGAGCATGGTTCCGAGAGGCTTGCTTTGCAGTCTCAAACTCAAGCGCGTGCGCCAAAGCATCGATCAAGGTTTTCGGTCTTGCCAACCTTAATGCTTGCTGCGTATCAATATCCCGGAGACCATCTATGAATGTCTGGACCGCTAGGTGTTCCATGAAATTATCCGGCGCCATTGGATATGCAAGTCGAACTAGACGAGCAATATCTGCCTCAAATTCCTGCAGATTCTCGCCTTTCTTCTGTGATCGATTCTTCAGTTGGGTATGGTATACTTGCTCCAAATGCGCATGGCCATATCTCATCTCCAAGCGTTTAATGAGTTGAGAATAATCTTTACGTTCCTCAGGAGGCAATGTCTGCAAAATATCACTAGCATCACCCCTCAATGCTATGACTAAAGCAGTCGCCTTCTCGGCAGAAGACCATGCGTTTGCTTCTGCGGCCGCTTCGAATTGCGTCAGGTAAGTTGCCCATGACGTCTTTCCATCAAAGGTTGGTGGCTTGATTCTGGTCCTTGAAATAGCCACAAGTTCTTCTTTTATTTCGATGGGCCGCGGTATGACTTCTTCGTTGACCTGCCTGGGATCAGAATGACTCATGGTAGCGGGTAATTTCATCTCGATCATTATTGCCTCTAAAAGTCTAGAATGTTCTCCAATTTTCTCTTCTACAGCTGTGAAAACCTCTTCTTTTAACGCTTCTGATTTATCCGCTAATCGCTGTTCTAGAACTTTCTCCACTTGTTCCAGACTTTTTTCGAAGTTTCTAGAATTTTCTAGTAATTTCTTTTCCAGATTTTTCTCGAGGATTCTAGCGGTTTCTAGGTTTCTTTGTTCCATTTGTTGCATTTGTATTTGCGCATTCTCTATTAATCGTTGTTCCATATTTTTCGCGCTATCGAGATTCTTCTGTTCCATTTGTTCTAGAGTTTTCGCTAAGTTTCCAGAAGTTTCCAGGTTCTTCTGCTCCATTTGTTGCATTTGAGTTTGTGAATCTATTAGACGCTGTTCCATATTTTTCGCACTATCCAGATTCTTCTGTTCCATTTGTTCTAGAGTTTTCGCTAAGTTTCCAGAAGTTTCCAGGCTTTTCTGCTCCATTTTAGTTTGTGAATCTATTATTCGTTGTTCCATTTTCATCAACAGCGAATTCACGTCAGCATCTCCGCCTGGAACTTGAAAGACATAATTCTCTGGATCCTCGCCTTCTTGGATCAACACATTGCGAAGCCGTTGCTGGAGGATCGACTTTTTGCCAGTTGTATCCTCATCCCTCTCTTCTAATTCTCGTTTTAACTCGGACACTTTTAATTCAGTCAGTTTCATTGTGTTGGCCATCACGATATTTAAAATAACGTCTTTCCGCACTGTATATTTATTTAATCGAATACTTAATTAACACTTAATTGTCTACTTAGTTTATTATTTATTAATTAGTCCACACCTGAATACCACTGTAACGTTTGTCTTTACGGGTTCTTAAATAAAACTAACAATAACTTTAGACACACACACTATATTAATATTAAAACGTATAACTAACTATTAACAACAATAAGTACATTTATGTATTCTATATTTATGTAACTATATTTATGTATACTTCGCGAGACTTGGGTATTGAATGTCCCCTATCCCTTCTTCGACGCGGCTTATATATCTCGTTCATATATTCTCGAATGATGTAGAAGGCTGAAGAGAACACCAGACAAGTATGACGCGCCTATTAGTCGTAGGATGAGTCATCACAGTATTAATATTAATGCAGGATACTTTTGATAACTTTTTCACTGAATTAGCGTTTGAATTATTAATATTTTGAGATTTCTAAGATTCGGTCGAAAAAAATGCGTCTATTATTTTATGAATTTCAAAATGTGATGCCGATAGCGCTTGTCTGTTTTACCAAACTTAGCTATCTAATGATGCCAAAAAGTCTCGATGTTTTACCTTATCAACATATTTAAATAGATGGAATTTGACTAATATTACTATTCTTACAGATTTTAAAAATTATTTAATAAATTAACAAGTTAGGTTAATGTAAAACTTAATGTTACAAATTGAGTACTGCGCACGATAAATATTTACATTTGCCAGATGTCAATTTGTAGGCGTGGCTTACTAGCGTCGATATAAATTAAAGATGCATATGAATTTGAATATGTGTTTTTCGCGCTAATATTTGAAATTTGAATTAGAAATAATAAAAAAGAAATTAATGAAAGAAATATAAATATAGAAATTTAAGAAAATAATATTATCGTTATTAAAATTCGTATGCATTTCGACACTACTAATACTTAATAATATCACTTACATAACCTTTTATTACCCTTTTCTTACTTTGTATATCTTATTTTTCCCATTTCAGATGCAGCTCAATGTGTATCCCTTGCACCATTACAATATATATATATATATATATATATATATATATATATATATATAAAGATAATTATTTCGTGACCTTTGTAATATAAAATAAAAAATATAAATGACAGAATATTCTGTCATTTATATTTTTTATATCCTTGACAAAGGCATCATTGCCGAAACATGTAGGGTTGTTTTAAATATATATACTTTGAAGTAATAAACCAGACCTTTAATCGCCGACTTATTAAGTTTGCCATATCATACCAAGGTCACGAAAATATTATATATATATATATATATATATATATATATATATATCTATATATATATAAGGTAAACTTAATAAGTCGGCGATTAAAGGTCTGGTTCATTACTTCAAAGTATATATATTTAAAACAACCCTACATGTTTCGGCAATATGCCTTTGTCAAGGGAATACAAAATATAAATCTATATAAACATTTATATTTTGTATTCCCTTGACAAAGGCATATTGCCGAAACATGTAGGGTTGTTTTAAATATATATACTTTGAAGTAATGAACAAGACCTTTAATCGCCGACTTATTAAGTTTACCTTATATATATATATATATATATATATATATATATATATATAGTTATTACTTCAACATTCTTATTGGCTAAAAAATCAATGGTTTAATGCTCTGAATGAGAACTGGCGATGCTGTAACGAAGAATAGTTCATTAAAGGCAAACAAATTGTGGAATACCAATTTCCGTTCACGGTTTTTCAATTTCCTAAAGTTACCGATACCACATGTTCAGTAAAACCGAAGCGATAATTTGCTACGCAGAACTGCGTAACCAAACAACTTTTGTTCTCGATTCGACTTTTTAGTATTTGTTTGCCCTGTTTGGCACGTCATTGGTTTTGAGTTTCTGTCAAAGTGTGTGGAATCCAATTATTAGAAAGCTTCTGTATGTTTAAATGTTTATGCAAAATCGTGTGTATTGCTTTCATACTATTGCTCACGGATACTTTTATGGCATTTTATGGCATATAGATTTTGTTTAATCTATTCACGCACAGCATCAATTTTAATGACAAAAACAGACGTTGATGTATGCGTTCTTAAGGGTGGTGCGCTAACGTTGAAATTCTCTAGGCAAACTGTAAACACTACTCTTGGATAGTGATTTATTCCCTAAAAGCCATATAAAGTCGATTGATGCTTGTTTCAGTGTTAAATCACATTTGAAGATTTTTGATTTCTTCACAAAATTACTTTCGTTTAAATGCTGTGTAAATAAAACTAGTTAACTTAAGTACACACTGCCAACTGAATTATTGATTAGAAATGATAAATTTTAGAAATATGGCAGTTGAAAACAAGAGTAGATACCAGTAAAACACGACTGGCATAAATGAATTCTCTCAGGGCAATCACAGAAATGTAGAGAAGGGAGAAACTAAAAAATCAAAAAATATAAAACGAATGCGATGTTACAGACATAGTGAAATCTGCGAGAAGGAAACCCCGAGAATGGAACGATGATGTCGCACAGGCAGAGAACGGACGGCTAATCAGTGTCGCGAGAGATGGAAAGACAGTGAGAAGAAGAAACCTAGGTAGATCTATGAAACATTGGGTGGAAAGTTGGATCTCGACATTCACAGAGATACACTAAAAAAAGCGTGAAGAAAAATAGGTTACGAGTTACATAAAAGAAGAAGAAAGAAGAGAAAGATAGTTGAAAACGCGGGTAGCATTTAAATTACTAGATTCGAGAAATTTTTTCAGCAGCTTTCGTATAAAAGCGTGTTGTTAAGCCGACTACGAGAATTTTGTTTTAAAGACCGATCTTAAATGACTATTTTCTGTGAAACAAAAATATGAGAGAACTTTCTGTGAGGTATAATACAACACTTTAATTGTTAGATATCAATCTTAAGGTTCTAGGTACCTACGCAAATTTAAGGGAATTTTGAAAATTCTGGATATCAAAAATTATTTATATTTATTTACTCATTCTAACTATTTCGTGTTTGATTTAAATAAGTAATTAATAATGAAATCTACATATATTTACATTTGTAGTGTCATACTTACGTAGAATATCTAATATTATTTTCTGTACGAATGTAAAAGAAATATATTGTGACCCTATATTTCACGATGTCGCTATTGTTTTCTTCCATCGGAAAAGGAAAACTCCATCTCACATGTGTGCGTTTTCATTAAATTTTTGCTTAGTAACGAGTGGGAAAAGAGCACATACAAAAACAAAATATAACACAATAAAGTGAGGTGCGCGAGACGCAAAGGGAAAAACAGTCAGTCCAAGGTAGAGCCACCGCCCTCAATCATTTTCAATATGAAATTTTTATGTATTGATCGAGTTTTTTTAGCGAACAAGGAGAGGGCTGATTGGGTATGGGGATGCTGCCCTCTTCTTGCTGTCACCTTGCCGGACATTGTCGGTCGATGGATTTTTAATACAATTTTTAGAAAACTAAAACTTTCCACTTTATTGAATTACGTTTGCCGACGTTCCAGTCCGAATATTTACTTACATGGTATATGCTTTACGTTGGTTTCTGATGTTAGTACTTCAAACTAACTTTTATCAACAGAAAATAGTAATAGGATTCCTGATTAAATTAGTAGAATTTATTATTATTTATAATGTCTTAGAGTATGTGATAAATTTCTAAATAAAATGTATTTAAATACATAAGGATATAAAGAAGTTCAAAAATTTGATTCAGTAAAAATATATCTTATTGCAGTGGAAAGGTGTTGAAAAATGTATTAATCTCCTTTTTGTGTAATTCATATATCTTCTTCCTGAGCTTTGCATGAAGCTTCTTAATAAATCGATAAAATATATAAGTAATGAGAGTAATGCAAACATATCTTTGATGTTATGGCACTGTACTTATTTATTTATTTACTGTCCAACAGAATTACATATTTCAAAAACATGACAAATATAACGGGTGTTCAGAAACATTCGAAGTCAAGTGGGCTCTGAACAAAAAATCGTATATCTTTACTTAAGTATCTGATTTGTAATAATTATTGAATGTCAACTGTTGTCTGTCAAAAATTAATCTATCTCAGACATGACTTCATATTTTCAAGGACTACTTTGACTTCGAATGTTTCTGAACACCCGTTGTCAGATTTTCCCAACATTCCAGGATCCTACTTAGTATAAGTTAATATATACGTACGAATGTTTTCAAAACACATCGGGTTATATAAAGAACACGTGTTCGTATGAAATTACAACTCAGCATTTTTGTTAGTATGTACAGTCCGATAAGATTTTAACAAAGAAATTACTTATTGTAAGAGATGTTTGTGGAAAGTTTTGTTTTTTACGAGACGCACCCAGTTACAAAAGAGAAATTGCGAATTTGAAGATAAGCAGTTTCATTGTATGGATTGTGTTAGGTCGCGTATGCCAGCCAGATGTTTTTATTTTAGTTAAGCGTAGATCTCGATGCGAGGCGGTTGAACTTGTGATGTTATAAACACATATATCAGTATGTCGAACGAAAGAAAACGTGAAAGACCACCAATGTTGAACACAGTGAAAAAGTTTATAGGAAAATTTCCTTATTTATATTATAATGGTGCTAAAATTATGGGCAAAGTTTGCGATAAACCATTGATGTGTATACGTTTATCTTTCGTTGAGTTATAATTTGTTACGGACACGCCTTCCTTATAAAACGCGATGTATATTGAAAACATTTGTACATATTAACTTGTACTGAGTAGGACTCTGGAATGTGTGGAAAAATAACAAGTGTAATTATGACTCAATAACACAATCAAAATTCAATTCAATTTTTCTTTTCATTTTATGTTTATATTTGTAAATTATTTATTATTTTTTTTTAATTTTGAATTTCGATTGTGTCATTGAATCATAATTACTTTATTACTAAGTGTTTGTCATATTGTAATATATATTTGTCCTGTTATTGGAATATGTAATTCTGTTGGACAGAAACTAATATACACGGAAATATTAATAAATCAATTACATTTATATTCACATATTCATGCTAATGCTTATTTCTAATACTAATAGTACTCAGTATTTGTTATAATTTGAAGGTAAAAATATCTAATTATTTATGAATTATAATTGTAGAGGATTTGACCGATCGTATGTTCAAATGTATTTTCGGCTGAAGACAGCAAATATAACACAAAAGGAAGAAAAGCAACTTAACAATAATGTGACCTAAAAGGATAAATAGTGATGAAATCAGATCATTCATTAATTGTGAAATTGAGGATATGTTAGGGTACGAAAGTAGAGTTGGATAGTATGGGCATACATTTTGAAGAGAAACCAATGAACGAGGAAGAATTTTAACTGAATGGACCCTAGTAAAAACAAGACAAAGAGGAAAACCGAAAACTAAATGGAAATAACAGGTTAGAAAATGATTTAAGAAAAATTAAGGTGTAAACAGGTCAATCATTTGATATAGCTTTATTTTGCTTTTGTTAAGTTGTGGGGTAATGACTGCAAAGCTTCTATATGTTCAAATGTTTATGCAAAATCGTATGTATTGGTTTCACCCAAGGATGCTTCAATCTCACGGTATGTGGCATGTCGATCTTGTTCAAAATTTTCACACACTGCAACTGCATTGGCAAAAACAGATGTAGATGAAAGATCTTCACTGTATTTGGCCTTGAGACTCGTGCGCCCACATTGAAACTTGATAAACTTACTGTAAACACTGCTGTTCAACGCCAAAAGCCAACTATTGACTATTGCATTGACTTGGTGTTAAATCACGTTTGAAACCTACAGAAACGCTGCCTCCCAGAGTTTCTGTACGAAAAGTAATTCAATTTGCCGATGCTACATACTGGCTACAGTGTTTTCGTAAAATGATGGTATATATGTAGTAGAAGATAGCTTGGCGAAAGCTAAGCAATGGTTTAATAGTAAATCCCTGAATCTACCCTAAACTAAATTACCCTAAATTAACATAAAATGCAACCGCTTTTAGTAACGAAATAAAAACTTATCCAAAACTTTAAGTTTTTTGGAATGCATATTACCAGTGATATTAGCTGGAATTACCATATTTATTATCTCAATCAGCGGCTGGCAACTGCTGTTTATAATATTAGACGCCTAAAGCAAACTGACTTATGCAGCGATAAGAACGAATTACCTTAGCGATCTTCAAAATTGAACATCATTTTGTTGTCGGGTTCATGTAAAACCGAAGATAGTAACAAAGTCGTAAGTGGAATTTCCTGCATAAACCTATTCAAATACCATAACATAGTTATTATACCATTCCTTTTCATACTGCGACATATACTGTGATTTAGCTGTGTTGCCTTAGATATGCATTTTTTTTATATCTCTTGTTTTATATTATTAAAGTGGGCCAGGGTCTCTGGATATCAGGACTGAATTCAGTACGTATCGCCGCGCGCAACGTAGAAAGCGAAGCAGACACATTTTGTGTTAGTTCATCCTGGATCTCGACGGGAGATAATCGAATGTTTCACCGTTACCTTTTACGCGTTCTAAATATAAGTCACAGTATGTCGGGCATACAGAAGTGCAAAAAGTGGCCATCGCTTGATTTAAATTTAAAAAAGTATATCGGGAAATTTCCGGATTTATATTATGATGGTGTAAAATTAGTGTTTAAAGTTTGGGATGAATCGTTATTTCAGTAATCTTATCCAAATTGTGCTACGTAAATAAGGCAAGTGCGTTATATATGACATTTATAATTAAATAAATAAACTAACATTGCTCTTGCCCGATACATACTTGCTTTAAACCCTAATGAGATATATAGTAATATAATATGTATACATATATAAAACTTAGTACTGTCCTGCGTGCAGACAAAAGTGGCCCACTCTATATATTATATATTGTATTTACATTGTATTTTTTCTTGCAAACATTCTTTTGTAAAATTACAACAAATTTTAATTCATTAAGAATTAATTGGGCTTCAAACTTCAATTCGACTAAATATAGCTTCTAGGATTATCAAGAGTTTAGTACTATTTTTCAATTTTTATAATACGAAAAGAATGGTGTTGATATAAAAAGGATATTTTTATTCCAAGGATCATTAAATAATTTGAATTTATTATACAAGGATAATTTAACATTAAATATGTAAATGGTTAGCGTATATCACAGTTATATCAACCTCACCGCCCCTATATTATGCATCGAAAAAGCATTGTATTCAAAGATGCAAGTTGTTCGAAGAGAGACCGCCAAGTCCTCGTAACTTTATAGGTTACATTACTATAGGCATTCCTGTAAGTGGTAGGCACTTGGTTTTGCACTAACTACACACATATTCTCAATAATAGCAACAACAACAACAACGAAGCAACAAGCGAAAGCCATACACAACGGTAAGTCTGAGAAGTGCATGCGTTCCTGTGTGAAATGAATAAATGAACGCACACATTCCCTTTTACAGAAGATCGTCTGGAAGACCAGAAACTGTGAGATCAAATAGCGCGCTGATTACTATCGCGGTCGATGTTAGCGCTCTCTTCTGTCGTATTTACTAGCAAGCACAAAAAACTGTAACCGATTTTAAATTTGATCTCCGGCAGTCTACTACCACAGATATATATTCGTATATAGAATGGACAATAAGAAATCAGTGTTAAAATTGTGTTATATGTACTATATACATACATATGAACGAAGAAAATATAAAATTAAATAATTATATACCAATTGTATTGGATCTTCATAAATCAGGATAAATATAAAAAAATATTTAGAAAGCACATACTGAACGAAAACAGTCTCACAACTTTTTATAGTAAAACCTGTATCCAATTAAGAATTATGCTGTCATTACGGTATCATGTAATTTTTGTTTTCCGAGAATATCTTTAAAAAAATCACTATGAGATTATCAATTTCTTTTGTGAAGTGAATATATTTACATTTTCATAACGTTTACGATAAATGTGTTGCTTAAAGAAGATTTTAAAAATATTTGCTGATTTAATTTACGTATTCAAATTTACGCATATAGAACAAATAGCAAAAGAAAGACGATAATTGATTCGATTGAAAAAGTGAAAGGAAACAATATTACGAAAATATGTTGTAGAAAGTAGAAATCAGAAATATTAGATATGATCGCGAAGAGACAGAAGACAAATTTGAAAATGTCGCGGATGAAGCGAACATTATGCGGCATAAATAAGAAGTCGCCCAGGCCTGGAGGCATTCTTGTAGAGTTCTTTAAATATGCTCCGAAAACATACAAAATGTTATAAAGGTATTGAATGAATGTCAAAAAAATGAACGAATTCCGATAGTGTGATAAACTTGTCTTTTGGGTTTGTTTAAATAAAACTAACGGTAATTTAAAACACACTAAATTACATGTAATAACTAATAATAACAGTATTTATTTCAATATTTATTTCATATTTATACAACAATATCAACACGCAGGCGAACACTCGTTAAATTAATGATCTCCCTCCATTTCGAGTTCTTATATAGGTCTATACACAATCCAGAATTATCCGGACTCCGCTTCTAGGCTTTTCCGGGCGACAGCTGGCATGTTCGGCGTATGAAGTCATCGCCAGACCGTCGCCCGACGTAGTTGCGGATGACTCGTATCACAATAGCTTATATTATGGGAAAAAATAAATTCAGAAAATTGTGGTTTGAGCGTGACGGCTTTTTTTGCATCACACTGCATGGAAGGATATGGAAGGATTAGGAAATAGTTTAGAAAACCGAATTCAACAGTTGAAACAGCAAAAGTGGTACATGGAATCCAACCGAACCAAACTTTTATAGATTAAAAAATGTGTACGACCACGACTCACGTCTATAAACTATGGTTTACAATGAAAGAAAATAAAATCGCCGGTATATATGAATGCAATGAAGGAAGTGTACAGAAGAAGTGCCAATAATGTTATAGGAAACACGGAATTACAAATCCCTTTGATATCAACAAGGATGTAAAACGGGAGTGTTGCCAAATCTGTTTAGCATATATATGAATTTGGTGTCCAAAATAAATTTATAAAATGTTATTCGCAGACGACATAGATGATGTTTCGTGTATGTTTAAACAGTTTATGAGAAATGTAAGAACTGGGGTTTTCAAAATCTTTGAGACTGGATTGGACAAGTATTAAAGCCATCTTTAACAAAATAGGTGCTATTGTTTTTAAAGTAAAATCGCTTCTCTCGAATAAAAACATTAGCAAACAAACAAATAATACGAATGCTTCGATCTTTGGTTGCAAGTCCAGTAACATATGGACCAGAATTCTGGAAGATAAATCAAACTATAAAAAATAGAATAGTAGCAGTATAAAATAACTATTGCCGTCGGTGCTGCATACTCTTTGTCACCCCTTAGCAAAGTACTGTTAGACGGACTGATTTAGTATAGATGTAGCTGACATCATCTAGCTCTACAGAGCTGTATTACCATCCCTTCGCGCAACATGTTCAAATTTCAGGAATTTCTGGGTAGCACCTCGTAGATGAAATACAGAAATTTATAGCCATAATACCTATAATAACGTACAGAAAGTTGCGTGTAAGTCCACACAACTTATTTCTATATATTTATATGAAATGCAATGTTCGTATGTGTGCCCGTTTGTTGGGGATGTTGTTGACTCGTGGACCAAATGTTTGCAATGACTCCGGTTTCTGGTGATGATGCTTCAACGTCAGTTACTAGAATCACGACCCCGATGTTGCTTCACCGTGCACGGGTTGTAAGGCTGTATACACTTTACTATTTAAATCTTCGGTGGCTGTTTGTTAAATGAATAAACGTACTTTGAAATTATTATATTTATTTGCACTATATACATTTATTTTGGATCTACAACGACTTGTGCCTACAAGCAATAATACCCAAGGTTTAGGAGAGTGTCTTAACGATTTTACTAATAAATTAATAAATAAAATATAATTACTAATTAAGTATTAGTAGGTACCACAAACCTAAGTGTGTAGTTTCGATTAATTCCTTTGTACAGTAATGGAGATCTATTATACATTTTTAGTTAATAATGGATGGTCAGAATTAATTATAGTATCTTGAATGCATTCACTGATAACACTAAGCAATGAAACAAGCGGTCTGGTGTATAAAGCAATATATAAATTTGGAAAAATATGCCAAACAGTAATAACCATGGGTAATAAAACGCGTGGTCTAAATTATGATTTAGACCACAAGATCTATAGGTAATAAATAAATTTGTAAATGTAAGATATAGCTTTCTTAGAATTTAAAGAAAGCTCTCCCATTTGAATGTGCTAATAAAAGTATATTATACAGCGGTTTAAACTTGAAAATGTACGTTAAATATTTATACAATTGGAAATGTTTATGTTTGAATTCTATATCCTAGATTTATTTATATTTAATAATAAAAAATGTTTGAAATTAAAATATTACAAAAGGATAATAAATGTATCATCAACACCGTTATAAACTAAAAAACTACTGGACCGATTTACACGTTGTTTTTTTTTTTGCAAAATGATCCGCGTTGTCCAGGTTATCCAGGTCTACAGCTATTGATATCCTCGATCTGTCCAGTATAAAGAAAGTTAGGAGCCTAATAAGATAATATCAACAGTAACAGTACCATTATTTACATGCAGATGGCGTTACGAGAGACAGTACTTAACTTTGTCACAATGACATTAGGGAATGACATTACCTAATCGACTTGCTAATAACATATTTCATACTGAATTACAAAGCGAAAATAACTGCGACATCAATGGATTAAATATATTTGCACGATAAAATATTGAAAAATACTTCAAAAACAAAAACACGTTTATGATGCGGTAATGCGAGTAACAAATGATGAGAGTGGGGATGTATTTCTTAGACGCACCAGGAGGCACAGGAAAAACATTCTTTATTATAGTACTAGCAACGTGCACAAAATAATATAATAATGGCAACTGCATTATTTGGAATTGCGGCGATTCTTTTGGATGGTTGTCCAATTCTACATTTAAATTGCCATTAAATACACAAAACAGTGAAACACCAGCTTGCAACATTTCAGAAATATCGGGAATGAGTAAAGTACTCCAGCAATGCAAGATAATTATATGGAATAAATGCAAATGCAAAAATCGTTGGAAGCATTGGGTCGAAAATTTGCAAGATTTAAATGGACCGGCCATTCGGTGGCGCGCTAATATTATTAGCGGGTGATTTTCGAAAGACATTACCTGTTATTCCACGTTAAACACCGGCTGTTGAACTAAATAACTAATAAATTTTCATTGAAGGCAAACATACGTTTTAAATTACAAAACAATCCTGCTGCAGAGAGTTTTGCGATGCAATTATTGGGTATTGGAAATGGTAAAATTACAATTGAAGAAACAAGAGGCTGCATTAAATTACCAAACGATTTTTACAGTATCACTTACTCACGAGAAGAATTGGTTCAATGCGTATTTACAGATATCAAACAAAATTACAAAAGTCATCAATGGTTAAGTGAACATGCAATATTAGCTGCAAAAAATGTGGATGTAGATTTCATTAAAATCAGTATCCAACATATTGTTATGGATTTTTCCCTAATTAATATTTAAAATTTATTTAAAATGAATGTACAATTATTATTGAATTGTAGTGTATATTTTTGAAAATGTATTTTTATCTGCGTGAGCAAAAACTTGTATTTTTGAAGGTCGGCTTTATGTGAAAGCGATTGCGGGTGATGTTGAGGGGCAGACTAAGTTATACCTATACACAAGAACGTTGTATTTCTCAAAAAAATATATAGATTTTTATATTTAATTAAATTCGGGTTCTGATTGTGTTAATTGGTTGATGTATCTTTTATTCAATTCCTGTATATTGTTAGAGAGTTGTTATTCTCGTAATTTTGATGTTTTAAGATTTAACAACGGGTCTTGCGAGTCTCCTTATAAACTGTTAAAAAGTTTTTTTTGTATTTTATGATATCATAAAAATTTTGATTAATATTATAAGATATTTATATTGTTTTCTATATTGTTATTAAGAGATTTATGATTAGAAGAATTAAATAATAAAGAATATTTTTAAAATTTCTATGTAAAAAATTATTATTGTGAAATTTTATTTCGTTTGGAATTCAAGGGTACTTTTTGTTACATGTGAGCGCGCATGTGGTAGATTTTTATCGTGTTTTCAAGTTTATACAGTTTGGTTCTCTGGGGAGAAATTAAAAATAAACTTTATTATTTTTTTAAAATAAGTTTGATCGGAAGTCATTAGAGGAAGTTTTAATTCACGTAGCGGTCATATTCAGTGGATTGTTTTACCTCTTTGCAAATTGTATAATACACAATCGTTATACTCTATAAAGATAGTTTTTCTTTCTTTTTTTGATTTTTTTGTATTAAATATTTATTTAAATTTTATCTTGTGCTCGTTTAATTTAATAAACCTTTTACTGCGCATATATAAATAAATAAGTAACTTATATTGCTTAATAACTATACACATTGTCAAGACGTTTGGAACCCTGACAAGAAAGAAGTCTCATTGTTGGATATCAACTGGCTGAGTATCCTAGTTGGGTAGATTAGTTGTGGATGGTGGTGCAGTAAATATATAAACCACAATTCATAGCAATATGTTACCAGGGGAAACAGCTACTTACACATCAATAGATACTGTTATAGATCAAGATGAAGCAATAAAATATCCAAATAAATTATTTAATTCACTCGATTTATATGGATTGCCACCCCACATCATTAATCTGAAGGTTGGTGTTCCTATCATTCTTCTTCTGTCCCGTCTTTGCAATGGCACCAGATTGGCAGTCAAAAGATTTTAAACAGTCTCATCGGAGCAACAATTTTAACTGGCAAATTCAAAGGAGAGGGTGTGCTAATACCACGTATACCAACGGTACCAACAGATATGTCAATTCAATTCAAACGATTGCAATTTACAATTAAATTTGGTTTTGCAATAACGATAAACAAATCACAAGGTCAATCATTGCAAGTATGTGGATTGGATTTGGAGAATTCATGTTTTTCTCATGGGCAATTACACGTTGCATGCTCCCGTGTAGGAAAACCAAGGGATTTGTTTGTATATATGCCAAGTGGAATCATCAAAGACATTGAATATCCAAGAGCATTGCAATGAATTTAAAGTTGAATATTGTAATTACAATTTATGTAATCCAAAACACAAAAATAATAATGTATATGTAAATATATAATTTTAACTAAATACAATAATCAAACTTTGAATGCTCTGTAAATAATTTACTCCCTATTAGATCTAGAATCAATTATGAAAAGCAGTTTATGAAATTTGAAGAATTGTACAAAGAAAATTAGCATCGCTTATATAAGAAAATGTTTTAATTATATATTTTCAATAATAACATTCTCAATACAAACAAACCATCTGCTTTATGGATAATTTATTTGTTTATTTATTTATTTAATTACTTGTAAGTTTTTATATAACAAGTGTTCATTTGAAAAGTCAATCTAGTAGCATGTGATTTACTGAGAACATTTTGAAGTATGTCGTGAACTAAAATTTACTACTTAACCTACGAAGTCGTATACTTTGACAGTTTCATACATGCAAATAAATAGCAAATGTGATTGACATTATCAAATGTCATTTGGATTTACGTTTGCGGAACAACAAACACATATTAATATATTTGCGTCTTATTCTATCAAAATTTCAAAGTAACCTAGATTGACTTTTCAAATGAACACTTGTTATAATATTCACTAGTCCTCATACGAATAATTAGTGAAATTCTATTCTCTGATATCCAGCCTAACGACGTAGCCGACCTAGTGGAAACGGTCTATTTCCATTTCCATGATTTTCACTACGAACAAGTGTCTGGTACAGCCATGTGTTCGCCACTTTCTCCTATCGTCGTCTTCATCTTTATAGAGGCGTTCGAAAAATACATCCTTTCTTCCTATACCCAAAGAACAAACTGTTGGTTTAGATACGTTGATGACAAATTTGTTATCTGGACATATTGACGTGATTTTTTAAATAAATTTATTTATTTATAAAATAAATTCCTTAATACCAAACACAGCTCTATTCATTTCACTTTGGGGGAATTAAGTCAGAAGGTTTCCTTCTATTTCTGGAGGTCTTTGTGAATTGATATTGTGATAGTTCAATAAGACATTCTATCTATTGCAAAGCTGCGCATACCGACAGATACCTAAACACTATTTCCCACCATCATCCTGCACAAAAATGTGGTGTCCTTAGTCCTAAGAGCCTTTTCTATATATAAAACTAATTCCTTATCCCAAGAAGTCAACCATGTTACCAATGCCTCAATCAACAACAGCTATTTCAGCACGATATCTAACACATCATGAATTATCACCTTAACCCAAGACCATCTGGTTTTGTTTCTCAATACACGTCTGCCATTCCATTTAATTTATAACAAGTGTTCATTTGAAAAGTTAATCTAGGTTACTTTGAAAGTTTGAAAGAATAAGATGCAAATATATTAATATCTGTTTGTTGTTCCGTAAACGTAAATCCAAATGACATTTGATAATGTCAATCACAAATATCAGTTAGTGCATAAAATAATAGTGCGTCGATTCTGGTTTAAATAAATTGCTTCTCTATTTTAAAATGGCGTTCACTTTAGAACATATTTTTTTTTAGTCTAGGCTTATTTTCGAAGTGGTAATAAAATTGATGGTTTATGGGTTTATTCAGTTCAAGATTGTATGGTAGAATTTCAAGTTGAGTTTCCACATTTTGTAATAGATTATATACAATTTAAGAATACTTTGGATAGAACTTTAAAACTTTTTTCTGAAACTGGTAGTGTCTTAAGAACATCAGGCAGCGGAGCAGTTAAGAAACGTACACCTCAAGTTGTCAATCGTGTTGAAGAAATAATGGAAAATGAACCACAAACATCTGTTCGACATTTGAGTCAAGAAATAAACCTTTCTGTTGGTACAACTCACAAGTTTTTAAAAAAAGATATGCAACTTTATCCATACCGTATCACAGCAGTACAAGAATTGTTAGAAATTGATTACCCACGTAGACTACAGTTTTGTAATTGGTTTGTAAATATGAACAATAATGGAGAACTTTCGCAAAGAGTCATCTTTACTGATGAAGCATGGTTTTATAAAACGGGATACCTAAATTCACAAAATACAAGAATTTGGCGTAGTGAAAATCCACATGTAATTAATGAAGAATCGCTACATCCAGAGAAAATTGGTGTTTGGGCAGCGATAAGCCAAAGGCGAATCATTGGACCAATATTTTTTCAGGGAACGTTAACTGCTCAAAGGTACCGTACGGAAATTTTACAACCATTTGTCAATCAGTTGCATGATGATGAACTTTAAAATGCATATTTCCAACAAGACGGAGCACCTTGTGACTGTACTGCAGAATCTTTGGATTATTTAAGAGAATTTTTTTATGAGCGTATAATTAGTCGAAATACTGAAATTGCCTGGCCTGCACATTCATGGGATTTAACACCTTGCGACTTCTTTTTGTGGCCTTATCTAAAAAATATCATATTTCGAACACCTATATTGAATTTGAATGATATGCTACAGAGAATCGAACAGAAATGCATGCAAATTAATAACAATCCAGTAATGTGGCAGAATATCATCAGAAATTTTGAACGGAGGATTTTAAAGTGCATTGATCTTGAAGGACAACATTTTCAACATTTGTTATAGTTTTCAATAAATATCCATTATTTGTTATTTATTTGTATGTATGAAACTGTCAAAATATACGACTTCGTAGGTTAAATAGTAAATTTTAATTTACGACATACTTCAAAATGTTATCAGTAAATCACATGCTACTAGATTGACTTTTCAAATGAACACTTGTTATAGAAAGCGTCACTGATTGTATGAGCAAAATCCTTCTCAAATATTACATCAAAACCATCTTTAAACCCCACAACACATTATCGGCCCTCTTTTCTGTTGAGGATTCTTAGTATTTGCAGAATTCTATGTTTGTGTGGCGGTGTATGTGGGTGGCGTTCGGTTGTGTTGCTAACTACGATCGTTGTACTAGGGCACAAAATTCAATTTCAATCTGCTCTAATTCTATCCCGTAACACCTATTACTTTAACCGTAAAATACGCGTATTCATAGAAATCCTAAAGCATTCCAATAACATCAATCGTGATTATGAATATCCTCTACACAATACCTGGTAGTCTCTTCTATCTCAAAAACATAACCGTAATGCTCCAGTGACCCGGAACAGCCTCTATATAAGACGGTCTCTAATTAAGGGTATTTCAGTTTCAATGGCAGCAGCCTTGGAGATGTCCCTTGCAACAGTGAACGAAACATCGGCCAAGAAGGAAGCAGGCGCTAGTCCAAAATCCAAGAACCAATCATGGATATCGACTAGATATCTGGCTTGTAGGCAGAAGCCTGACTACTTTTGTATTTGATTTCGATGTTTTAGTAAAAAAATAGAAAAATGCTTTGAAGAAAAATCTAGGAGAACTTGAAACATCCTGTAGATAAAGCAAAGTATAACCGCAGTTAAAATAGTATATAATCTAACTTGTATATAATAACTTTCCGGAATACACCGAATAACTAAAATGTGAAATAACACAGCTACATTAAATAAGATCTGGTGCTCCCTAAGGAGTCGTGCTGAGACCTATCTCAACATTTGTGGACAATACAGTTGTCCTAGCCGAAAATTCAGATCCAATAATGTCAGCAATGACCTTGCAAAACAGCTTAATGCAAACTAGAATATTGGGCTATGATATGCCGTACAAAAATTAATAAGAATAAATCGAAACATATAATATTCTCAGAATGTCAACGAGGTTCGCCACAAGGAAAAAATAAGCAATAAAACTATTTTTTGGGCAAAAAAAAATACGTGAAAAGAGCGGAATTGGAAAACAAGGGAGCAATTGACATCAAATTTCGTAAAGACTACTACGAAGTCGCAAATTTCACTACCTAACAAGTTTATAGCATATAATGTCTTTATAAATGTCTGTTTATATAATCTTTAAATTTATGTGGACTTATGAATACTAGAGAGGTTTGAAGAAATATTCCACCTGCTTCGTCACAAATAAGGATATATTGGGTGTGATTTTTAACTTGAAACTTTGAAATATCTCGAAAAATAAGCAGTTCATGAGAAAATGTCCAGCTTTAAAATTTAATAATTCAATGGACGAAATATATTAGTTGCTAGAATTACTCCCCCCCCCCCTCTCTCTCTCTCTCTCTCTCTCTCTCTCTCTCTCTCTCTCTCTCTCTCTCTCTCTCTCTCTCTCTCTCTCTCTCTCTCTCTCTCTCTCTTCCTCTCCTCAGACTTGAATTCTACTGGAGAAAGTACATAGGATTTGTCTCCAATAATTTTTTAATTCATAATAGATGGCGATGTAATGGATGAAATTAATTCGTTTTCAATAAAAAGAATACCACGAAAAAATACTTCATCAAGAAAGTACTACTATCATAATCCAGGAACAGGCGTCCTTCTTCACATACTTGGTCAACGCGAGCGATTTCATTCGCTCATGAGTCATGACTAGAGCTGGGGATGTTTGCGGTGTGCCAGGATAGTATTCAGTTAAACGCACGAATATAATGACCTTGTTTCGATCCGTGATGCATGCGTGATTTTATTGCTTTACATGCATTCGCTATTTATAGCACTTAGGTATGTCAGTTATGTGTACTGTATATAAATAACACACTTACCTTATTTACGATTATTATAGCATAGCGCCAAGTGGATAAGACTTGCAGTAAGTTTGTAGCATTAGATACGTTTCCATATTTGTAGCGGTGAGCGATGTACGCCGTGATGAATAATTTTTTTTATATTTTGAGAAAGACCGCTCGACATCTACGGATGTAACACACGCACAATTAAAATAATCTTTATAGATAGAAACCGAATCTACACTTGCACCATTACTAATTTGTTTTAATCTGGTAAAATCAAAATCATTGTTTATCACACTCTCGAAGTTTTCTATTACATTAACATTTTTGTTGTCATTTACTGCGCATAGCTGGGCGTGTACATCGTCCAGTATTTGCAGTGACTCCGCTAACGATAATGCAGTATTTTGAAATTTCTCGATTGCGTTAAACAATCCTATATGATTGTTATAAATAGTTTGTAAATCTGCATCATGGGAAGGGTTTTGAAAGAGTCTCTGGCTTTCCTTAATGGCTACAGCTTCGGCAGGATTGAATTGTATAACCACAGATTTTATTTGTTGGAAATACTTGGCATAATAAAATGCCGCCTTTAACCAACTTCCCCAACGTGTAAGGATTGGCTCTGGTGGTTCGGGAATACCAGGGCACCGACTGTGAAACTCTCGAATTCGTTTGGGAGATTTTAGAAACACTTTTTTTGTGGTTGCTATTAATGCATCCACCTCTGGATAACATTGCCGAATAGTTTGTGCCACAAGGTGTAAAGCATGAACTTTACATGTGACATGCAAAAGTCTCTCACAATCTGCTTTAAGAGAACGGCCTACAGAACGCATTGTCTCAGCACCATCGCTCATAAACATCAGGAGTTGATTAGTTGAAACTTGAAATTTTTGTAGCGTATCGAGCACTACCTTCGTAATTACTCCGATAGTGCACTTTTCCAATCTTTTGCTGGCTAATAAAATGGGAAATGTTGATTTGACAGGATCTAGTACACGCACTATAATATTCACAATAGAATGTTTTTTTGGATCTGTCGTTTCGTCGACACATACCCATAACTGTTTATCATTTACTACTGCTTTCATTCTGTTTTCAATGTCCTCACGCACAATTGGTAAATAGGTGAGTAACGTTCTCCGTGACGGTAGCTTTATGTTGAAATTGTATTTATTCCAAAAGTCGTGAAAGGCTTTTTTATCTAGCAGGTGAACTGGCACATCGCAGACGAGTAGCATTGTCAATAAATCGAAAATGAATTGCGTTTTAGACAGCTCATTATTTTTTTTGTCTTTGTGGTGTACACTTTCAACATGTCTTTTACAGTCGTATTTGTCCCAGCAAAGTAACTGTTTATCGCATAATTTACAAACCACTTTTGCTCCATTATAATACAAATCGGGAAAGTCTCGGATAAATTTATTCACGTCGTTATACAATGGGCGCTTTCTTGGCTTGGGCACGTCCGTCATACCTATTAAATAGAGCTCAAGACAACACACGATCACGTTGCCAGTTCACGACTAACTAAAGTGTTTCGCTGCATCGTGTTTATACGCTGGTGGGGATGCACTACATACGGTCCTGCCGTACCGCAAACATCCTCAGCTCTAGTCATGACTTATCAGAGTGCTTTCAAATAAAAAAAAAATTGTATTTTTCTTTTAATACCGTTTCTTATATTGAAAATAATTTTTATAAAAATGTTTTTGTATGCGCAATATATGTATTTAACGTTTGTGTTATTTCTTCCATTCGTATTTTTTCTAATTAAAAAAACACAAACTAAACGTACAAAAAACATATTTTACTCAGATCGAAGAATATTTCGAAAAGTAAAAGATCTGCTTCTGTTACGCTGTTAATAGTACCTGTTCCAGATTGGAGTATTTAACTATACTTGATAATGCTGTTAATCTCTACGCTCAACGTTTTCCGGATAGGATTCGGTCACGTTCTTCATTTTACCGTACTATCAAACAATTCATTACTGAGATTACTGGAGAAAATAATGAAGTCGCTCTATTAGCTGTAGTGGCTGTTAATCCTCATGTTAGCACAAGAGAAATAGCTCGTGATTCTGGATTGTTCCACATCAGTGCGCGGAAAATTTTAAAATGTGATAAATATCATCCATACCACGTGTCTTTACATCAAGATCTTCATGGCGTTGATTTCCAAAATCGAGTAACATTTTGTCAGTAGGCATGTTAACAGTTATAAAAAACCCCAATTTTTATCGTTACGTGTTCTCCGACGAGGCGATTTTCACAAACCACGCAACGGTTAATTGTCGTAATACACATTACTGGAGTGCTGAAAATCCGCACTGGCTTTGCCATGTTGAACACCGCCCTTGAATTGTCAACTCGTGGTGTGTAATAATTGGGAAAAAATTCATCGGCCTTCACATTATTGAAGGCCACTTGAATGGTGAAATATACCGATACATTTTATAAATTGACCTGCCAGCATTACTTGAACGTTAGCTTAGAAGTGAGACAGAACATGTGGTTTCAACATGATGGTTGTCGAGCATAATATTCGGTGGTAGCACATGAAGTACTTGATCGTAATTTCAACGGTAGCTGGATCAGTAGACCTAGTTCAGTAAATTGGCCTGCTAGATCCCAAGATTTTACTTCGCTAGATTTCGTTTGATGGAGTTATCTTAAATGCAAATTATACAAGAGAATGACTTGTGCCGAAATTCAAAAAGATACACTTCTCTGTTGTCCACACTTATTTGAAATGCGGATAGGTGTATTGAAGTCGAAGGCCATCATTTTGAGCACTTACTGTGAAGCATCCTGATACGTGAGAGGCAAGGAGACTCAGGTCAATCAAGCATCCCCAGGTTGTACCACGTATACGTCGTTATTGTTGGGTTACGCTTAAAGTAATTTATTCACGAGTAATTTACATTTATATCCCAGTTATTCGAAATTCTTGAAATTAACACTAATTTTCATTATTTACTAAGAAAACGCATTCTTTATTGCACACGTATTGCAGAATCGTATGCATAGGTTTTCAGTGTGACAAATTGAAAAAAAAATGGAATTTCATTGATTACAGCGCCATCTATCATGAATTGAAAGAAATGTTTCAGACGAATCCTTTGTACTTCTTCCAGTAGAATTAGAGTCTGAAATAAAGTAAACCTTCAAAGTTACCCTCGCCCCACATACAGAGAGAGAGAGAGAGAGAGAGAGAGAGGGGGGGGGGGGAGAGCGAGAGAGAGAGATTCTAGCATTAGTGTATGTTCTCCATTGATTTATTAAATTTTAAATCTGGAAATTTTTTCGTTAATTGCTTATTTTTCGAGATATTTGAAAGTTTCAAGTTAAAAAATACACCCGGTATATCGTAATCAAAACGTTGACTGCAATGAGTGAAATGAGTATTATGTGTAGTGCAAAATATTTACAAGGTTTAATATATTTTAATACATCTGCATCATTTTTTTTTGTATTACAGCGAACAAACGAGAAGAGTAAAACGCAGAACGCCACTGAGTTTATCATCTAAAAATTGAAAGAAATTTTTATCAGTTCATTTTTAAGTAAGAAAATAACATAAAAATCACAGAATCGTATTCTCTGGAACACATCTCCATCGCTCTCATTAGTTCAATAAACATAAATGTAGTATTAACATATATGTTAATACAAAACCTTGTTTTGTATCGATAATTATTTAAGATTCCTTATATTACATTATCTTAAGCTTAGTACAAAATTAAAGAAATTGATAAATACTCTCAACTTCGGGTCTTAATTCTAGAATATACGACGTTCGTTTGACGTACCGTGACTTTTCCATAGAGGGCGCTAGTATAAACAAGATTAATACGTTTATGAATGACTCAAAAGTGATTTCTAATATTACGTTGCATGGATGATGCTGATCGCCCAGATTTTTCGTTTACTCTGACTGACGAGGAAATGACTAACACAGTCCGTTTTCTGTCTAATTCTTCTATGTACCTATAATTATTAATCCTAGTTAAGTATTGTAAACTTATATAATTGTTAAGCCGATTAAATTTACAAGAAAAATTTTCATTACCTACACGTCTCCTGCTGTGTTTATAATTTAATTTAATCTTCTTAGTGCGGCCCTTTTTATGATACATAGATATTTGCAAATTTTAAACCCACGCAGTAATTTCTAGTGGCTCCTTCTCGTTTGGTTGATCTATTTTAGAAATCTGCATATTTTAATTTATTTATACACAATATACAGAATGCTAATTATTGCATCATGTATTTATTAAATATGTAGTCGCTTATATATGTATTGTTTATTTTTGATATTTAAACGAAGAACATTTTATATGTTCTTCGTGTGTCCGTTAACGTAGCCTTCGAATATATTTTTACGTTGATCGTTATTATTGTATTAAAAAGGGGTGTTTTGATATTTTTTGCACCTTTTAAGAATTAGAATCGCACTGAGAAGTTAATTATATAAAACTAAGCAAGACCAAAGTTTATGTCAAGTATTGTGTTTATTATTTATATCCTTTTAATTAAAGTCAAGTGCCATTTCATTTATTTTTGCTAGTTAGGGCTTTTAAAATAAAGCGACTATTACATAACTTTACATTATATACACTATTTTGGTCAATATATAATTTATAATTATCTTTTATGGGGCCGAACAAAAATTTTCAATTTTTAAGTTTAAATATATTTGATTAAAAAACAAACAAAACAGAGAGTACGGTAACATCTTTCTTTGCATTTCTTCACACAATTTACCACAGATTTTGGGAGAGGGTGGTTAGTTATTATACGTTTGATGTTCTTAATTAAATAATTACATCCATCAAATCATATAGTATAGTTCCGATATCGCATTAACAAGCTTCTTCTAATCTATATACTTAATAAATGTGTTGAATACGAAAGTGTTATTCATTATAGTGTTCGCAAGCTGACAGTCTACGATTCAAGGTGACCAGCAATGGCATTGGTTCCTCAAACTTAATTCAGCATCAACTGATTTACAACTCGTGGATCACTTAATCCTCACGGAAATAAAAATCGTGGTTCAATGAAGTGCCAAATCCAGAACGATAACTATAGTCCACTTAAATCCAATAACTTCTCCCAGAATCCCAGAAGCAATTATAGACCACGACCGTGGAAGCCTACAAGCCAGACCAATAACTTCTTGTTGCAATGGTGTTGAAACATGTTGACTAAAAGTGAGAAAAGTAGCTCAAGTTGTAAACATTTCTACTAAACACGTATTTTATATTTGAGTATGAAAAGTTATAGGCAAGATAGGTGTCGTCACACTTACTCTTACATAGACAACCAAAAAAGAAATCTTGTGACAATTCAACGCAATGTTTTAATATGTATAAGCGCAATCCAAGCGAGTTATGGCGGCACTATAATTATGGACGAAACATGGATTTGGCGCGTCAAAGAAGGCATGTGCCGGAAAGGTTATGATTACGGTGTTTGGGGATTCGCACAGCATAATATACAGGGTTATGATAAAGTAACGCACAAAATTCATAAAACGTAAAATGTTCATTTTTGAAAAAAATGCAAAAACACGTCAAACAGTTTATTTTATTCCGCGTCTTTTAACATAAGTCAAAAAAATAAAACGTCAAATTTGTCAAAGTTATGACGTCATCAATATTTTTTTTAAATATGAAGCTTGTTTTTTTTTACTTTATTTGATAAAGCTTGTTTTTCTGCATTATAAAGAATTATTTGAAGTAGGGGTCACATAAGAAAAAACTGAGAGAATTAATAAAAAACAAAATAAACTTTATTATAGTAATATCATTTAAATTAACTAAACAGTCCATTATACCAAAACAATTTCTTACAGGAATTGTTCAAACTGTGTCCTGTTCACTATCTGACATAGGCCAAGACGATGGTAGAGCTGATTTACAGAGTCTTCGATCATCTGCGGAGTTATACGAGTTATTTCATGTCTAATTCGTTCCATTAAGTCTTCTAAATTGTCTGGTCGGTAAACGTAGACCCGACTTTTTAAATGTCCCCACAGAAAGAAATCAAGAGGGGTGAGATCAGGTGACCTAGGTGGCCACTCCATTGGTCCACGTCTTCCAATCCACCTTTCTTCAAACTGGTTATCCAGAAACCTTCTAATGACAGCAAAATATCTAACTTTGCATCGTCGCTTATTCTCGGTCTTCCAGATTTTGGAGCATCACTTACGCTTCCTGTTTCATTAAATTTTGCAACAATTCTGCTTACTGTGCTTCTAGTAATTGGAGGTCTTTCAAAATGTGTTTCGTTAAATAAAGCACATGCTTCTTCATGACTTCGAAGTCTATCGCCGTAACCTACCATCATTAGAATTTCTATCCTTTCTCTTTCCGTTAAAGGAGCCATCATAATAAAATTGGTATGACACTAATTGTAAGACTGATACTGACAAACAGTTGTTTTATTACTAGGAAACTTTAAGTTTTAATTCTTTTAATATTTAGTTTCTTTTCATAAATTCAAAAACTAGTTTATTTTGTTTTTTATTAATTCTCTCAGTTTTTTCTTATGTGACCCTACTTCAAATAATTCTTTATAATGCAGAAAAACAAGCTTTATCAAATAAAGTAAAAAAAAACCAAGCTTCATATTTAAAAAAAATATTGATGACGTCATAACTTTGACAAATTTGACGTTTTATTTTTTTGACTTATGTTAAAAGACGCGGAATAAAACAAACTGTTTGACGTGTTTTTGCATTTTTTTCAAAAATGAACATTGTACGTTTTATGAAATTTGTGCATTACTTTATCATAACCCTGTATATCAATTATTTGGAAAACTGAAGAACGGTCACAGGTATTATGCTAATTTCTTAAATAATTTCAATGCAGAATTAAATAAAAAAGCTTGATATTGTATCAGCTCAATTGTAACAGCTAAACTGGTGGAGTTACATTTCCAGTTGTTGTCTCAATTCCTATCTTCCAAAGATCCAAAGATCGTACTCTTTAAAAGGAATAAAAAGAAATACCGCTGGTCTAAGTGTTTCTTGAAAGGTATTTATGTAGAAAAATAAAACGTTTTTTGTACTAACAATTTCCTCGTATAATAGTTTTTGAGAAATAGTAAATGTGAAAGCTAAGCTAATCATTTAAGCCACATATTTATCGTTTGAAAAGAAATTTAAAAAAATTTTATTAATATAAAATATGATTAAAAATCGTTCAAGTTCATATACTTGTAAAGGCATCTCTCCAGAGACGTAGATACGCTTCGCTATCTCACAGAAATTATTAGGACGTAGTAGAAGAACATTCAGCGCAGCCCACTGGCGAAACACCGAAGGAACTAAACACTGCCTCAATAACAAATGCAAAACTAGTGTTTCCATAGACGGTAACAACCATATCTATAGAAACTGCATTAGCGTGTCTTCACCCCTTGTCGGATGAACCGAATGCGTATATAACAAAATAATTTGAAACATATATGAGTGGGTATAACCTCACCAATTTTGTAAAAACAAAAAGTCCTTTTAATAATATAAAATATTAGAAATCGGTTGTTAAGAACACAATACAAGTTCATATATTTGTAAAGGTATTGTGTTCTTCACACCCGATTTTTAATAATATTTGATATTATTAATAAGACTTTTTGTTTTATACAAAATTGGTGAGGTTTCACCCAATCAAGTATGTTTCAAATTATTTTGAAAAGAAATTAGTACTAATACATGGAGAAGACATAATTTCAAACTTTATCAATTATCAAAGTAAACTGTAATGATGATAACTATCTTGAATGACATGAATATAAACCATATGAAAGGTAGTTTCCCGCTACTTAAAGCATTGAAGCACTAACTGAAAAAAATAACTGAAAAATATATACGTAGTTTTGTTAGTAAATCTGATACTCGCGATCTATTTGGATAGTGTATATCTGTGCCGCGATGCATACAGGTGCTCAGTCCGTACCGTGGAACGAAAACAAGGCAAAAACGGCAGAAAACCGAGTAAAAAGACGACGAAAAAATACAAAACGATAAGAACAACAAAAAAAGAACAACACTTTTGTTACACTGTATATAGGTAAGTGAAATCGACCAGTACATCTGTGTAGGTGGATATTACACTGCCGACCGCATTAATCCATTGGTCGTATGGCGGTCGGGCGCGTTCATTTGCCTAATGGGTCGCCTATTGTTTCTGGACAGCAGTCTAGCGCTTCTAGACGTAAGATATATGTCCAGTGTCCAAGTTCTCCAACGTAGTAAGGCTCACACATTCGCCGTTGCGGATTGTGCAGGTGGTCTTTACGGTTGTTTTCTGGGTCTGTAAGAGGCGCGGAGGTCGCCGAGATTAATTACTAGTAATTTATATAATGCATCCCTTTTATGTTTAACTCACACTTACACGATTGCATTAATGTAAGTATGTAACAAGGATTAGACAAAAAATGAAAGTGGTTGTCTATAGAGATAATATTCACTTAATATACAAAGTGTATCGAAAACATTGCAGGCAGTATACAATATATACACATGTATAACTATACCTTATAGTTTCTGAAATCGGCAAATAATTAACATAGGCAACAATTTTAATTATTTGCTATATTTTGTTGCCAAATGTTGAATTTTTGATCATTAATTAATACATATTATGCTAGACATTATAGGAAAATGAATTAAAAATGCGAGTAGATGTTTAAATTAGGAAAATATTTTTTAAATAATAATTATACTTCTAAGGAAAATTCATCAATTCAGTGACACTGATTTGAATTAAAGTTGGTAATTAAGAAGCCCTAATAGAACTATGTAAGCGACTGGTTTCAATTGGTGCGGTAAAAGCGTTCTAAGGGGTGAAAAGTGAGCTTTCGGCAAATGGCTCCGTAATTATTCCAACAAAAAATATTAATTAATATAGACATGTAGCCTTTCATGATGCTTTCGAGATGCTTATTTTTTTAAAAAGTGCTCGCCTCCTCCTGCTGGTCGGTATTGTAATGTATTTGATCTGCTTTCGGGAGAATCTGGCTCTCGAAGGACCAATGTATTGTTCGGGGTGATGATACCAATGTTATGGATGTATCCGGTTTCGGGCGTTGATGCTTCAACGTCAGTTACTAGAATCGCTACCCCTATGAAACTTCACTGTGCACTGGTTGTGAGGTGGTATACACTTTACTTTTTAAATCTTCGGTGACTGTTGGTTAATGAATAAATGTACTTTCATCTAAATATATTTATTTACACTAGATACATTTATTTTGGATCTACAACAGCTTATACTGACTAACATAAACTTCTGTTGAGACTGGTGTCTCTTGTTAAAAAATGATTATTATGATGTTATGAGACTCTGAATGATTCTCTAAGTATGTCTTTCCGGGGTTCTTAAATAAAACTAACGGTACTTTAAACACACACTATATTAGCAATAAAAATGGAATACTCTAAATAACAATCTTAAAACTACAACTAACTATGACAATATTTATTTGCACAGTATTTATATCAGTGTTTATTTATCACAATATTAACACGACGAGGTGACTACCCGTTGAATTAATCCTTAAATCCCTCTCGAATGCTATTTATATTCACGGGAAAACTTCTCGCATGTTCTCGATTTATCCGCATAGACGGTATCTGACGAATCGTCGGATGACTCATAACAATACTGTGTGTCTTATACTGATGATGATTTGAGACTGTTATCTTAAGACTGTGCGTCTTACACTGATGTTAATGTGAGACTGATGTAATCTGTTTTGTTTAACAAGTGGATAAAAATATCACTACCGCTACACTATTACAGATTAAAAGCCTATTGGTTGAAAAGTGTGTTTTTGACGTCATAACGGGGAATTCCTGTCTGTTAATTTCGTGGAAATTATGCCTACAAGCAAAAATAACCAAGGTTTACGATAATGTCTTAAAGATCTAATCTTAACTAATAAATAATAAAATGTTATTACAAATTAAGTGTTAGTAGGTGCCATAAACCTAAGTATATATTTCTAAGAAAGGAGATTTTTAACAATGAATATCCAAAGTAAAGCCTTTGTTCATTAATGTAATTTTTATTGTACATATATATTTAGGAATCGTGAGCCTTTTATACATACTAATATAATTAACAATAGCAGGTATTAAGGGTCCATTGAAATCGTTTACTAATAAGCCTGGACAATAAACAAAAGGTCTGATTTATTTATAGGGCAATAAATGAATTTGGCAAAAGATGCAGATTATTTATAATCCTAGGTAATAAATATATTTGCAGGTGTACATAATTCTTAGAAAAAAAAAAGTTTTAACAATTTGAATATGCTAATAAATACAGTGGTTTACAATCGAAACTGGATGTTAAATATTTATAAAATTGGAAATATTTATGTTTGAATTTTATATCCTAAATTAACTTATATTTAACAATAAGAAATGTCCGAAATTAAAATGTTATGAACGGATATTAACTGTATCCTCGACAGGAATGTAAAATGACTAATGATAAATCTGGACAAAGTTACAATACTTTATCAACGACCCCCGTATGCAAATTATTGGTATCGCGAACTTTTAAATTAAGTGTGGGCGGTTTGTTGTATATCATCGACGAAGTCGTTGAATCGTTGTCTTCGAGTGATTTTTCACTTTTGATTTATGTTTGATTAAGTTGCACATATTCACTAGACAAGGTAATCTATTGTGATTGTGGAATTTCGTTTATAATATTTTTGAGATTTAATCACCCGAAATGGTAGATGGTAGATCTGATTACGGTATCAGCTTTTTGCTGACTTATTTTCATAGCACCTTAGAGGAAACTCAAGGAAATACCTTCTTGGTAAGACTCATATTCTTTTTCGTTATTAACCCCTTTGTTCCATTTTCCGCTCTTTAATTCCCAAACAATCACCAGACTCCCACCATAATGTTGTTAGGCGCGTTTCAGCTGTGTCGCTCACTGGGGTGGTGGAAAGCATGAAACCTTTCAGGGATTAAATCGTCTGTTTGATTTTGAGATTGGAAAATGGGTGCCTATGGTTGTTAAAAATTGGGTGTGAAGAACACAATACAAGTTATATATTTGTGAATGTATCTCCTCTCCAGAGACGCAGATACGTATTTCACCTTTCTACAGGATCGTCGGTACGCCCCAATATATAACTTGTATTGTGTTCTTCACACCCAATTTTTAATAATATTTTATATTATTAAAAATACTTTTGTATTATACAAATTGGTGTGGTTTTTACCCACTCATGTATGTTTCAAATTAATTTGCCTATGGTTAGTTTCTTTCTTTTTTCTCTCGCATTCCGCGGCGACATATCTTTTGATTGAAGGTGGTGCGATGCCAACTAGAGAGTAAATCTCTTCAGTTATGGTTAGTTGTGGGCAGCCGGTAACAGTGCAAACACTCTCAGTCAATGCCATGTCAACATGTTTGTATGTGCCGAATTAAACCACACTGGTACGGCATACTCAACAGCTGAGAAGCACAAAAACAGAGCTGATATTCGTAAGACATGTGGATATGTTCCCCATATAGTACTTGTGAGTTTGCGGATTATATTATTACTGGTGTGTACCTTCCACTTGACCTTATCGAAAAGCTGTGGTATGATAAATTTTTCAACGTGATTGACTTTTCTCAAAATTTCCGAGTTTCTAAGCCAAAAACGGCTGTTAAAAAAAAATTGGTCTCGCTAGGGACTTGATTGCAGAAGATCAGCATATTACTGTAAGGAATATTGAAGTAACCCTAAAGATTGGTGTGAAGGCAATTAACATTATCTTATACAAACATTTGAAGGTACACAAGCTTTGTGCTCGTTGGATTTTACACAATTCAAAAAGAAGACCCCGAAATGGTGTAAATGTACACTATATCGCTTTGTCAATAGATCGTCTCTTCTAGTGTACAACCATGAAACTTCGATATACTGTTTTAATCTTAAAAAATCAACAATCGCAGTTTTTATGTTTGACAAAAGATGTTCAAGAAAGAAGCCCGACACAAAAAGATGGTCGCCACATCTTTTGAGATCAATGGACATGTTTCCACAGTAGTGTTGGAGGACCATACACTACAATTTGTTAGCCTCAAGTTCTTCAAGGTGATCACCAAAATCGTCTATAAGATCTAACTTCACAATTATATTTGGATTCAGACTGCTGCTCGAACGATTGAGTATTTGAATGTCCAAAACATTAAAATAATGAGTTATTCGTTGTATATTCCAGGCTCGATATCTAATGATTTCCTTTTGATTCCACAAGTTACGGGGTTTTACATTTTACTTCGGCCGAAGGAGTGAGTGGTTGGCGAATTTTATTTTGTAATAAAATAAGATAGAAAACATAATGTGGAAGCATTGAAGGAAATCTTTTGAAGATTGGTTTTCACGTATGGAAAAATGAATTAACTGTGGAGGGAAAAATGTATAAATAAGTATGTAAATTATGTTTCCTGTAAGATTTCTGTTAGAAATATTGATTTATAATTGATCACGTATGCATATATCAAGAATTCTTAAATATTGAAAGAGATGTTGATTACCAACAAAAGATGACAAAGGTAGACATAATTGTAGACCAATTGTAGAGTTTCTAAAGTATTATACTTCTTATAATTAGCAAGAGCAAATTATGTACTATAAGACCTATGCATTATCATAATTCAAATTAGTATTGAACGCGTAATTGCTATTGATATTATTCCTTTTCGTTTATTTTTTCCTAGCTATCAACTATAAATCAGAATGGAATTGTGCCACATACATGCTCTGCACTGTATTTAAGTATAATATCTCGTAGGATTTTTTTTCAATTCAGTTATCCTTGCTGAGCGAGAATTTGCCGCAACGCCGTCACGTTAAGAGATGCAGGTAGATGCAGCAATTGGCAATGATCAGTCCTTAGCACACTCGCTTTCGCAAAATAAAGGAAAGATATAGATCTAATGAAAGCGGCACCTCTAATATGTCGATCCGCACGCTGTCCCTTGATATCAATGGATGTTTTGGTTACAAGCTTTAAGAATTTTATTGTATTTTTTAAGAACCACTCCGTCTTTAGATTCTCTTTATGTTTACGTATAGGTGTTTCCAAAGTAAATGTTTAAATGCGCAAAAGTTAATTCAATTTAAGAAAAATAAATTAATAATTTTGCCATAATTTCTTGTCAGACTAATTTTTTAATAAACATCTTTAATATTTGTTAAACACTATTTGTTATTATCGTAATATTAATTATTAGGTAATTTTACATGTAATTTCAGAAATAGAAAATAAAATTTTAAAAATGTAATTTTTCCAGAAGTTAAAATAATTTTAAAAATGTAATTTTTCCAGAAGTTAAAATAATTTTAAATTGATTTTTATTAGAATTTTATTAAAATTTTATTGAATAATTACAGCAACCGTTCAAGAACATATTTGAACGTTCTATTATATATTAATCTTTCGACTAATATCTCTAATATATCATTAACTTGTTAGGCATTATTACTGTTACCTGAACGCTAGTTGGGTTGTGTATGTTACCACGTGGGAGCGCCAAATTGTTAAAAGATGGCCGCTTGTGGTTTGTGTTGGTTTTGTACCAGGCTAGTTGTAGCGCCCTAACAATAATGTAAATGATATGCTGCAAAAATTTCAACCAAACAGCTACACAATATTTTGTATCAACAATTAAATATGAAAAAGCTAACTACAAGTTGGTTGGCGCGTTTGCTTACTGTTGAGTAAATGCGAATTCGTGTTACAATGCCAAATGATTGTATGGCTAATTTCAAACATAGTCCAAGAGAATTTATTCGTGAATACTGTGATGACTCATCCGACGATGCGTCAAGTCGCACACGACCTGGCACCTTCTCGAAATGGAAAAATCGAGAATAAGAAAACACGAGAGAGGTGCGACCGCCGATATATAAGTCGTCGAGGAAGGGATTTGATTGATTCAACAAATAAATGTCGCCGTGTGATATACAAATAAATACTTGCGAAAATAAATGTTATTATTAGTTCATTGTTATTCGATTTTATTGTTAATATAGTGTGTGTCTAAATTACCGTTAGTTTTATTTAGGAACCCCGCACAAAGTCAAACATTTTAAGGACTCGAAAGACATCTATTACAGTGGTGTCAGAAGTGGGATAATTGCGCCGGAAGTAATGGTCCCCAGCCAATACAATGTGGGAAGCCCATTTAAAGAATCGCCATAGATGCTGCTGGTCATTTTTCGGAAAACGACTAAGGAAATAAATATATAGTGGTCATGGACTATTTTACCAAATGGGTTGAAGCACGAACTCCTTCACAATCACATCTGCTGCAGTTCCAGCTTCTTGTTTGGTAGGGCATATGCTCTACCAAACAAGAGGCTGGAACTGCAGCAGATGTGATTGTGAAGGAGTTCGTCAGCCGTTTTAGTGTACCCCTGGAACTTCATTCCGATCAAGGGCGAAATTTCGAGTCTGGTCTTTTCGGGAAGATGTGTGAGCTTTTGAGCATTCGAAAGACAAGAACGACTCTCTTGCATCCACAATCAGATGGAATGGCGAATGAACAAGACCATGATCAGACATTTATCCAAAGTGGTCTCCGAACACTAGAGAGATTGGGACGAACGTTTACCGTTATTCCTAATGACGTATCGGGTCTCTGTTCAAGAGACAACTGGCCAATCACCAGCAAACGTGCTATTCGGGAAGGAACTCCGACTGCTCTGTGATTTGAAGCAAACCTGGTGAAGATCTTTCTGGAGAAGATGATGTCAGTACTATCAGAGGAAGACTGGATAATATCCATGATCAAGTAAGATATAATATCCAAGATGCCAATGACAGAAAGAAGGAGAGCTACGACATCAACGCCGAGAAGGGTGGTTACCATGAAGGCGATCGGGTTTGGTTGTATAATCCACAACGCCGACGGGGCCTGTCTCTAAAACTTCAAAAGAATTGGGAGGGGGCCATACGATTTTTTCTAATGAAGAAGGCACAAACCGTTTTTTTTTCGCCAATATGATTGTGGTGACGATTTATGGGGATTCCAAAGGCGCATTCTTTATAGATTATTTAAAAGGCAGTGCAACAACTGGTCAATATTATGTTGATATACTGTATTATACTGCTCAAAAGAATTAGCTGATATCTCTTGAAAATGACAGAAACAGTAATTGGCACATAAAGTAACACCGGAAAATATGTTTCGCCGAGTTTTGTTTAGTGACGAGTCAAGATTCAGTGTGCACCCAGATAATAGACGTTTTTGGATTTGGCGTGAATCAGGAACACAAAATACCCCTCAATTTGTCAGGGAGAGGTCTCAGTATAACGATGGGGTGGGCCGGAATAAGTACCGGAGGTCATACCGAACTGTATTTCATTCAGAATGGTTCACTTACTGTTCAAAGATATTTGACCCTTTGTTCTCCCATATGCAAGAACTGTGGGAGAACAATTCATATTTATATGGATGATAATGCTCGTCCACATCGAGCAAACATTGCTAACAATTAGTTTGAAGACGTAGGAATCGATATAATGCACTGGCCAGCTAATTACCCGGACGGTAATCCTATCGAACATGCCTCGGATGCATTAGGAAAACGTATTGTCTCACGAAATATTGCATTTCGTTCAATTGCAAAACCTCAAATTGCTCTTAGAAAAGAGTGAGACAACATTTTCCAAGAATTGTTTGATAATTTGGTTCACTCCATGCCAGCACGATGTAAAGCCATGTTCGCCGTCCGAGGAGATCATACGCCTTATTAGTTTAAATTTTTTATAACAATTACCAAAATTATACTTCTGTTAAGTCTGTAATTTACTGTATTTATTTCTACATAAAAATATTTATTTTCTCAAAATGCTAATTAATGTTAAAATGAAACTAAACGACAATGTTTATTTTTGCCTATACTTAATCAAATAAGTCATTCAAGTATTCTTATCATTAAAACGCTATTTATTTTAATATTTACAACAATTTTTAATCAAAATAGTAAATATCCGTTAATTCTTTTGAGCAGAATAGTTTAGACGATAAAAAGTTTCGCATAATATCTATATAACGTATAACAGTTATATTTCGGCTATGTTTAGCATAATTTTTACATCTTATCTGTTTATAAACTTTTTTAGTTATATTTTTAGAGGTACGCAAACCTTGGCGCTCCTTCACATTCGATCTGGTTCCATTTTATGTTCTGTTTTTAGAATTCAAACACATTAGGACAAATAATTGTCGGCATTAACTATTAAATATTGAACTTCTGCTGCAGTTTTTGTCTGCAAAAAATTGTAATGAAATGTATTAATTTTTTGACAGGAAAAAAAAAGTTTTATTTCTCAGTGAGAGAATCTAGAGAATACAATCCTGAGCATGTTTTTAAATCTCGGGATTACGGGATTTTTGAAGCGTATTCCCGGGATCCCAGGATTAGACTATGTGGTTTCTAATTGGGCTCAAATGAAAAAAAAAACTTAAGTAATTTCTTAAAAATTATTTATTAATATTGTTGCACAACACAATACACAATATACTAAAATAAGGAACAAAAAAGACAATACAAAATACTATTTAGAATATCGAAAATACAATCGCAGAAATATCAAAGCATCCAATGTTTGACTTCCAAGCCTGCTTCGTAGTTTATTCTTCTAAACGGATTGGATGATTGAGATCTATAAGAGCTTTTTGAATGCAGGGTTTTAAAAGAGAAAATCGTTCCAGCATGGTTAAAAGATTATTACACCTGGTTTTACAGTCCAAAAGAAGTGACAGCTCTTTTTCATGTTCAATCTTCACATAGGACTGTTCCATTTTTCAATGGTGATCCTTTGAAATGCACTACAACTTTACGGATTTTCTTTATCAGCTCATTAATGTTTTCATCTTTCGTTAACTCTGGTATGTGTTCTCGCGCAAGTTCATTTTGTGACATTAAGTTTAAACCTGATTCTGGACAGTCTAAGTCTTCTAAATTGTCATCATCATCGCTATCGTTCATATAATCAGCATACCCGGTTCATTTATAGTATCATCTGAGTCTGAGGTAGGGCTGTCTTGCGTGTCTTGAAAATAATTCTTTATTTTATAAAGCACATCAC